>JAHLJT010008446.1:57849058-57873083 GCA_031308135.1 Acheta domesticus
TTTCTCTGTAGTCACCTCTTTATTAAAATTGAAGGATTAAAGGGTGATGATAAATATTTTAAAAATTGAGTTTTTTTCATAGATGGTGGTGTAATATGCTATCTTTTTCATTTGAAACTTTCTTGTACTCCCATTCTGCATTAAATGAGGAATTGGGGAGTAAGTGAAAATGCTGTGTAACTTACAGCAATGATACGAGGGGCAGATACGATAATTAAAGAGACAAATTGGTCTGGAGAAATAAATATTTATTTATTACAAACAGGACTTTTCCTACATTTTAATATAACCACCACAACATTTATGCACTTGTCCCAACGGGGTTACCAGCATTTTTATAACGGCTGCAAAGGACTCTTTATCTTGGTGTTTGAACCAATTTCCACAAATGTTTTGACAACCTCGTTATCTTAGAACTTCTTCCAACGTAATAATCTTCAGTGGACCAACCAAACGGAAATCTGTGGTGCTAAATCAGGGCTGTAAAAGGGATGAGGTGGTACCACCTAAACCATTTTCTCGATGATTTCACGGCTTTGTTGAGCAGTGTGAGGACGAGCGTTGTTTTGCTGGAGAATTACACTTCTCCTCTGAGTTCCACGACATTTCGCTCTCATGATTAGCTTAATCTTGCTCAAAAGAATATCTGAGCAGTATTGACTATTTATTATGCGCTGTTCTTCGAGATATTCATAAAAAAACACCTAGAGCGTCCCCAAACACAGTCAATATGACTTTTTTCTACTGATGCGGCCAGAACGGTATTTGTCAGTCTCTGAGCCTCGACTACATTTGAACTGTTCTACCCACTTGTAAAAATTTTCGCGATTGTTACAACTTTCACCATACACTTTCGTAATCCTAGATTATATATTAGGTGGTTTATCACCTTTAGCAAATACAAAACTAATCACAGAACGTTGTTCAACTAATGTGGAATTTTCAAATGGACTCACCATCGTTCAACTTAACTTGGAAATTATAAACACAACAATGCTATTGCTCCAGATGGTCAGGGCTCATCCCAGTGATGCCAAGTTAACGTCCTAAAATTACCAAACTTGCCCTACCCTCTGTTTTTTCTCCACACCAATTTGTCTCTTTAATTACTGAATGATCTACGTATCATTGTGGATGAAGGCGCTATATTAATAGTGATCATAACACATAATTGGTTGACAGCAAAACGTCCGTTTGTCTATCTGTCCGTCTGTAGTCAACGCTAACGCCTAAACCTTTCGGACGTTTTTCTCCAAAACTTATATGCCCAATGTATCAGAGTGCTGTGGTTTCTGGATTCGTAACCTATTGACCCACCCACGTTTTCTTGGCGTGTGTCGAATGTTTTCAACTGGCCAGTGATGTCACTATCAATTTTTACTTTCTCGCATACTACGTACCTACGTAGTAAAGAGAAAGTATTGTAATGCTTAGCGGAAAATGGTGATTTTTCTTCAGGCAAATTCTTATTGTTGGACCCAGATATCGAAAATGTGGATAAATCCTTTCCCTCTAAGTAGTAAATAACTTCCTCTAACCTCCTTTGGGGGCGAACGTCGCCTAGGGTCTCCGTGGAGTAACTAATGCTAGTAAACCTACTTCAGTGAGTGCTGAGAAATCCTACTGTAATGGGATCGCAATCGTACGGCCGCATTAGGCGCTTGTAATGGGTAAACAGTTGCGTGGCAACCTCCTCGCGGTGGCCCCGATAATGTATCTAGGGGAAACTTGAGGTGTGACCAAAAATGACGAGTCTCGGGTGCCTTAAAACGCACCTAGATAAGGGAAGAAAATCCGTGACAGAAAAACCATCTCGGGTACTTCACGTTATGAAGGAAGAGGATCGGGGGTCTACATTCCACGACACCATCGTGCTCCTTTGAATGACTTACTAAGGAACTAGCCTCGGATGCGGGAGCGCATGATGGTGCCCCCCGTGAACAACAGACCACCATGTATGACGACTACGAACGGTTCAGATTACGATTGCCTTCGAGGCGAGTTGCTGCGCACATTGTGCCCAGAAAGGCATATTTCTAAATCATAACCATGTATATCCTGTAGCCCCCAAATTCAGCCTTCTCATTTGTCAGAATTTTGGAGGCGTTCCAAGTAGTTAGAAATGTGCTCACTACAAGGCGCTAAAACGACCGTACACAGAGCACTCACTTTGTCTATGTGACCGTGTGAACTGAATGAAACACTAATGACAGATTATTTGAATGATGTCCCGACTCCCTCTTTCTTCAGTTGAATACACTTCATTTAATTATTTGTGAAGAAAATATACAAATAATTGTCAGTTATGTCAGAATTATTAAATGACTGACTTAATTGAATACGGAACAGTTTGCTGGGACCCTTAAAGAAATTCACAACGAGAAAAACTGAGTAGAATTCAGAAAAGAGCATGTAATGTTACTTTCCAGGGAATTGGAAGAAAGTTAAATAGAAGTCATTAGAAATCAGTAGGGTTAAGAAAGACATTGTGCCGCATAAAAATTATATGCCGGATATCCAGTATGGAAAGGTATTACTAGCCGACTCCGTACATCCACCTACTTTAAGAGAATCACATGCACAAATACAGTTGAGGGCTAAGATAACAGGTGTTGGAAAATTTTCCTTTACTTGCTGAACTCTTACGGGCTGGACTGAAATAAGTTGCCTGCGAGTCTTTGAATCTTTTCCTCTAAGTAAGATAAAGTATTTAATAAGACTACATTTTATGAATTAATGGCTTAACCCATTGAGGAACAAGCTGTGAAATAATAATATTTTTAATAATATAATGTATTTACTCTATTTTACCCTAGAAAGAATAAAAATTCATTTATAATTTTTTAACCAATAGTCAATGTACAACACAATGTTGCATATACGCAACTTTGGGATCTTAGAGTTATTCATCTTGACACGAGATGACCGAAACAGTTCGAATAGAGATGAACATTGCATTTTTTGTACATTTGTAAACATGCAACAGATGATTCCGGGCGCGTCAACTGCTATGTTCATTAGTCTCGTAAATGTAATGCGTGTTTTTTAGCGCGGGAGGTGGCGGTGGTTTTCGCCTGTCGGATGGCGAGATCCCACGCCGACCTACCTCTCGCCTTGCGGGTTTTCCCAATGCAGGTATCTCCCACTAGCGGGGCACCGCCTCAGCCGGGACCAGCTCTAATACACCGATCGGTTTCCCGGCAAGTGTTGTAGTGAAGTGCAAGTAAGTGTGAGGTGTATTACACGTTATGTACACAACGTGCACGTTACTTGCACACCTTCGAGAATAGGACAAGGATGAGGAAGGAATGAATACGGTCCATGGACCATTTGTTGGGATACTGGTCCTTCATTTGACTGGTATTGATCGGAGAAACCAAGGATAATCACCGATGAGAGCAGCCGGCCGCAATGAAATTTCTCCGGAAGGCCGCTGAACTCGACCAAGCTATGAATGTCGCTAGTGTCGAAAATCTTGATGTTGTTAGGACTCGAACACTCGACCTCGAACTCTAAGACTTCACGCTCAGAGACACTGCCAGTGACAAATATATGCTCTGAGCCATCTCTGTCGGTATCCTTACATCACAATAACGTATTTTCTTACGTTGGGAATTGTTTGTGGGTCGACCAAAATATGATTTTTTTACTCTCCTGTGTATGCATTGATTCATTATTGCATTCACGTTTTTGCACAGTCTTCAGGTTTCATTAGAGTCATGGCTAAGTAAGAGCAAAATTATAGTTGTAACATTTTTACTTCATTCGTAATATTATATATTTTCAATGAGTTGACATTTCCACAGCCAATCAATTTCTCTTTTTCTACGTCAACATAAGCAGTAATGGGCACAGCATCAATCATATTTGCAGAAATAAGTTCAGCAGTTGACAGATGCCGTTATTTTCTTATATCATTCCCGGAATAAGCAGAAGTGTTCTAGAAAATGAAAAATTACGATTAAAGCATTGTTTATACAATGATGCAACAATGCAGCATAACACACTATCTCCAAGATGAGATATTTATATCATGAACGTATATATGAAACAGAAGTTACATGTTTATTACTCAATGATTACATTCCTATTGCATTTGTTCTGTCATGTTCTTACCAAATACCCACTAATCCCAAAGTTTGCGTAAACGAAACATTATTGTAAATTATTAACAATAAGCTATGTAAGGACTTATACATAATAAATATTCTGGAACGACAAAAGAAGGTTCAATCAAGTTTGTCAAGAAATATACAGTAAAAAATATTGTGTATTAAATTAAAAATTGAATATCGGTAGCTTTATCCATTACATTATCTCCAAGTTTCAAAAGTCAACGAAGCCAAATTTACGCTCGGGTATGAATGAAAAGTGCCAAAGCTGATCAAACAGCATTTCTTCCAGTGCGATAGTGATACAGAACAAATTTATGTCGAATCATTTTTCTTATATGTATATACAGTCTCATAGTGAATAAAAATATCAGTCACAGCAGTGCGGCTCCAATTAGGGTTGCTATCACTGATGGCACGCAGCGCAATTTTAGCCGATTGCAATGAAATAGTTAAATTGGTGCGAAGCAAAGTTCCTAAAATAGCGATTTCTTATTTTAATCTTCCCCAAATCAAAAGTATTTTCGGGTAAAAATGTATGAAGCTATGGCCAATTTAAAATTGTATATTTCTATAGCTTTAACGTTAAACTGACCATATTTGGACTAATGTGGCCCCAATGTTTGATTATAAAATTGTTGTGGAATAAACGTGGGCACCACCTCAACCAAAAATACGTTGATATAAAAATACCACTATTTATTCGTTCTTTTCTAAAAAGTAGTGAAAAAGTTCGAAAAACGAGATGTTTAGGGGGTTTGTGTCACCCCTGAACCCATTTTAAAAACAACTTTGTTGCTGCCCATGTTATTCTTGCATCGAAAACTAACTTTTTTCGCTAGCCTCTACAAATATCTTCAATGCAGCGTAATAGTGAATGAAGAAATCATAAACAGCAGTGCGGCACAAAGTGGGTCGTAAATAGTGATGGCGCGTGGCGCACTTTTTGCCGATTGCAGTGAAATAGTTAAATTGTGCCAAGCAAAGTTCTTAAAGTAAGATTTTGAGCTCTAAGTATTCTGGGTAAAAATTTACGGAGCTATGGCCAGTTGAAAAGTGTCTATTTCTATGGTTTTAACGTAAAATTGGCCATATTCCAGCTAATGTGTCCCACTGTTTGAGTCAAATACGTGAGGTTTGATGGTCATAAAATTGTTGCGGGGTAACGTGGGCACCATCTCAGTCAAAATCCGTTGATAAAAATCACATTAAATAATATTTATTCGTTATTTTCTAAAAAGTAGCGAAAAAAGACCGACAAATGCGGTGTTCACGGGTTTGTGGCACCCCTAAATTCTGTACACACTCACACACACACACAGGGTGAGTCACGCAACTGTAGCACCTCCTATAACTTTTGAACGGTTGAAGTTATTGCAATGCAGTTTTCACGGAAGTGCATGAGGGAAAGTGGCTAATTGATACGTGCATTCATTTCTATTTTATGACTTGCATCTTACGAGATATTTGAAGTAACTTTGTTTTTCCAAAGAAACTATAGATTTTTTCAGTCTGACGTGACGAGCGTAAAAAGACGAATCCAATGATATACATTTTGTCATATGTTAGATAAGCATTTATTTAATATTTTTTTATTTTTGCGATTAGGGTTTAACGAATATTTTGAATAGTCCACCACACAAGGTCACGCAGCGCTTCACCAGCAAACGCGCGCCCGGGAAGGGACAGTACCCAGGTACTAGTTAAAACCCCACGTTTTCGTTCTCCCAGACCCTGTGCTTACTCCGGGAGGCCCGAAAAACCGGTATTTTCTCTACCGTTACCGTTTTTTTCTCTATAGCTCTTTAATCTTAAGACGTGTAGAAAAATGATTCAAATGAATTTTAAAGAAAATACATTCCCTACAGCTTTTGTATAAAACCTTTTTTTCGAAACCAATTACTAAGCGAGCTACAGATTTTCGGCTCAATTCGGTCAATTATGCTTTTTTTTTAATTCTCAAAAGTGTGTGCAAACATACACGTTTGTGACATTATAATCAACCTATAATAAATATAATTTTTATTGTACGTAATACTGTCATTTATCTCATCGCCGGTGTAAACATTGCCTCATAAATATACCTATTGACAAAAATATTAATATTCGAAAATAAATTGATGGATATGTATATGCGTGTGTTCGTGTTCCAGCTTAACTCTTCAACGCGGGATTTCTACAAAACTTCGTACAATTTATTGCTGGAAAATTACAATGGAAAAAATAATATACCGGGTTAAGACACCCCTAGAGGGGTGGGTGAGAAGGGAGTGATATTTTCAAACAAAATCAGTATGCAACCTGCAATTTACATATCGCATATAATGTGCACTGAGCCGGTATAGTGGAGAGGACAGGCAAGGCTGTTTAATATATAATTGTGATAAATTAACCCCCGGGTAATGCAGGATTTTCACGCGATAAAAGTAAGTGAATGGCGAATATGTGCATTGCATATGCAGTGCGATTCCTTCTAATACCAGAATTAGCCAGTTAATGCTTTCGTTTTCGAAAACTAGGCAATAGTGTCAGATGTAGGAAACGTTTTTGACGTCTTATTCAAGAGCAACATTAAATTAATCATCGTCTTCAATAAAATAAGAAAAGGTTTCGAGGGGTTCCTCTTGGGCGCAATTTTGAACGATAAATTAAATGCTATTAATTCACCTCAGTTTCAGGGGAATTGTCACATACAGGCTCAGAACTATGTTTGCCAAGAGAAGAGCACTTCAGACCAGATTTTCTGCAGCTTCATGCCTCGGCATGCCATTTGATTATATGAAGTGAGAGTTCTTACGGTGCATTTCATATTTTAATTAAGCACGTTTGTGCTAGCTGACCTCTACAAATCCTAAGGAATTGTTTTCTCCTCAAACATGATTTGATGGCGATATCTACATTAGCAGGCTGTATCACTTCCCGATATATGACAAAATAAAACATAGATTTTTATCATCGTCTTTGAAGGTATTGGGTAGCGGATATCGTCCAGTGCTCCCGTTCATCATCTCTTTACCGTTCAAATAAACAAATATTTCATCTGCTTCTGCAATATGTTCTGCTGTAGTTTCTGTCTAATTACAAGTACGTAGAATATTTCCGACAAATCACTTTGATTTTACTGCAAACTATTTCCTTGTATTGGCTACGCTGAGTAAATGTATCACATCCAACTAAAACACGAAGGAAAAAGCATGTATTCTCAGTCATTTTTGAATTATTTTGAAGAATGAGAATTGCCCCTTATTCTAGGAATAAATGTATTGATAAGAAACTAGTTGTCTGTTTCACACTGTCACGGTGTACCACTGAATTTAAAATTAATAGCATATTAATCTGTTTTACTGTTAATATACTTTATATTTGACTTTTCTGTTCGTGTGGCCAAAAACCTTACCTCCAACTTGATGCAACTGAATTGAATTATTTTACAATTTTGCTTTTATATTAATGTGAACTGACATTCCAAATTTGAGATTTTTGCAGAACGTGATACTTTGAGCACCGGTGTCTGTCAAGTTTCCCAGTTCGGTTCCAAAATGACGCTGATAAAGGAAATGAAATGTGTTCACTTAAAAGAAAAAGTACGACTGAAAGACGCACTCGCGAATGTTAAAACTGGTAGCATTTCTCTAATAGCGAATATTCGGAACTCGAGAATAGCGAATCCGCGAATGTCGAGGGATTACCGTATTTCACTGTATACCGTGTGTGGTACACACTGAAACAGTTGCAAGGTTTTTGTTTTTCCCTGTTTAATTTTCTGTTTACTTTACTTCTTACTTCTGTTTACTTAATACTGTTTAATTTTCCTTGGGCCAAAAATTAATTACAAAAATGTCAAAATAATTCTCAAAGAATATACTTTTAAATGGTACATTTGTAAATATTTTAAAAATTATTTTAGACAAGAAATTTGCAAAGATGTAATTTTTGTTTCACTGTGTCCCACCGTATCTTTTTCTGATTAAAACTGCCTGTAAGAAACATTAACCAATTCTTCGAATTCATTAGTAATATTAACGATACTATGTGCTCTTTTAAGTTTCAAGCAAATTACAACTACAGCTCGCAGTTACAATTACGAATAGTGAACACGTGTGCTGCAGAGTGCTTTCAACTGAATCGAGTTTCATGTGATCTAGCAACTCACACCAATCCTCAACGAATCGTTTTACTCGCGTCACCTAGTATTCAAAATGCCAACTACTTGAAACCGCTCTAAGATTCTAACCAATGAGAAAGCTCAATTTGGGGTTGCAGGATATACATGATTACGATTTAAAAATATGTCCCAGAAAGGGGGTAGTGGCCGTATGGCCACCGATTTCAATAATACGGTTCGGCACCTTGATACCATTCATAGTGATGTCCCCTTAATCTTTATATGCTCTAAATGAAGCAAGAACTTCAAAAGGAGGCTATAGCTTTGAGTCTTTTCCCAAAGTCTGTCTCCCAGGGGCTGTCTCGTGGCTCAGAGCAAAGTCGCTAGCCTTTCACCACTGAGGTTCTATTCCCGTCGATCTCATGTAAAATTTGTTCCGACAAAACGACTTCGGCTGCTTCACAAGGGCTAGTCCAACCTTTGTGAAGAGTCCTAAACCTTACCCCCTTCTTTATTCCTTCCCAATTCTGGCCGCTGGGTAGTGACGCAGGGGCGAGCGGTGTGAGGCGCGTACGCGGAGATGCTACCTGGCGGCCCTCTTGACAATTGACAGACGAGACGTGACACAAATACAGAGAGCGCTGATGTAATTATAGAGAGCGCTGTTGCTAATGGAGGATTACTTTGACTTGCGCTCAACGCCCAAGGGCTTAAGAGACGCGTTGCGTAATGATGCAACAAATGTTTAAAAAAAGTGCTGGGGTCCCAAAGCATCTAAAGGAGATTTTATATGTCAATTATGCTCCGTCAACTTAACTACCAAATCGTGGCTTTCACAATGTTTGCGCCGTGCTTATACGGACGCTGCAAATAAAACTACAATGCAGTGGGAGGGCTACAGAGCATGTATCGAAGGCCTAACCTTAATACAAGAAGAAAGTCATGATTCCCCTGATCTGGTACCTTTCCTGTTGGCAGAAACGTCTTTGTAAGTAGAGACAAGCAAACGGCCTGGTACCGATTCTCTGGCAAAATTCTTGGCCGACAAGTGTCCCTGCGGAATTTTTAGTGGTAGACATTGTTTCCTCGAAAGCGGATATGGTGCGATTCCCCAACGTGGAGGCCGCTATAGTTACAGAAATGAGTCAAGAACTTTCGGCCGTGCCCGTCCTCTTTGATTGTTTTTTCTGTTTTTGATACGGCCCATTTCGATACCGCTGTCGGCTAGGATGGCGTCAAGATTTGTTGAGTTCCCAGCTGATATGACGCCCGGAGATGTAACTACTGAAACTAGTCTTAACAGGGCTACATCAAAAGCTACGCCTCACAGGAAGGAAAACATTTTAACTTGCATAGGAACCTGGGTTACATATCAAACTAATGTATATTAAGATCATGTTGAAGAAAAGAAACCAATCCCTGGGCCAAATGGATGTTACCTGCGCCAAGTTATTGGATTTTGGGAGGTTCACTATACTCAACGCCTCCAGTCCTAAAAGGCCCTGTAGTCATGGTGGCAAACGCGCTAGGAAGCGCTACTCTTATTCCAGGGCGCAGGGTCCAGCGCTTTTGGCAAAGTGCATTAAAACAGGCATTGACTAGAGCTGACTAACAGGGTTGAGGTAAATGATCAGTACAAATCCATTAGAGGTAATACGCCCCCGATTCGGCTTTCCGAATTAAGAGAGGGTGATAAAGTGGTGCCACCTAAAATGACCCTGACACCATTCTATATGCGGTGCTGGGCGCTGAAATTAAAAGTCGCCTGTCTGAGATGAAAAATGCAACGGTTCCAGGGTCAGATAGGATCAAAGTTAACCACATCTTCAGCAGCAAAAATATGAATTCTTGCCCCTACGTATACCCAATTAAATACATTGTCTTTGTTCCCTCTGGGTGGAAAGCTAATCGCACTATTCTTATCCCAAAAGAGGATAAAAAAAGCTTGTAACTAACGCCCCATCACGATTGGTTCTCTGCTGTACAGAATCTTTTGGGGTATAATGGACAAATACATTCGATTCGTGGTGAAGTTCAATCCACGCCAAAAGGTGTTTATCCCGAACCTAGCTGTTTATATCTTTATTCATATTCTTCACGAAGCATTCAGTGACATGAAGAAAGCAGGGGGTGATGGTCGGTGGTGTAGTATATGTTATCCAAAGCGTTTGACACAGTTCCTCATGCCTACGCCTTCAGTAATGAGGTTCTTAGACTGATATTTCCAGTCATTCAGCACCCCTCGAAAGACATTGAGATGCTAATTCATAGAACAGTGAAACAGGGGGATACCCTTGCGCACATTCCTTTTTAATTCTATTTCGGAATGCCTGCTTGTGAAACAGGAAAACGAGTCAGGCTACCCGATATTGGAAAGAAGATTGTCAGTATTAGCATTTGCTGATGATCTGGTGCTACTAGCAAAAGATGTCCCAGGTGCTCAAAAGTAATTAATTAATTTTTCTTAATTAATTAATTAACAATTATATAGTAGTAAGTTGTAGTATATTGTTTTTCGTGGTAACCGAGTCACGCTACGGTAGTGCCAGCTTAAGAGTGGTTTTCGGTGCTAGTGTTGATAACACCGACGGGCAGACGATTTGCGTAAACCAATTTTTCGGTATCAAGGACCCACAAAACGTGGATTCTGACTACACAATTTTCTATATGCTACATTAAATAATATACACTTCCCTCTTAAAGTAGTGGTAACTAAGTAATTTCTAGACAATTTAGGATCCCATGGGTTCCCTAGACTTCCCCACGGGACCAAGACGTCCTTTTCTGCATTTACTACCAGCAATGCCAAATTGATCCATCAGAATTTACAAATTGTGTGTATAGCTTAATAGATCTTCTGAGAGCAATTAACGAGATAGTCAGTAGATCGCCTCGAGACGTGATTCCCAACGACTTGAGGGCACTGACTATGGATCTCGGTATAGCTCCAGAGGTTCCAACCACCACTGGCAGGATTCTGGCGTTGGGCACTCCATGAAGTTCGGCTGCAAGGGGAATGAATGGTTGGTATTTTACCACCATTTCCTCTCCTGCTTTTAAAAGGGCTAGACCCGTTCTCGTGACGGACAGTCACATCGACCACGTGGACCCCTTCCCGGCTTTTTATTACTAGGTCAAGTTAAATCTAACCCCTTCGACAACAGAGAAAGTAGCTTCCGATAAAGTGAGTCAGTGTTAGAGGAAGTAATTTACTCATTAGATTCTTTGAGACCCTCTGATTAGAAATAGCATATAATTTTGTGCAATCACTTATTTTATGAAGGTCAACGTTTATAATACTAACATTAATACATGTGTACTAGGTTTTATGTTTTCTTCATTGTCAATGTTTCGAGCGTGTGAGTTCGCTCATCTTCACAGGAGATCTAGTTTCTAGAATTCAAGAAAACTAGTTTCTTGAATTCTTGTACTTAAATAGAAAATTTAAACTCATGAAATTGTATGCATTTATTATACAATGGCATGTTAATAACTGTAAAAAATGTAATGTAACTTTATAGATCTGCAGATGAGCGAACTCTCACTCTTGAGACGTCGAGAATAAAGAAAATATAAAACTCAGCACAAATCATTATCATCCTAAAGGCAACAAGTGCCTTGTTGCTGCCGCCATGACATTCTAGTCCTCCGCGAAGACAGAGGAGAGGAGCACACATGTATTAATGTTAATCTTATTTATTTATTTATTTATGTATTTATTTATGTATTTATTTATTTATTTATTTAAGGTCTCATCACTTTCTGGGTTATTAGCGACCATTATTGGATTTTAGAGATTATTGATAGTCCCGTAAACGTAGTGCACGTTTTTTCATCGGAAGGTAATGGTGATTTTCCTCCTGCTGGATGTCGAGATCTGGCGCCGACCTACCTTCGACCAGCGGGGTTTTCCCCAACCAGGTATCTTCCACCAGCGGGGCACCGCTGGTCTCCTGGGGCATATATGGTAGAAAGACGGTGCATGTTAATATCAGTGTGTGTAAGGGGTGAGAATAGGACAAGGAATAGGAAGGAATGATCGCGCGTGATCCGTTTGATAGGGTACAGCTCCGGCATTCCTGGTGTTAGTCGGAGAAACCACGGAAAACTACCGATCAGAGCAGCCGGCCGCTAGAATTCTCCCCGAGACAATGACTGAATTTGACCTAGCTGACAAACTACTTCGAAAATCCTGCCGCCGCGCCGTCGGGACTCGAATCTAGTACATCCGAGTTAAAGGCACTGCAGTGACATCAGTTGATGAATTGAGCCACCTCTCCCGGTTTAACGTTATGGTATCTATGAGGATGAAACGATTGCTACAGCACTTCTGCTTTAGCGATCTGGCCACCGGACCGGCAATGCTAATCTTTAGGCAAAATTATTCTTTGGGCAAAATTATTCGAAGTAATTTACTACATAGGCTACAACTCAACCACGTTTTTTCGCCAGAAAATTCAATAAATGTTTGGAATAGAAGGGAATGTGCTGATTTCAAATAACTGCATCGGTTTTCCCTTATCACATTCAGTTTCTCTGTAATAGTACTTGTATTGGCTATGGTGGATATGGTTTCCGGGAATTGTGTGTGGACTTCCCTTGGGCGATGCGCAACATGAATCACATGTGTGCCCTTTGCAGAAATGAAATAAGACAATGTCTCCTGTTGCAAACCAACCAGAACTGACTCCCTGCGAGTGTGTCTAACAAGAAAGACATGTGTCCACTGTTGACTAGAGTCCACTGCTATATTATAAGTTCTATGATAGAGTTAAATGATATCATTAGGGATATTTCTCTAGAGGTCAAAGCAGATCTATTAGCATCGAGACTGAAAAAAAAATACTATTTAAGGAATAGTGTTTGTATTTTCCATTACAGAACGAGAATCAAAGATTTAGAGCAGTGTTTTTCTTTTCCTAATATTGTTTAGTCCCTTTTTTAAAATATAGGTCAGCCACAATCAAATGCATTCACATTTATTTCATAATTGTATTAAATGAAAATTAACAACCTGTGCTGTCTCCCTCATCAAATGCAACTGAAAATGTATTTACAAAATTAGTTCAGAATGAAGAAGCCAAAAACATTTACAATTTTGGTTAAGGTATATTTCTACTCGAATGAGACCGAGAATGACATTTTTGTTATTTTGCCATTTTGAAAGTGTCATTTTTATTACACTTTTTTGTAGTGAAATTCCTTTTTCCCTATCTGCAATATTCTTGGAGATACAATAAATTGTTTTCTAAATGTTGTCACCTGCACGCCCCCTTAGATCTGTCAATGCCTCGTAATTACAACTAGTAATTGCAAAATAAAAAACAAACATAAGTTATTTAACAGAAAAAAACAGAGAACAAAAGAAGGAGAAAGTACTTGTGAAGAAGGGAAAGGAAGAGGGAAGAAAAAGAAGGGAAAGGAAAGTTTGTAACTTATGCTGCAGGAGCACTATAGGAATCCAATCTTTCGTTACTTCTCCCGAAAAGTTAATTTTCCTTGTGTATTGATTAACGAAATGCATCATAACTCAGGAACTAATAGAGATATTTAAATGATTCTTTCTGTATTTTACAGACTATTCTTTACATTATTACGTGAGTAATATTACACAATACAATATTCAAAGGAATGCATTCAGAAGAAAGTAAAAGAAATTAAATCCAAAATAATATTTATTATTGAGAATTTTTTTAACCCTTTAAAATTTTACTTCTTACAAAATATTGAGGTTTACATAATGCAGCAGTAGTTTCTTTCTTTATGGAAAATTAATTATGAAAATATTTTAAATAGTTATTAATTATTATAAGTTATTAATTGAAATATTGTGTCACAAGTGAAATACTGTAAAAACTTGTTTTACTCAAAATGTAATTTTATAAAAAAATTTGGGGTTTTATTTTAGGTTTTCTGCATGCATGTCTGCATTAAAAACATAAAATTAAGAGCTAAAACTAGATTTATAGGAAATTTTTGCTTTGAGTAGACATATGCCTAAAAGCAAGGAAAAATTACAAAAATAAGTAACTAACACTATGCCCAATTCAAGATGAAAGCTGTTATTCTGTAATTTAAAACCCATTTGAATGTATGGTTTTAAATGTATGGTGTTTAGCATGAAGACTCAAAGGAAGATATACTATATAGAGAATAGTGTTTGTATTTCCCATTACTGAACTAGAAGCAAAGATCTAGAACAATGTTTTCCCTTTTTCTAAAGTATATGTGCAGTCCAGCCACATGAGTGTTTATTATTTAAACAGAACCATTGCAAAAATGAAGAAGGAGAAATGGAAGTGAGGGAAGAGTTGAACAATTAAATTTTGTAATGATTGGTCCTAATATTTAAAAAAGAATGTGTTCTGTCAAACCAGAATATTTGGCAGATCAGTGCGCTATTGAAGGATCCTATATTTGAAGAATGACCAAGTGATATCAAAAAGAGGGTATGGAAAAGAAATTGGCAGTGGTATTCACACTATTTTCTTGGTAATAAAATGACTTCTGATTGCAAAGAAGGTGTGCAGTAATTACTAGTTTGTATAAGACATGAGATGCAGCATGACAATGAAACTTCATTTTCTGCATTCATACTTGGACATTTTCTCATCCAACCTAGGAACAACTGTCAATCACCAACTTATTTTAATCGGACCATAGGACATTCAAGTTATGGAGGAGAGGCACCAAGGCTGTTGGCATCAGTCCATGCTTGCAGACTATTGTTGGATGCTTTGCCGTGAAGAGCAAAACATATTCACAAAAGGAAATCAACATTTGTGTATTCAACCATCTGTTTTAATTCAACTTATGACTTATCATTACTATTCAATCTCTTCAGTATTTACACACAAGATCTGTTTATTGTTTGTATATAAGCTCCAAGTTTGTAGCTCCAGAAATTGAATATATAAATATTTCCAAAACTGTATTTTATTTCAACAATGGTATGTGATAAGCAAAGAGCTAAACCAGATTCATAATCAATTCAAAAAACGGTTGTAGAAACACCTGCTTTTACCTCTGGCGATTAGATTTACTTTTAAAACGTTGACCTGTGATATAGGTACAAGATTTATTCTCTCTTTTAATATCAGGGTCCCAGAATACAAGTTTCTTTGTCATAATAAAAACTACTTTCTGCTGCTGCCTTACAGTACTTTCTCTTACTATGTATGAAGTAAGTGGGGAAGTAAAAAGTTTAGTGGATGAAAGTCCTAGAAATGTAGTTAACTCACCCTTTTGTTTTAGGCTGCACATGCTTATGATTTTCAGTGTAGGTTTCAGGCAAGTCTTACCTGGGCAAGCAAAATCTGTATCTGGAATCTTACACTCAAAATAGCAAAATTTATCATTTCTTTACTATTTTCATTTGATACAAAGACATTAACAAATGTCAATGAACATTATTTTCAGAGTGATTACACGAACTATTTCTACAATTTTCTGCATCGTCAATAAATGTGGTTTGATTAATTGTTTTTCATTGTGATTTTTAATGAATTTTGAAATTTTTGTGTTACATATTTCTTATGTTGATCTATCTTGATATAATATTTTTGATTGGAGACTAATATTGAATTGTTCTTCTATTTGTGGCTCCTTATAGACTTTTAAAAAATATTTCTTGTAACTATTAATAGTACCTGAACCAGTAAAATGTTCATTTACGAAATGATGTATAATAAATGTAAAATAAAAACAATATCAGACCTGACTTAACTGGAATGGGTATTACTAAAATATTCATAATTAATTGCTTTTGAAATTGGTCAGAAATGTTTTAATTCACTTCAATTACCATCATTTACAATATGTCATTTTACATCCATGTACATATCAATCATCAATCAATGTATTAGTATGTATATCAATATTTGAAATATGACTCCACTATGTTTGCCAGAACACCAATAATAAAAGATCAATGTGATAAAAATAATTGCAAGAAATTTCAAAGTGTCACATATTTATCAGAAACACATATTTGAATGCCGCAAAATAATAACTGTTCATTATCTCAGAAACTACTACATTAAAACAAAATTCGTATTTTAAAGAACACTAAAACATATTAATAAATATTCATGTAATTCCATGCAAGTCTGATAACCTACAAAAACATCAATATTGTAATTATGATATTAAAAAATACATTGCAGAAAGAAAAAGTGTGTTTTAAAAGAGTTCAAGTTGTAGTGCAGTTTCTTGTTTTCCAAGATTTAAATGAAAATAATGTCTTAAAAATGTAAATCATATTGCCACATTTCACACTACTAATTCACATGTGTACCAAGGGGGCAGTTTTGCTCCTTGAAACTTTGAACAATATCATTATAATTTAATATTCCAACTGATCCCTTCATGAATATTAATATTTGTTATGCATTTTGATATGATTGTAAGATCGCTAGAAACAAAATTATAATTTAATCACTTTCAATTTTGTACCCCTTTTTTCCCCTTGATGTTCTTTATTTGAATTCACTGTGCAATGACACTCCACTGCTCTGTACTTGCATTTCAACATAATTTCACTGCTTTGCTTATTACTACTCAAGAATGGAACATGCTCTATTTTATTATGTGTAATTCTTTATAATTCTTTAAGTAATTCTTTATAATTTGTGTACGATTTATATATGTTGAGAAAGGCAAAAAGTTTCCATCAGGAAAAGAAAAAGATAGGAAGAGAACTTATAACGAAGAAAGTGCTTGAAATCTCTTTGTAAATGTAGTTTGTGGACCTATTTACAAATAGCATTAGTATAATTGACTTTTAAAGTTATTTAAATCACTAATTGAAAATAAATGAAAGACATTGGCAAAGTTTTCCCCCTCCTGGGTGCTACAAGGTTTAATAATAATAAAAAGAAAACACTTGAAAATTAAATTACGTCTCAACAAAATGATCTATCCTTAAAAGTTGAAGTATTTGAATCTTTTTGGAAATATGTCAAGCAGTGAACAAAGAAAGAAAATTGAGATGGAAGAGATGAATTTACTCTAATCATTAGCCAATTACAATGGAATGCTTAGCTTATGCTATAGCTTATGGAATCTGAAGAGAAGTGCATTAATGTATACCTTATTTCAAACAAAATTACATGTCACTAGACTGTGAGAATGTATGAATGTGAATGGATTCAAATATGTAACCATGGTACATCTCTTTTCAGAGGATCAAAACAGCTCAATCAATTCTGCCACAACTTTTCAGGCGTGAATCGCAGAAGAATGATGAGGTGGACTAGAATGTCTCAGAATGACAGATGGAGGTCTTTCCGAAGTTGGAATGGGCCTAATGGCTTTAACCAAGTCATATATGATAATGAATATTAATTTTAATGTTTTTACTAAGTACCTAAAAGTAATGAATTGATTTGGATTTTGAATTTATAACCCACACTACAAAACATATGATGATAATGTTAAATATTATGATAATGTTGATGATTTAAGATAGAAAATCATTTTAATAAGAAAAATTCATTTGTCTGAAAGCTTGAAACAAAGATTTCGTATATTAAGACCTCTTAAGGTCAAAAACATATGAGAAACACAACATCAATGGGAAAATAAGAGCATTGTACATACTTACACATATGAAGAAGTCTAAAGAGTTATCAATACAGATTCATGCTAGAAAATTAAAGAATACAAAATATCATTTGTCTGCTAAGGGTCCCCCCCGATAAGATGGTAAAAAGTTCCCCTCAACCAAATTACATATGAGTGGTTACACTATAATTCTAACATAAAAATAATATTTTTGACAGGTTTCTTAGTCTCCGTCCTACCACCCACACCCCTATACAGCCAAAAACATGTTTTTTTTCAATTTCAATTTTTTCGACAACTGAACACTATTTTATCAGACTGAAAAAAATATGATAAATAAGAACACAACTTGGACTATCAGCAAAACATTTTTCAATATTTTCTCAGGCCCAAATTCGAAAACAAAAAAATATTTTCGAAAAAAAATATCAAGAAATATTTTTTACTGTGTCTTAGAAGCCTGGAACAGGCTCTGAAAAAAATGTCAAAGGTTCCTCTTTACACACAAATTGTTGTGTATTTTTTTCAGATTTTTCCGATTACTGGGCTGCAGTTAAAAAATAAAAACCATCATCCCGCCTTTAAAACACCTGGACTTTCAATATACTTTGAAACTGACTGCAACGGTTCTCTGCATTTATTTTAGTGTTTATTATACATTTGTATACATTGCTGTATCACCCAATAAAGTTTTGATTTTGGAATATACTTACGAAGTATCATTTTTAAAGCTTTCTAATCGTTTGCATAAGTAATCGTATGCTAGCGGAAAGACGATAGTTTTGGCAATTTATAAGAAACAATCCACACAAGACCTTGTAAGTGTGATACTGGTGGATAAAGAATTACACCTCATCCTACATCAAACAGATTTTAGAAGAAAAAATAGAAGTTTGCAGATTATGACATACAAAAAAAGATTATTGCAACACACATTATAAATAACTCGGAAGCGATGCTTCCTAGGCCTTTTAAACCAGGTTTGCTTGTCTCATGGGGACACACCTTTTTTTTTGAGAACAAGTCAATTCTAACACATATGTTTTGGGGGACGGGTAAATGACAAATGGGGAAGTGGTAAGAGACATTTCGTGTGCAGGATAGATGGGGGACAGTGGGGAAGTGAAGGGGAACATATTAGGCCCCGATTATGTTGTTGGGATGTATTTTTCAAAATACCACTTTCATGATCATCCCATTTTACAATTTTCCATATTAGTTCTTTTGGGTGCGCCTTTTCCGTAGCACAGATGGACAGAAAAGAGAAACCGATATCAATGTAAAATTAAATTGAAAGAAAATACTGAAATTATCTTTCACGATAAAATTAACGGGACTATTTTATATTCTGCGAATTTTTATCTCAATGCTCAGCAATATTGGAATGAATTCTCTCGCACAGTACCGGGTCTATAATGCCGTAAACTACTTTTCGGGGGATGAGCGTTTGCAGTTGGATGCTACATTAAATCAATTTTCAATTTTCGTACAATTATTATTTACAAAGTGCAGAGTTTTCGCACGTGTACAGATTGTACGAGTGTCTCCCTATTTATACGTATACAATAACAAATACTTAGGTAAAGGAAAAGACAACTTTTTTTCTAGTCTGAAACAATCTACAAACGTGAGACCACAGGCTTCCGCAACCAATGCGTTAAGGCCCATTCACAATGCAGACGTAAACATAAGCATAGCGTTAACATAAAAGTTAGGACAACGTTTATAAGCGGACTCATTCACAATGCATTCGCATAAGCATAACGCATAAGACGTTAACTTAAAAGCTTGCAAGCTTCAAGCTTCTGTGCTTATGCTTATGTCAGAAATAAGAAATGAACCAATCACAGGACGTTTAACTCAAAATCGAGTATCGAAATAGGATCGAAGTCGATAGATCGAACGAAAGACTTGTTTTTCCAAATTGCTTGGTTGATTTCCGACGGTTTTCCGCGTTGTTTTGTAGCGTACGATATTTTTGTAGTTTAGTTTCGTTGTAATATTCATAGTGGTACCATTTAGTTTGAATTTTTATTGAAATTAAAATACCTAACCTAACCTAACCTAACCTAACCCAACTCACGGCCGCAAGGCCGAGACACCGCTGGTAGGCCTTGGCTCGTAAAGAGCAGTTGTGCCACAGTACATACGTACATGTTTATATATGTTATGTATGTTAAATAAACATGCAAACTTTAAACAAAATTTCAATATATATAGAATATAGATTCTCACATCCAACCAATAGTAACTAGAATGGCCCACACAAAATAGAAAATCTTTGCTTATGCTTATGTTGTACATTGTGAATGCTTCAGCCTATCACTTATGTTTAAGTTTATGTCTATGCGTTACGCTTATGTTTACGTCTGCATTGTGAATGGGCCTTTACTATTTATCTGTCCGGGAGGCGCCGCGTTCTAGGCTCAGTTGTCAACGTTTTAGCTGCTATTCTGTGGCCTTCCTTCTCAAGCAAGGTCGCACGTGCTTAGGACGCGGCAACTGCCGAACTGCCAAGTGGTTGACTACAAATGTCTTAGTTTTTTTAAAAAACTATGACCCAGCTATTAAAAAATATGAAAAAAATTCACAAGCATTCTGAGATGAAGTTTTAAGATTATTTTCGTGCCAGTGTCTGTGTTCTAAGACAAGTAAAACAGTTCTTGTAAATCTGGGTCTAAACTCTTCCCCTTCATTTTTCCACATGTCCCCCAATTATCCCTCAATTATGACGGAATTATTATTTAATAAACTGCCAAACACTATTATCTTTCCTTAGCGTATGATATTCTCATACAAAGGATTAGAAAGCTTTAAAAATGATACTTCGTAAGTATATTCCAAATCAAAACTTTATTGGGTGCTACAACAATGTATACAAATGTATAATCAACACTCAAATAAATGCAGAGAACCGAGTTATTTACCATTATAATGTGTGTTATTTACTTTTTATTTATTTTATTTATTTATTTATTATTTATTTATGTCAAAAACAGTTAAGAACTGCGTATGACGAGCTATGGGGAGAAGTGAATTTTGTGCACGTTTTCATAATTCTGTGGTCTCTATCCTAAACCATATTCTAGTCGAATTTGAATACAGAAAAGAGAGGTTTTTTTTCGAGTTTTGTTGACAAAATATTCGCTCCTATATAAAAAAATATATTTTCAAAGGTAAATTAGCTATAAATTCCTGCCCTGAACCCTCATGTTCTTCATGAAAGAATAATACTTTTTGCCGCGATAATATGAAAAACGATAATTTGAAAACTATATTTCCCACTGAAATTCAGAAGACGTGCACAAATAATGAAGTTACATTTATTGGTTACATTTGTACATACATTGGTTACATTTACCATTATAATGTGTATAATGTGCGGGGGGGACCCTTTGCAGACATCAGATACAGGCCTCACAGATTAGGTCTACAAATCAGTAGATGAAACATGTATTTAACCTCCATTTTTGTTGTTGTTTGACTTGCTAACAACTTGAGAAGATTATTTCAATTAAAAAGTTCCAACATTCTTGTTCAAATAGCAATATCATTATCAAATACCTAAACCTTGAAGTATAATATGATGATAATTTTGCTAATTGTTCAAGAGAATGCCAGAATTTGTTTTATTCAATCACATTAGTTACTCTCAATCAACAACAAATAGTTGGTACCTTCGGTGTATAACACCTTTGAAAATTCCAATCTTTAGTAGCAAATGAAAATGTACTGTAATACATAATCAGGGTCAGACTGGCTACTACTAGTTTTCCTTTGGCATTCAAAATATGTTGGCTCACCATTTCATCTCCAAAAACATAATTGTAATAGTGGATTATCTGAATATAAATGATCATAGATTAAAGATAAAAACAACGTTAAGTTAAAATACATATTCATGAAAACATAATTACTAATTGTGATCAAAAGAGTAGTTTAATTTTGAGATTCAGTATTTGATGTTAAATTAAGTGTTGCAAATTCACTCAGGTTTACGATATGATGGAATTACAGTAGAACTCCAATTATCCGAACTCCGACTATCCGAATCGCCGATTATCCGAATCACAAAAAATTGTCCAAAAAAGTCTAAGTGCGCTATTATTCTTCCCCCCGCGAAGCCAGTGTTTGCGCGTCAAGTCTTGACTTGACTTGTCTTAACTTGCCGTTGTGCCTACACTGACTTCCCCCCGCGAAGTCAGTGTAGGCACAACGGCAAGTTAAGACAAGTTCCGGCGCATTGCAGTCACGGCGCACCTGTCATTGTTTGTTTTGATTAGCCAGTGTGCTATTGACCTTGCTCGAGGACGCTACTCTTTCGCTACGGCTTACTTTTGTTTGTGGTACAATACTGTATTGTTTTTATACCATGGCTTCGAAAAGAAAACGTGTTGTGCTATCGTTAGCGGACAAACTGAAAATTATAGAGCAACTCGATAAAGGTGTAACGGGTAAGAAGTTGTCTGAGATTTATGGTGTTGGACAAGGAACAATTTCTCACATTAAAAACAGTAAGTCAACACTTTTAAACTTTGTTTCGGTGCTTGAAAATGAAGATGGAAGTTCCTCCAGGAAAACAATGAAGACAGCAACCAACAAAAATTTGGAAGATGCCGAGTTTAAATGGTTTTGGCAGCAACGTTCTATGGGAAATCCGATTTCAGGTCCAATCCTTTGTGAAAAAAGCCAAAATCTTAGCAAAAAAGCTTGGTTATTCATCTTTTAAGGCTAGTAACGGCTGGCTAAGGAATTTAAATTCAGGCATGGTGTACGCGAGTTAGATTTGGCTGGTAAGAAGCTTTCAGCAGACTCTGCAGCTGCTGAAAATTTTATTGAAAAAATTTAAAACTGCATCAGAATCCTATGATCCGGAGTTTGTTTATAATGACGATGAAACTGGCCTTGTTTGGAAAGCATTACCAAAAACCACTTTGGCTTCTAAAAGGGAATCTAGTGCCCCTGGACATAAGGTCAGTAAAGAACGTGTTACAGTGCTTAACTGTGCCAACTCCACTGGAAATCATAAACTGCCACTTCTTTTGATAGGAAAATCAAGAAATCCAAGAGCATTTAAAAACGTAAAAAAAACTTCCACTCTTCTACAAAAGTCAACCCAAGGCCTGGATGACTGCAGCTTTGTTTACCGAATGGTATGATGAAGTGTTATTCCTGAAGTGAAAAAGCACCAAAAATCGGTGGGAAAGAAGGCAGTAGGTGCTTTTAATTGTTGATAACGCACCCACTCATCCTACAGCAAAACTGTTGGAAAGAGAGAATGGGCAGTTTAAAACGGACGTTTTTGCCTCCCAATGTTACAAGTTTGCTGCAACCCATGGACCAGTCTGTTATTGAAACCAATGAAGCGCCATTACAGAAGGCAACTGCTGAGAAAACTGCTGATCGAAGGTGCTGAAGATGAAGAATTGGTTTTGGCAAATCATAGCAAAATAAATTTAAAGGACTGCTGTTACATGGTAGCGGAAGCTTGGAGTTTGGTTACGGCAGAAGTGACGCTAAGACGTGCGTGAATAAACTGAAAGGCCTACCGTCTGAGAAGAACAAAAAAAAAATCTGAAGAAAATGAGAAACAAGAATATGGAGAGGATGATGATGATGAAGATGCGTTGTCACTAGAGGAAATAAGAAAAATGATTGTAAAAATTCCTGGTTGTACAGAAGTAAGTGCTGAAGATGTAGGAGAGTGGATGGCTTGTGACACGTCTGACCCTGGTTTTCAAATTCTCAATGACGATGAAATTGTTGTAAGTGTGAGAGAAGATGTTGAAGTGGAAGTGGAAGAAGAACTTTCTGCTGATGTTGAAGTAGACGCTGGACCATCAGCTAGTGAAGCATTTTCCGGCCTCGAGACTGCTTTGAAGTGGATGGAGCGTCAGCCCGAGTGTGACCACTTGCAACTGCTCACCGTCAAGCGAATGCGTGACCTGGCTGCCCGAAAACGGTTGAAGACCGCAAAACAGCTTACATTAACGGAGATGTTTAAAAAACAATGATTTTTATTTCTAAACTTGTACATAAGTACATTTTATTTATATTTAAAACATGTGAAAATTTCATGTTTCTTTCATTTAATTCAATAAAAAAATAGTGCAATATCAAAACGTAGCTTTTATTCTCTCCAATGGCAATTTTTTTTAAAAAATCCGATTATCCGAATATTTGATTATCCGAATGGGTCCCGGTCCCCATTAATTCGGATAATTGGAGTTCTACTGTACATACA
>JAHLJT010008446.1:57874083-57950116 GCA_031308135.1 Acheta domesticus
CTAAGGGTCCCCCCCGATAAGATGGTTAAAAAGTTCACCTCAACCCAATTACATATGAGTGGTTACACTATAATTCTAAACATAAAATAATATTTTTGACAGGTTTCTTAGTCTCCGTCCTACCACCCAC
Source organism: Acheta domesticus (assembly GCA_031308135.1). Taxonomy (NCBI): domain Eukaryota; kingdom Metazoa; phylum Arthropoda; class Insecta; order Orthoptera; family Gryllidae; genus Acheta; species Acheta domesticus. Next base: position 57,874,214 of record JAHLJT010008446.1, read on the forward strand.
ACCCCTATACAGCTAAAAACATGTTTTTTCAATTTCAATTTTTTCGACAACGAACACTATTTTATCAGACTGAAAAAAATATGATAAATAAGAACACAACTTGGACTATCAGAAAAACATTTTTCAATATTTTCTCAGGCCCAAATTCGAAAACAAAAAAAATTTCGAAAAAAAATATCAAGAAACTTTTTTACTGTGTCTTAGAAGCCTGGAAAAGGCTCGAAAAAAATGTCAAGGTTTCCTCTTTACACACAAATTGTTGTGTATTTTTTTCAGATTTTTCCGATTACTGGGCTGCAGTTAAAAAAATTAAAAACCATCATCCCGCCTTTAAAAAAACAACCTGGACTTCAATATACTTTGAAACTGACTGCAACGGTTCTCTGCATTATTTTAGTGTGTATTATACATTGATACATTGCTGTATCACCCAATAAAGTTTTGATTTGGAATATACTTACGAAGTATCATTTTTAAAGCTTTCTAATGTTTGCATAAGTATCGTATGCTAAGGAAAGACGATAGTTTGGCAATTTATAAGAAAACAATCCACAAAGACCTTGTAAGTGTGATACTGGTGGATAAAGAATTACACCTCATCCTACATCAAACAGATTTTAGAAGAAAAATAGAAGTTTGCAGATTATGACATACAAAAAAGATTATTGCAACACACATTATAATGGTAAAAACTCGGAAGCGATGCTTCCTAGGCCTTTTAAACCAGGTTTGCTTGTCTCATGGGGACACACCTTTTTTTTTGAGAACAAGTCAATTCTAACACATATGTTTTGGGGGACGGGTAGATGACAAATGGGAAGTGGTAAGGGACATTTCGTGTGCAGGATAGATGGGGGACAGTGGGGAAGTGAAGGGGAACATATTAGGCCCGATTATTGTTGTGGGATGTATTTTTCAAATACCACTTTCATGATCATCCCATTTTACAATTTTCCATATTAGTTCTTTTGGTGCGCCTTTTCCGTAGCACAGATGGACAGAAAAGAGAAACCGATATCAATGTAAAATTAAATTGAAAGAAAATACTGAAATTATCTTTCACGATAAATTAACGGACTATTTATATTCTCTGCGAATTTTTATCTCAAGCTCAGCAATATTGGAATGAATTCTCTCGCACAGTACGGGTCTATAATGCCGTAAACTACTTTCGGCGGATGAGCGTTTGCAGTTGGATGCTACATTAAATCAATTTTCAATTTTCGTACAATTATTATTTACAAAGTGCAGAGTTTTCGCACGTGTACAGATTGTACGAGTGTCTCCCTATTTAATACGTATACAAAAACAAATACTTAGGTAAAGGAAAAGACAACTTTTTTTTAGTCTGAAACAATCTACAACGTGAGACCCACAGGCTTCGCAACCAATGCGTAAGGCCCCATTCACAATGCAGACGTAAACATAAGCAAGCGTTAACATAAAAGTTAGGAAAACGTTTATAAGCGGACTCATTCACAATGCATTCGCATAAGCATAACGCATAAGACGTTAACTTAAAAGCTTGCAAGCTTCAAGCTTCTGTGCTTATGCTTATGTCAGAAATAAGAAAATGACCATCACAGTACGTTTAACTCAAAATCGAGTATCGAAATAGGATCGAAGTCGATAGATCGAACGAAAGACTTGTTTTTCCAAATTGCTTGGTTGATTTCGACGGTTTTCGCGTTGTTTTGTAGCGTACGATATTTTTGTAGTTTAGTTTCGTTGTAATATTCATAGTGGTACCATTAGTTTGAATTTTTATGAAATTAAAATACCTAACCTAACCAACCTAACCTACCCAACTCACGGCCGCAAGGCCGAGACACCGCTGGTAGGCCTTGGCTCGTAAAGAGCTGTTGTGCCACAGTACATACGTACATGTTTATATATGTTATGTATGTTAAATAAACATGCAAACTTTAAACAAATTTCAATATATTATAGAATATAGATTCTCACATCCAACCAATAGTAACTAGAATGGCCCACCAAAATAGAAAATCTTTGCTTATGCTTATGTTGTACATTGTGAATGCTTTCAGCCTATCACTTATGTTTAAGTTTATGTCTAGTGCGTTACGCTTATGTTACGTCTGCATTGTGAATGGGCTTTACTATTTATCTGTCCGGGAGGCGCCGCCGCGTTCTAGGCTCAGTTGTCAACGTTTTAGCTGCTATTCTGTGGCCTTCCTTCTCAAGCAAGGTCGCACGTGCTTAGGACGCGGCAACTGCCGAACTGCCAAGTGGTTGACTACAAATGTCTTAGTTTTTTTTAAAAACTATGACCCAGCTATTAAAAAATATGAAAAAAATTCACAAGCATCTGAGATGAAGTTTAAGATTATTTTCGTGCAGTGTCTGTGTTCTAAGACAAGTAAAACAGTTCTTGTAAATCTGGGTCTAAAACTCTTCCCCTTCATTTTTCCACATGTCCCCCAATTATCCCTCAATTATGACGGAATTATTATTAATAAACTGCCAAACACTATTATCTTTCCTTAGCGTATGATATTCTCATACAAAGGATTAGAAAGTTTAAAAATGATACTTCGTAAGTATATTCCAAAATCAAAACTTATTGGGTGCTACAAACAATGTATACAAATGTATAATCAACACTCAAATAAATGCAGAGAACCGAGTTATTTACCATTATAATGTGTGTTTATTTACTTTATTATTTATTTTATTATTTATTTATTTATTTATGTCAAAAAACAGTTAAGAACTGCGTATGACGAGCTATGGGGAGAAGTGAATTTTGTGCACGTTTTCATAATTCTGTGGTCTCTATCCTAAACCATATTCTAGTCGAATTTTGAATACAGAAAAGAGAGGTTTTTTTTCGAGTTTTGTTGACAAAATATTCGCTCCTATATAAAAAAAATATATTTTCAAAGGTAAATTAGCTATAAATTCCTGCCCTGAACCCTTCATGTTCTTCATGAAAGAATAATACTTTTTGCCGCGATAATATGAAAAACGATAATTTGAAAACTATATTCCCACTGAAAATTCAGAAGACGGCACAAATAATGAAGTACATTTATGGTTACATTTGTACATACATTGGTTACATTTACCATATAATGTGTATAATGTGCGGGGGGACCCTTTGCAGACATCAGATACAGGCCTCACAGATTAGGTCTACAAATCAGTAGATGAAACATGTATTTAACCTCCATTTTGTGTGTTGTTTGAATTGCTAACAACTTGAGAGATTATTTCAATTAAAAAGTTCCAACATTCTTGTTCAAATAGCAATATCATTATCAAATACCTAAACCTTGAAGTATAATATGATGATAATTTTTGTAATTGTTCAAGAGAATGCCAGAATTTGTTTTATTCAATCACATTAGTTACTCTCAATCAACAACAAATAGTGGTACCTTCGGTGTATAACACCTTTGAAAATTCAATCTTTAGTAGCAAATGAAAATGTACTGTAATACATAATCAGGGTCAGACTGGCTACTTACTAGTTTTCCTTTGGCATTCAAAATATGTTGGCTCACCATTTCATCTCCAAAAACATAATTGTAATAGTGGATTATCTGAATATAAATGATCATAGATTAAAGATAAAAACAACGTTAAGTTAAAATACATATTCATGAAAACATAATTACTAATTGTGATCAAAAGAGTAGTTTAATTTGAGATTCAGTATTGATGTTAAATTAAGTGTTGCAAATTCACTCAGGTTTACGATATGATGGAATTACAGTAGAACTCCAATTATCCGAACTCCGACTATCCGAATCGCCGATTATCCGAATCACAAAAAATTGTCCAAAAAAAGTCTAAGTGCGCTATTATTCTTCCCCCCGCGAAGCCAGTGTTTGCGCGTCAAGTCTTGACTTGACTTGTCTTAACTTGCCGTTGTGCCTACACTGACTTCCCCCCCGCGAAGTCAGTGTAGGCACAACGGCAAGTTAAGACAAGTTCCGGCGCATTGCAGTCACGGCGCACCTGTCATTGTTTGTTTTGATTAGCCAGTGTGCTATTGACCTTGCTCGAGGACGCTACTCTTTCGCTACGGCTTACTTTTGTTTGTGGTACAATACTGTATTGTTTTTATACCATGGCTTCGAAAAGAAAACGTGTTGTGCTATCGTTAGCGGACAAACTGAAAATTATAGAGCAACTCGATAAAGGTGTAACGGGTAAGAAGTTGTCTGAGATTTATGGTGTTGGACAAGGAACAATTTCTCACATTAAAAACAGTAAGTCAACACTTTTAAACTTTGTTTCGGTGCTTGAAAATGAAGATGGAAGTTCCTCCAGGAAAACAATGAGACAGCAACCAACAAAAATTTGGAAGATGCCGAGTTTAAATGGTTTTGGCAGCAACGTTTCTATGGGAAATCCGATTTCAGGTCCAATCCTTTGTGAAAAAGCCAAAATCTTAGCAAAAAAGCTTGGTTATTCATCTTTTAAGGCTAGTAACGGCTGGCTAAGGAATTTTAAATTCAGGCATGGTGTACGCGAGTTAGATTTGGCTGGTAAGAAGCTTTCAGCAGACTCTGCAGCTGCTGAAAATTTTATTGAAAAATTTAAAACTGCATCAGAATCCTATGATCCGGAGTTTGTTTATAATGACGATGAAACTGGCCTTGTTTGGAAAGCATTACCAAAAACCACTTTGGCTTCTAAAAGGGAATCTAGTGCCCCTGGACATAAGGTCAGTAAAGAACGTGTTACAGTGCTTAACTGTGCCAACTCCACTGGAAATCATAAACTGCCACTTCTTTTGATAGGAAAATCAAGAAATCCAAGAGCATTTAAAAACGTAAAAAAAAACTTCCACTCTTCTACAAAAGTCAACCCAAGGCCTGGATGACTGCAGCTTTGTTTACCGAATGGTATGATGAAGTGGTTTATTCCTGAAGTGAAAAAGCACCAAAAATCGGTGGGAAAAGAAGGCAGTAAGGTGCTTTTAATTGTTGATAACGCACCCACTCATCCTACAGCAAACTGTTGGAAAGAGAGAATGGGCAGTTTAAAACGACGTTTTTGCCTCCCAATGTTACAAGTTTGCTGCAACCCATGGACCAGTCTGTTATTGAAACAATGAAGCGCCATTACAGAAGGCAACTGCTGAGAAAACTGCTGATCGAAGGTGCTGAAGATGAAGAATTGGTTTTGGCAAATCATAGCAAATAAATTTAAAGGACTGCTGTTACATGGTAGCGGAAGCTTGGAGTTTGGTTACGGCAGTGACGCTAAGACGTGCGTGGAATAAACTGAAAGGCCTACCGTCTGAGAAGAACAAAAAAAAATCTGAAGAAAATGAGAAACAAGAATATGGAGAGGATGATGATGATGAAGATGCGTTGTCACTAGAGGAAATAAGAAAATGATTGTAAAAATTCCTGGTTGTACAGAAGTAAGTGCTGAAGATGTAGGAGAGTGGATGGCTTGTGACACGTCTGACCCTGGTTTTCAAATTCTCAATGACGATGAAATTGTTGTAAGTGTGAGAGAAGATGTTGAAGTGGAAGTGAAGAAGAACTTTCTGCTGATGTTGAAGTAGACGCTGGACCATCAGCTAGTGAAGCATTTTCCGGCCTCGAGACTGCTTTTGAAGTGGATGGAGCGTCAGCCCGAGTGTGACCACTTGCAACTGCTCACCGTCAAGCGAATGCGTGACCGGCTGCCCGAAAACGGTTGAAGACCGCAAAACAGCTTACATTAACGGAGATGTTAAAAAACAATGATTTTTATTTCTAAACTTGTACATAAGTACATTTTATTTATATTTAAAACATGTGAAAATTTCATGTTTCTTTCATTTAATTCAATAAAAAAATAGTGCAATATCAAAACGTAGCTTTTATTCTCTCCAATGGCAATTTTTTTCAAAAAAAATCCGATTATCCGAATATTTGATTATCCGAATGGGTCCCGGTCCCCATTAATTCGGATAATTGGAGTTCTACTGTACATGTATTATTGATGTAGAAATATTTTGCATTCTGTTGGCATCCAGGATCATTTTGCCACTTGTCTACCTCTACTATAGGCACAGCCATAGCCCAGAATAGCCATAGCCCCCCCCCCCACACACACATAAACACACACTCCCTCTCAGAAATATATAGGTTAATGTAATTATTTGTATTATCTGACTTTATTCTTATCAGAAATAGATAGTAGATAATTATATCATGTAACAATAATAATAATAATAATAATAATAATAATAATAATAATAATAATAATAATCTTCTTCTTCTACACTTCACGGGTTAGGCTAATAATAATAATAATAAATATCATTAATATTATTATTAATAATAATGATATTTATTTATAATAAATTAATTTTAAATCGATTAATTTGTTAATTAATAAATTATATTAATATAATAAATATAATATATATAATAAATAATTAATTTATTATATTTATAATAATAATAATATTTATTAAGCCACATATACAATTTTAATCATGTATGACGAGACAGTTATGATATATGCAGGTTCACATGTCTTTGGAAACATTTACCTTTCTCATTTGGTTGTAAGTTTATTAGTTGTGGGTAATTGTGATTGGCCTATGTATCAGAAATATGTATATGGCATTGTAGGCAATATACATATATTTCACCAACCACCTTAATAATAATAGATCTTCGGACAGAACAAGGATTGTTTTTCCTACACTGAGGAAGTAAACATGTATCTATCCTTTCTACTAGTACATTGGTGAAGTTCAAGGAAATAGCTCATTAAAATTGTCTTATTACCTTTATTTTGCACAATACTTTGCCTTTTACATACTTATTTGTACATAAAATTTCTACACAGTTTATGCATTACTATAAGAAGTGCTTTGTAAAAGATGTCTACTTGTCACAGGTGTCATTGTTGATTGTTGTGTGTTATTTGACTTGGTACTTCTCCCCAGTGGCAGCTCATGAACAAATGTTATGGGGAGGGATAACAGATTTACTGAACAGTGGCGGATCCTGGGAAGGGGTCATGGGGGCCATGGAAGCCATGCCCCCTTACAATCCATTTTCTTCTAATCATCATCATCATCATCATCATCATCATCATCATCGTCGTCGTCGTCGTCGTCGTCGTCCCCTATATTATTTCAGGAGTATACTTTCCCTTTGCGCACCTCACACGCAACCAACTGTTATAAATTATTGCAAGCATTAAAAAAGACTTGTAAAAATCTAAAGAATTTGTTTAAAAAAAAGCATCTAAATATTAATGAAAATGCAACCCGCAACGCACGTCAGTTTTTTTTTTTAACTCTAAGTTGTCAAATAACTCCTAAACAAAGCGTTCTAAGGCATTCAAAACTAAAATTTTGTTGCCAAAGGTCTGAAGGAAACGTTCCTCACACCGTAATCTACAGGATGATATCTTCTTGACAATTGTATTACATTTTTGCTGGTTCGACGCTTTTCGATTCTATCCCACTTGTTCAGAGCCTGTAGAATCTGCAATTGTATGTGAAATTACTTATTACTTGATATCCTATGCGATTGAATTATACGTGCGTACCTCTTTGCGGGATAATAAAGTTAAATAAGAATAGTTTGTATTGACAAGGGTGTACTATATTGTTAATAATCACAAGGTGGCATATAGAACAAGTGATGGAGGATAGGAGGGTCTTGAATAAAAATATTCAAAATTAACGGCCAATTCCTCTTTGTCAGTTTTCTCAAAAATATTGGAGAGGTTTGAATGGAAGAGGGAGTCATGAGTGTGGAGACTCATGAATGGAAACTTTTCTCAGGAAAAACAAAGCGTTTTCAGACTCACAACACGGTTTTAGAAAATCAAAATCTACGGAAACTGCCATTTTTTCTTTTCTCAAAGATGTTGCTTCATCAATAGACCAAAATGAAGCACCCATTGGAATATTCTTAGATCTTTCGAAAGCTTTTGACGTTATTGACCATAACATCTTGCTTCAAAATTACCTTCGTATGGAATTCGTGGGATTGCCCTACATTGGATAATTTCGTACCTTAAACACCGGACTCAAAGAGTAGAAATACCATACTGGCTCGAAAGGACATTACATACTTATGTTTCCAATTCTTTGCTAATTGAGCACGGGGTCCCGCAAGGTTCGATCTTAGGGCCTATCCTCTTTCTGTTATATGTAAACGATATGCCCTCGTCTATTAAGAACGGTTCTGTTTGCCGATGACACGAATGTTCTTTGCAAAAAAGAAGCAGTAAATAGTACGATTTCAGAAGTTTCAAATTGATTTAATAATAACAAATGAATTGTTGAAATGAAAGAAAAACTGTTTCAGTGCATTTTTGCATTTCAAATCGGCAATCGTATGCTCCATTGAAAATGAACAATATGCAATTAGCTGAAGTCGAGGTAACAAAATTTCTAGGTCTCTCAATTCAATCAAACCTCAAATGGAATGTACATATAACAGAATTAAACACTAAATTCAGTTCATTATGTTACGCATTCAGAATTCTTTCAAATTCTGTCAGCCTTCATGCAGTTCGTTGCGTTTATTTTTGCAAATGTACATTTCTGCCTGAGATACGGCATATTTTGGGAAAGCTCATCCTGTAGTACAGCTTCAGATTACAAAAGAAAATTTTCGAATAATGAAAATATGTCTTCCACGTGATCCCTGCAAGCCTCTTTTCATTGACCTTAGAATCTTACCATTGCATTGCCTATTTATTTACGAATCTGTAATATTTGTCAAAATGACCTACTTAACGGACGGAACATATTTTCATGCAATATTGACATTTATAATTACAAAACACGTCGTAGAAATCACGTGCATCAAGTGTCAGCATCAACAGTTCAGTACAAGAAATCCACGTACAATACATGTACATTACTTTACAATGCATTGCCAGATGACATTAAACAATTAAATTCGGTACACAAATTTAAGCTAAAAGTAAAATCTTTTCTGCTGCATAACTGTTTCTATATAATTAGAGAGTGTACTGATCGTCAAAAAGAAAAATAATGTTTATTTTAACAAAACAATGATATATAATGAATTAGTTTTGCAAATGCTGCGATGGCCCCTTGTTTTGCTTCTGGACGTTAATGTAGTTTCACTGTGCGCACGTTTTGTCTAGCATTCTTTTTGCTTGTAGTAGTAGGAGTGGGACTGATGTTCGTTACTACTTTGTTAAGAATGCAGAAAAATTAAATCAGCAGTTCTTTTACCGTTGAAATTGATTTTTTATAACTCGGGAACAAAAGTTTTTCTAATGTCTATTTTTCTAAAATAATAATTTTTCTAAATCCTTTTTCTAATTTTTCAAATGTTGCTAATTTTGCGTTTTTTTTTTAAAATTTTGGACCTCGAGAAAATGTGCGCATATAATCTCTTCCCCCATACGTTACATACAGTTTTTACTGTTTTTTGACCAAATAAATAAAAATTAATAAATAAATGATATGACATAGTGGAATGACAGTCATGAGACATATCATATAAGTTCAACGAATACGCTTCATATGTATTTTCACTGTTTATTGTAGTAGCTTAATGCAGACACTACGAGTTCAAGTGATGAGCACAACGTAGCGTAACACACGTGAGACCGTCAATTTTATAATGAATTAGCTAAGAAATAGCTCTGTGTGCATGGTACATTGTACACAAGCTAAGCATATTAGACGCGCACTTTACACATTACTGCGATAATTGTCATAATTAGTAACTCAACGAGAGAGCAGCGACACGCGTGTAACTTGCGTGCTGTCTCGTGGCCGACTGAAGAATTCGTTAAAGCGGCATAGGAGAAAAAGAGAGAGAGAGAGAGAGAGAGAGAGAAAGAGAGAGTAAGAGAGAGTAAGAGAGAGAGAGGGAGGGAGAGAGAGCGAGAGAGCGAGAGCGAGAGAGAGCGAGAGAGCGAGAGAGAGAGAGAGAGAGAAAGAATTTGTGCTGGTCCTTTCTTTCGGGTATTTTAGAAAATTGCAAAAAGTAGCATCGCAAAATGAATTGACGATAGAGAGATTTGTCGTAAATAAAATCTGTTGTAAAAAGCAGATCTTAAAAAAATGTTCAATTTTTTTGAGAAAACGTAGTTATGTTCAATTTTTTGGAAAAAATTAGTAGTTTTCCCGTACATTTCCACTTGAAGAGAAGAAATTTATAAAAAAACATTTTCTCAAAAACGACTCCAATTCTTTTTCTGTATTTTTTTCTCTTCCTCGGATAGAACAAAGGACGCTGAAAACGGCGCAGGTCCCATTTTTGTTGAAGTCTCTGAATTTTCAAAATTGTAAAAGTTTAAATAATGCGAGAAAATATGTGCAGTGCACTACTAGTTTTATTTTCAAACGATATTCATATTCTGAAAAGCGCGGACACTTTTTTCCTGTTTCTCTGTCTATCGTAAATACATTACGTGTATTCATGGCATCGACCAATTGCGCCACAAAACAGAAATAATCGTAATCGACGTATTGGAGGAAGTAGTTGAAACGCAATACTCAACACCTCGGTCTCAAAGGTCACGAATTTCTTTACTATTTCTGTATTATTCCTTGACGTAGTATGAACACTAGATTTAAAAATCAATTGATTATTCACAATTTGATCAAAACATGAACCTTCGGTGAACGATTACAAAGTAGATTAAAACACGAAAATAGTTATATCCTGTCATCACTAGGTATTTGATTTATATGCACTATCTATAAAATATGTAAACAGCAATGCAATAAAACTTCGAAAATATGCACTGAAGTATATCCTATCAAGTACATTAATCCATCATTACTGCAGTGTCTCATAATTCAGCATTTTACTCCTACCGTCCAAGAAATTTTGAAGAATATGGAAGTTAGTTTCCACATTATCTCCCGCTAAGTACGATTGTAGTTATTAACGCCATTATGTCGACATACAGCAAACAAATGAGAGTGTTGAGTTTTCGGCCGTGTGTCGATCAATTCTATCACTAATAGTATCTTCTTATAAGAAAATATCTTATTAATAAGAAAGACAATTTTTGTACTAGTAAGTATAACACCGTCTTTAGCTACAACTCATTTGTTTCAATTGTTGCTATCGGACAAATGAGTTACTGTTAAATCTTTAATGGACGCTCACCCATAAGAGTGGCTTTTCGTCTCTCTTCTTAGTTGCGTTAAGTGAATGTAATATTACTTTATACGCAAACAACATTCCGAGAACCCTTTAGCAGTCACCTTCATACCACGAGGGAAGTTGTTTTATTTTTCGCAACCTGGTTTGTGGGAGTTGAAGTCACGCGTGCTAGTTCGCAGGGCCTCAAGTTTCGAGCAACATTTAGAGCAGGGTTGTCCAGCTGGCGTCTCGCGAGCCGCATGCGGCCGTAGTGTCATTTATTGTGTCCCGCGAAAGGTTATTAGTAGGGGGCGGATTATGATGACCTAAAACATCTCAAAAAATGATCAACAAAATGTTCTTAAAAGGTTTTAAAAATGCCCTAATAGAAAAGAAAAATTACGTAAAAAATGTGATCAAAACCAGTTCGGATGAACAACTGAAGCTGCTGGATACTTTTCTGATGTAATCGAGGTTGCTTCTATTCGTTCAAGTGAACTCGGCTTTCAAACTGTCGGTTTGCATTGTTCTTTACCTGAAACTCTGTCTTTAGTGATCCCGAAATCGGCTGAACCGTCAAAGGCGCTGATATGCGTCACAGGAAACGTACATTAAGCTATATAGATAGTCACAACGTTTGTGAAGGAGCAGCGCGTGTGTTGTGATCAGTGAACTGTGATTAATTTAAGGCGTGAGCCAATACGCACTGCTCCACCATCCCTTGATTACTCAACTTATCTCGGGGGACCACTGGTGATGGGTTAACAATTGATAGATTGCAAGTCACTAGTCTTGCGTTCCTGAAAATGATTTTTCAGGTACTGTCATAATCACTCAGAAATTAATTAGAAAACATTTAAAGTTAATACATGTAATTGAATTAAATAAACATTACAAAGAAAATCAGGGTGGTAGAATTGCGATGCCTTGTAAAGACGAAAGTCATAGATGTAGCTGTACTTGAATATACCCTGCTATCATTGAATCACTGTTAAGATAAATCAGTTCATGTATATGGCATGTGAAAAGATTAATAAAATAAAAAAGAGTTACATTGAGATAGACGATGATGCTGTAAAGATTAGTGATTGTTACACTCGGCGTCTGGAAGTAGTGTTGAGTTGACGCCGCGATGTGCGTGCAGGCGCCCGGCGGCAGCGGAAGCTGAGTGAGAGGTCGATGAGCGGCGACTGGCAGGCTGGCGCGCCCGGCGCTCCCCTTGCAAAGCCCCAGGAATGCACGCGTATCGCTTGCCGTAGGCAACGAATTCGCAATGCAATTGAGAAACACACCACAGCGATAATACATTGTTCGCTTACCATGCTAGAAGCAAGTGACTGGTGTACCGTGAATACATGCTCAATTGAATAATTATTTGCATGAAGAGTTAATGTTGTAAGCACAGTACATTCCGCAATACGTGAAAAACGGAGTTCTGCACCACACGCAGAAATGTTCACTTGAAACATTAATGTTTCGAATTAGAGCAATTACTACCACCAATTAGTTTATCGTACAATATACTGAACTATTGGAATAATACATACACGCGTATACATAATACATTACGATGTGCAAATATGAGCGAGCTCCGCACAGCACGAAGTGCTCGTGACGAAGTTTTGTTCTCAACTGGTCTCAGGCAGGTTGCGTTGTAACTGACACGGTCTGCCTTGTGGCGCAACTTTTTGCGCTGACCAATAAGTGTGCTTGTAATATGTGATAACAAGATTGAAGTGAGGTATCTTTGATTTGTTGATTAACCCATATATGCAAATCATATGAACATGTAAAGTATTAAATATTAAAAATTACAATGTGCTTTATACAGCTAACTTTTGAATATCTGAATTATATGTGCAAGGCTTGCATTGGCGAAGGCGATTCCTCGGAAAGGCGCTAAAGGCGTTGGTGCCGAGCGGATGTGACCTTTCTCAGAATCGCGAGTCGATATGGCAAACGTATTTTACAGTTAAATAAAATACATAATGAAAAAATAGTACAAATAGCTTAATCATATACAATGGGCATATATATATATATATATATATATATATATATATATATATATATATAGCTTGCTTGTTCGAACAGGTTGACATGACAATTTCTGAGCAAAGAAATCGAATAGGCTACTCAGGAATTCTGAGAACATTTATTGCATCTCGTAAATATTATATGAAGTACCATTAAATGATATTGAAAACTATGAAATCAGCGAAAAGTGCATTAAATGTCGGAAAAGGTAGAAAATGATTTATTAGACGAAATCGAAGAAAAATGCAAAAAAGTGACGTATAAAATTGGCCATTTCCTTTTGTTGTAACAAATTAATTTCGGTACTACATGACAACGTTCTAAAGTGAAAAAAAGACATTTCATTAAAATCTAACCCCTAGTTATTGTCCAAAAGGAAAGTCCCTTTCATCCATGTTGGGCGAGAACACTGCCCCTAGCGCACGCGCCCTGCCAGAATCAACAATCATCATAATATAAAATAGGTTAAATTCTACGGAATTTCTTTCTAGTAAATTCAGAAATTCAAAATTATCCCAATGTGTTCCTTTACATTACGCATGGTACGGCTTGATGTCATGCATGGTTCCATCCCCTTCTCCCGCGTCAAACCCATCCCCTCTCCCGCGTCAAACTGCCGAGACCAACAACAATACGGGGAAGTTAGGGAAGTGGATCGCCCGAGTAATGAAAATATGTCCCGCAACCCTATTACAAATTTTGCGTGGCCCTTGAGGCCTTTAAGTTGGTCACCCCTCGTTTAGAGCGATCGGGGAATATCAGTTTTGAAGAAAATCACCTGGATAATTTGGGCGCTAGCGTTGACCACAGACAGACGTTTCGCCGTCAATCGATTTCGGTATCAAGGACCCACATAACCATGGATTCTGACTACACGTGTTAGAGGCAGTAATTTAATTCATATAGGGACAAGATTTATTCACTTTTTCTTTACCAGGGCCCGAGAGCACACACAACCTGATCGTTATCACAAACGACGTGATGAATTATGCAGTGGAAAATCATTGGCGTTTAGGCCCCTTCTTCTGTGAACATCTTTACAGATATTTTGTACCTATTTTGTCTTCGTGCCATGTATATTGCTTGCGCCATCAGCAGTAACACAGTTAACATTTTCACTGTAGTCTAAGGTTTGACAAAGGTTCATCAGGTTTCAGGGAACATTTCTTCCCCGATAGTATTTTCTAAGCTATGAGATGCACAGAATTTCCCGCTAGTTTCAAATATTATATGCACCTCTACGAATGAATAAGAAATTGGCTAGAAATCTGATTTATCATTTGATTCGTCCCCTGCAATTCAAAACCATTACATTTGTCTTTCCGTTTTGGACAAATATTTCCAATATCTTCAGTTCGACGAGCAACTGAGAGACTTTATCTGAACAAAATTGATTTACAGCTTTCAAAATGAAAGATTTAAATAATTGTCCATCAGTAAATTGTTTCCCAATCTTAGCTTGTTCTTTGAAAAACTTCAAAAGTTCAAACAATAGGTTCATATCCGTGTCGCTTCTTGGTGAAAATATGTTATTGAGAATTTAGACTTTTCCCAGATAATGATGTAAACTTCTTGATGTAAAATGCTCTATGTAAACGCTTACCTCCACTAACCCCAAAATATTCCCAAATTATACTTGAGATTATTTATTTTGAGATATAAACAATTTAAGCAGAAATAACACGAAAACGATTAATTTTTCTCAAAAATTGTCCTTGACCTTTTTTTAAAGAAATGATGTTTTAGAACAGATTTTGTTCTAAATCTCTATCTTCAACTTTGCAGTTTTGAAATGTTAACTCATATTTTTGAAAAACTGAACACGACCTTATTTCTATAAAAACGACTTTATTTCTCTGAAATAATGAAAGAACAGAGTTTATAAAGAAAAAATCTCTATCTTCAACATTAAAGTTTTAGCAAAAATCACAAAAAATTGCATTTTTGCATTTTTCGAAAAGTCAGCAATTTCAACAAACATGAGACCTGCACCATTATCTTAAAGCGTCCTTTACGCTCTCCGAGGACAAAGTTTAATCAACAAATTTGGTGGCATTTGTGAGAAAATTTTGAAAATGTTATTGAGGCATCATTTGAAGTACCCTCAAAAATCAAAATATTGGGTTGAAACTCCCATGGCTTCGAGTTCTTTCAGATCGATCCGTGAATATCAATTTCAGAGAAAATCCGCTTAACTGTTTAAGTGCTAACGTTGGCAGACGCATTTTGCCGTCAATCGATTTTTCAGTATGAGGGGACCCATAAAACATGGATTCTGACTACACTGCTTGTTAGAGGAAGTCATTTATTATATGTAGCTATAGCAACAGAATTTATCCACTTTTTTGTTACCAGGGTCCGACGATAAGTTTTTTCTGCCGAAAATTCGTAGTTTTGCGGCGCATTTTACTTAACACATAATTTTTATTTAGTACATAACCTTCTCTTCTTACGGACTACCATCGTCAGGGCGAGAAAGTCAAAATTGGAGCAATTTTTGAGAAAATGTTGAAAGTGTGGTTTAGTCTTCATTTACAGTACCTCTCCCAAATCAGATATCCGATTCAAATCCAGAGTGTCTCGAGTTTATTTAAATAGATCGGGAAATATTAATTGTGGAGAAAATCGGCTGAACAGTTTAGGCGCTAGCTTTGACCATGGTCTGACAGAGAGAGATCTTGCCGTTAATCAATTTTTGGGTAGCAAGAGTCCTGAACACGCGGATTCTGAACACACATCGTGTTAGAGAGTTCGGGTGAGGGTCTTTCTTTTACATTCTCGCCTTAGGAATGTAAGAAATGAAAGTATTGTAATCGTGCGCTGGAAAACGGCGAATTTCGACAGAAAATCTGTTATTGTAAGGCCTTAGTAACGAAAAAGTGGATAAGTCATGTTCCTGTATATTGTAAATTACTTCCTCTAATATGTGGTGTAACCAGAATTCATACTTTCTGGGCCCTTCATACTGAAAAATCGATTGACGGAAAAACGTTTTTCTGTCCGTCTGCGGCCAACACAGTTACAATGAGTTAGACCCTACATGGCGGCGATGTGAACAGCTGAACCGCAACGAAGTTCCCGTTGCCGGTAGTTGAAGGGAAGTAGGAGCTGTATTGTTGCCATATGTGGCATGAGAGCGTACATTATGCTCGAGTTTCACAAACACAAGTTGAAGGTCGAAAAAACATAACTTCTAGACTGCGGCTTTACGCGCTGCGAGCACAAAAATTAAGTTCTATTTCCACAAGCACTAGTTGAAGAGGCAGCACACCTTGGTTAATGTTCTTGGCGTGTTTCCGCCTAATAAGTGACAGTCACAACTACGCACGGGTGAATTGTGAATGCAAACAATGCCGTGTTGGCGAGTCATAATTCGGAAGATACTGAAATAAACACAGCCACCGCCACCGGGCGACTGCCTTCCGAATCAGGCGAGACCTTCCTTGCGACTGACTGGAGAGTGAAACGACGAAACGTGGAGAAGGAAGGTGTCCACGGCCGGCCTGGATAGCCGAGGTTGCTAGGCTGAAGGAGCGTAGCTGTCTAGTGCAGTGGTGTCAAGATCTTCTACGGCTGCGGCACCGTAGCATGCCACGAGCTTCTCTGCGCAACTAGCATCGGGAAGGAAACTTTTACGAGTAATATTTACCCCGTCGTTTTGCAATAGAGATGGCGTTGTCTCTGGTGGCGGGGTGATGAACTGCGTGGAGGTGCGATTTCGTCGTGGCACTCGTGCCACGGACTCCCGCTCGTAGCATCGACCTTGACAACACTGGTCTAGTGCCTGAAGGATTGCGGGTTCGAATACCGCCCGGGGCAGGCCCCTGGGTGTTTGTATGTGTCCGTACACAGAATGCGAGTTCCTCTATCGTTTCCCCCAAGGTTCGAAAACCAATGATACAGTGGTCGCCGTAGTTGTCACCTTGTAGTTGAAAAGCGACTTTAAAAAGAAAAAAAATGTGTTCACGATAGAGCTCTCGGGCTGCCGACGACACGGGCTGACCGATGCAAACGGCGAGCGGCCGAGCATTACACACGATACATGTAGCTCGGAGGGAGCATATAATAAAGCACTAGGAGAGAACAATATCCTTATTTGATATCTGAAGAAAATTCTTCTTTTTGGTGATGTAACTAGCCCTTGGCGTTTCCTGCTACCGCATAATGTGATTTTTTCATAATTTAAATAATAGATTTGTCATGAGATTTAAAAATACATTTATTTGTTATGCTTGCCTGTTGAGTATGGTTTCAAATATTTAAAAATACTCTTCAATTATTGAAAAGAATTGAGTATCAGACGCTGTGTTTGATGTATTATTATACATATATACATATTATACAACACTGCGCGTGCCATTTATAGAATGTCCAACTCAACGTTTCCAGCGTATTGTTTTAAACCGAGTCCATGAATCATTATGGGATGGACAGCAGGTATTTTGCCAGACGAGATCTTTGAACGCTTGATTTAGGGAACGAAGCTCTATCGATCCTTTGCGCAAGAGGATTTGCAACCGAAATTGACGGGATGTTTAGAGTTATGCGGTTTAAACTGTTCCGGTTAACTGCACCGCCTAGCCCGCCAGATCAATCTCGCTGCTATTTCTCCGTTCCATTTTCACAAGTCAGTACCTTGCTTATGCAATCTTCAATTCAATTTTCCTTGCTTACATTCACGCTGCTGAAGCGAGGAAATCCTTCTTGGCAGGAGGTATCGAGGGCGAGAAAGAGAGGCATGCGCTTGGGCGAGGAGGGTGAACTGGGTGGAAACGTGGGCCTAGAGATGCTAGGCGAACGCAATTTTCTGTGCTGAGAAAGGAGAATTTCCTCGTTTTATGTTGTCGTTTGCAGTACAAGAAGTATATAGAAAATTACGTTATGTTTTGGCAACAATTTTTGTAAAGTTTGGGGAAAGCAAAAAAACAAACAACAACAAAAAACAATGGTGTTACAATAACACACAACGTCTCGAATCATTTGTAACGATTACGAAATATTGAAATATTTGTTGAATCTATGTCAAGGTTTCGACAATTTTAAATCGATTGAATTTGTTATTGTCGGTTTTCCTTATGTTTTACCTCATTTACCCAATATTCTCCTCTGCGAGGGTGGATAGGCTTTGATCTTGAGCTCTTTGGCTCCAACAACAGCTCATGATCCATTACTCCACCTGGCTGGTTCAACCTCCCAAAGCATCAAAAGGAAGCTGAACTCATGTAATTTTGAAAGTTTCAGAGATTTTACTGAAAATCGGACCTGCGCCATTTTTATAAGCATACTGTAAGCCAGTGGTGTCAAGGTCATCTACTGGTGGCAGTGGCACGCGTCGTGGCACCGTAGCATGCCACGAGCGTCTCTGCGCAACTAGCGTCGCGAAAGGGAACTATTAACCCCGCTGTTTTACAATAGGGATGGCGTTGTCTCTGGTGGCAGGGGGATGAACTATGTGGAGGGGCGATTTCGTCATGGCAGTCGTGCCACGGACTCCCACTCGTGTCATCGACCTTGACACCACTGCTGTAAGCTCTATTCGAGCAACAAAAATATTGGAGTCATTTTGAGAATTTTCATAAACGTCCTAGATGATTAATTATAATATCCGCACACATTAAAAGAACCATTACTAATTCTAGGGACCGCGACATCAAACAGATTGGTCAGAGAATATCCCGGTTGGTAATACTTCAGTGTATGATTAAGGCGCTAGTGTTGTTCAGACAGACGGTCGGACAAGCGGGCGGGCGGAGAATGATTTTCTTTTTACTTTTTGTTTATTTACTACGTAATAAGTTTACTAAGCTATAAAACATCTTTAATAGTTTTGAAAAACCTGACAAAAGAGAAATTGGCCCATCATTTTAATATAATTTTTGTTGCGTTTTTGAAGAGCGTCTTAATCTTAGCAGTTTTGAAAATATCTGGAAATGTTCCTTTTCTTAAGGATGCGTTAAATGTGAGTTAATGAATGTGTAATGGCAGGCGCACAAAACCTTAACAAACAATCCGGAAATTCATCTAACTCGACCGAATATTTTTTTTTTAGTTTAGCAAACATTGTGTCGAACATTTTGATGGAAACGACTGATATTGAGTTTGGACCCTTAAGGCCCATAGTGAGATCAATTTTTGAAAAATATCGGTTGAAGAGACCAGCTAATGATGCCGGATCGTTCACTTCATCATTATCTATTAAAACAAAATTCGGAAGGTTTCTAGTTGATGTGGGCGGATTTCTTACTATATTCCACATTGCTTTCGTTTGATTCTTTGTGTTCAAAATATCCTGATCCTGCATCATGATTTTTACTTGCCATATGACGTCCCTTGTTTTATCTGTGGAAAAAAATTGAGAAGAAATTTAGAGCGGTTTTGAGAAAATGTTTTTTATAATTCGCATTAATTTCACACCAAAATTTTTGTGAAAACTACTTAAAACTACATTTTTAAAATTGTACCTCACATTTTTTAAAGATATGATTTTTTTGAAAGGATTTTATTTAAGGTGAAACTCTCTATCTTCAAATATGTAGTTTTTCAATGTTAACTGGCACCTATTTTTCAAAAAAAAACCCGTTTTCTGTCGCACGACTACAATTCTTTCTCTTTAAGAAATATGGCGAGATAGTAAAAACGGCGGTTTTTGACCGAAGAACTCTAATTGCAGGGCCGTTTGAAAATTTGGATAAATCTTGTTCATATATGTAGTAAATTACTTCCTCTATTACCTTGTCTTCTGAAACTATGTTTTATAGGTCTTTGATACCAAAAATGCGATTGACGGCAAAAGGTCTGTCTGTGTCTAACGTTAGCGACTGAACTGTTTACACAATTGTCTCCAAAATTGATATTTCCTGATCGATTTAAACGAAATCGTGGTCCTGCGAGTGAGAAATGTGTATTTTAATTTTTGGGTGTATTTTACGTAAAGCCACTACATTTTCAAAATTTTCTCAAAAATTGGTTCCAACTTTTTTGATTACATACTGCCCTCGGATATCGTAATGGACACTTATAAGAATGGCGCAGGTCTCATTTTCATTAAAAATCCCTAGCTTTTCGAAAACGGCAAAACTTCAACATTTTTTCGTCGTCTTCCTCCAACTGCAATATTGAAGATAGAGGTTTTTCTTAGCGAAATCTATTGTTTATGAACAGGTCTTGAAATAAAGTGATGTACAATGTTTCAAAGATACGAGTTATTTTCGTGTAATTTTGTATAAAATGTACTCTTTTTAAATAATTATTTTCTGAAAAACGGTGGCAAATTTTTTCTTTAAATTTTCTTGTCGTATATTTCAAAGGGCGGTAAAACATTGTACGGGTCTCATTTTCGGCGTTCTCCCTGTATTTTCGAAAATTGCAAAAATATACATTGCAATAAATACAATAATGAAGATAGAAATTTTTGTCTTCAATAAATTCTGTTCTAAAAAATAGATTTGAACAAAGCCATGTTCTACAAGTTTGCCTCCTGCCAGTATGAGCTACGCGCATGCATATCAAGGTACTCTGTTCCCACTGCTATAGTTATGGACTCAGCAAATTCTGCTCCAATTATTGATTTCATTCAAACATTGGAAAAAAATAATAGATCTATCGCACATCAGATTTACATCTAAAATATCGAACAACAAACTGTGCATCTACCTTACAAGTAAAATGATAGCAGATAATCATCTAATTACCAAATATAAATCAATTACCGTGTCAGATCAGGCGTTCCTTTTAGACCGTTAATATTGCGAAACAAACGAATAATTTTGTTAAATGTATGCCCTAGTATCCCACATAATGTTCCAGGAAATAAATTATTGAGTTTAGCCATTAAAACTGTGACACCCATATCATTCCTCAGGGCCGTCTTCTCCCCAGGGCCTCAGGGCTGGACCCCAGACTAAGCCATTGTATGAATTCTCTTCGACAGACCTTCATCGCACCAGAAGTCGAAAAATATCTACCGGAATCCTTCCAAGTCACAATTGAAAACGTACCACATTGGATATATAATTTCAGATGTGATAGTTTGTTTTCATTGTCAACAACATGGACACTTGGCCAGAAACTGTCCTTTAACGAACAGTGCAGCCCTTGAACAGGAACAGTTGCCGCCAAATGAGGAAGGTCAAAACACACCTGCGCCTGGTGGAAGCCAACCACCCCTCCCCACTCAAACTACCCCGCCCTCTCACGACATTGTAAACAAGAAACCTTCGCTTTCTACTCCACTTCCCCCTTCCCCACCCCTCCCATTTCCTCAGCACTACCCCAGCCCCAGATCTTTCCTCTCCAATTGACATTTCTGTAGCAGACGCGCCTCCCAACCCCCCCCCCCCAACTGAAATGAAACGACCGCTTTCCTCCACCAGTTCTATTACTGTTTCAACGGTCCCTCCATCTGACAGTGACAATGAGTCAATTGATCAATATTTAGAAGTATCTGATACAGAATTACTGGAAAAAGACGTAGTAGAAATCAATAAAGCAACCGAACCCACTTCTCGCAGTTTATCTAAGAAAAGTAAAATAAAATCTGACAATAATGATGATTTCCATTGACGGCTACCAAGAAAGTAATAGAAGCACATGACCTATACCCTCTTCCTTTAAATCAATTAATGAATTTACTCGACAAAACTAAAGGAGTTAATAATGTAACTGATATTGTCAAAACTTTTGAATTAAAAAAAAACTAAGATTTTGTTTTCGATTCTCTTGGGCATTCTGTTATATTTTTTTAAGGAAAAAATGGTGTTAGTAGGATAGACTTTACTATATTATAATATTACGTAACCGTTACAGTTAGTACGAAAAATAATGTGCTGTTGCGGCACCTCTAATTTCTGATGTGATAATTGTCCTTTTCGCCACAGAAAATAATCACAGATTTCTAGAGTACTCAAGTGTTTACTTCTTAGGACCCCTCCCCCGGTGCAATCGTGGTGTTTCCCTCTCTCTCTCTCTCTCCCCCTCCCTCTCCTTCTGTCTCTCTCTTTCACTCCTGGGTTTTCCTCTTCCCTTCCACGTTTCGATAAATTTGTCCTTAAGGTCTCGGCATACCCCTTTCGCGAGCACGCCCTGGTTTCTTCGCCCTCCGGCCCTCCTAAGTGTGTGTGATGTATAGCCATGGCGGTTTCCAGGGGATTTTAAAGGCGAGCACCTTCGCCAGCTTGGGAATTGTGAGCCCGTATTTTAAGGTATGGTGAAATCCTTGCGGAAATCAGGCTTCAAGGATCGAATTTCTCCAGTTGGTTCCTGAACTACAGTTTCTTTCCCCCACTCGTGACAGTCTTCTTTTCAAATGGACGAATAAAACGTGTCTTCTTTCTTTATAGATGCAATTTTATGTACTCAAATGTGTCTCTGAGCTCTACTTCATTGTCTCTCTTGTTGAAAATCTTCAGGCGATCTGTTACTCTATTAACAGAGAAGAAATTAGGCTCAGGCTGTACTTTAACTCAGACAATGCATTGCAAGTTCACTCTTTTGAATAAATGGTTCTGCTAGGCAGACGTGAATGAAACGAATACATATCTGCAAGTAGCTCGCCCATATGTACATAAAATGTGTCCCAGGTACGGTTGTTTCTTTCACGTGTGCCAGCGAAAAGCTTAGTAGCAGGCTTTCTGCGTCTGCATTGGAGAGCGCGCTCCACTCGCTGCCGCGGGAGGGCCCGAGCAAAGGGGCGGTATTCTTGGCAACCTCACTTTACTAGGGACCATAAAAGAGAGCAAGCGACATCTCCATTTTGTCGACGAATTTTACGAGCAAGTTACGTCGGCGACTGAGTCTCTAACTTTTGTCTACCACTCATTTATTCGGTACCGTGAATAACGCAACGCATTAGCCCTCTCCGCATTCAATTATTTCTGTATTCGTGACATACGTGCCAAACTTGGTGTCGGGGTGATACTTTGACTGGATTTGATGGACGTTTCACAACGCCAAGCTAATGATGCGACTTCTCTATGGTAGGCGATGAAGCTTTTATTAGAGGAGAGAAACATGAAAATATATATTCATAGATTTCGGATATATTCTCTTATTTCTGAGAATGGATTGGCTTATGGGGAAAGAGCATACGAAGATGAAATCGTGAATGTTGCGAGCGAACGCTATCTATAAAATAAGAGAACCTTTTTTTTTGTTTATATACAGACGTGTAGCAACATTTCAGAAGATGCTGGGAAGTCGAAAACGTTTAGCTTGAACGTAATAAATTCTACTATCATTTAGATTCTATACATTCCTCCCAAATTTCAGTTAAAAATTGGAGTTCGTGTATACGATGAAGATTTGGAACGAACGCTAATTTTCGCTTAAAACCACATATTTGTTTCCTTGGTAATAGCTGTGTGCATCACGTGTACTTGAAAAAATGATACAATCCAAAAGTATATGTTGTAATAATACGATAAAATAATATGATGAGAAACACAGTATATTCAGGACAATTAAGAAAATAGCCAGCCATTAATATTGAAGCATTGTGAATTTACGAATGATAAAGGAGTTTCTTTTTTCCGGACCTCAGTGTTCAGTCGTTAAGGGAAAGAATGAGTACATAATTTGTCGCAACCTTATGATTTGCATAAGTACAAACGATTGTTCGCGTGATGGTTCTTTTGATTGTGGCGCTCAGGAGATCAGTGTTTAAAAAGGGCGCATGAATTCTGCGCTGAATTTTGAGTTCTCTAGATCAGAATCAATAACTGTAGAATGAGTTGAACAATCAGATTTGAAGGATTTCTGAAAAGAAAATGAAAGAATATTCCTGGAAATTCAATGTTGCAGAGAGGTAAAGTGTCTCGGAATCAATGTTACAAACTTGTAGAGCACGCAGATGGGTCGAAAATGGTCAATTTTTGCTAACGAACTTATAGTGAGAAATTAATATAAAGGAGTTAAACATGTGGCTTTTGCGCATGCGTCCCTCTATATGCCCTAGAACAGGGCTGTCCAACTTAGAAAGGACATACCAGATGGACATAATAGAATCACAAAAAAAACCTATTTGGTTAGTATAATATTATTTTTCAAAGCAGTCGCGGGCTGCACGAAAAGATCTGGCGGGTCTCATGCGGACCGCGGGCCGCCAGTTGGAAACCCCTGCCCTAGAAATTTGTCACATTAATTCTGAGACATCTGAATGTAAATGCAATTCACTGTATCTCTCATAATGTGCTATTTTGACAAGAGTAGCATGCAGATTTACTGAGGTGCCAATTTTTGTCATCATGTGCATTCAAATAAAAATATTAAAACCAATTTTAACATGCGTACGTAAAATTATAAATAATCAAAAATTATATGTGACATATTTAGATTGTGTTTATTGTAATAAGCTATGTTATGTGTTGAGTACGTAGTGCACAGAATTTTTATATGTAGGTGGATGATCATGTCCAGTGGAGAAACTACATTAGTGTTTCTCATAATATTCCGAATAAAAATCCCTGATAATTCGACCTCAGAAGCAAGTTTAACCATTACGAGTAGAAAGTGCTTTTGTAATTTTTCAATTTCCTCGCATTTGTATGTCACAAGAACTTTGTACATTCCAAGACTGGAAGCGCTTTTCGAACATCTGCCCTGCACCACATCGTGCTTTTTAAATTTCTGTCCATTATATTTAGAATTTACCAGCTACCTTCTTGTCGTTAGGTAGCGAAAAAAATGTGACAGGGGTAGCGAAAAATGAGACAGATAATGTGACCAAACACGAAAACAGAAGAGATAATACACATTTCCAATGAGGTATTCTCGTTCTGCATGAGTAATAGAAGCATACATTATAAATAACATAAAATGTTATGTAAAAATGTTTAATGTTGCGCTAAAAGGCAACTTGTTAGCTTAGCATGAAGGTAACTTACCGCAAGGTACTTTCCATACTCCAATAATATTGCAATCCATTATGTCAGTGCTAATGTAAGCCACAGCGCCATCTGCAAGCATTATGACTTCGTGTATACATGGGAATTGACCACACCTATCCTGCACCTTACTGTAAAAGAAACAATCAGCAATGGTTAATGAGCGTCGACAAAAATAGCATTTTGCCACGATAACACGGATCTTCCTGTACACATTCGATTCTACCCCAACAGATATTGTGAATGGAGACGGCGGATTCGGATAATGTCGTACGAACTTCAGAGCGGGAGTTACTCTGGCATCTAGCAAATGTTGGGTATATATCGCCGTATTCGGATGTGGCATACGCGTCTCTTCTGCTCATGATGAAATAGATCACATAGCTCTCTATAAATGAACTGTGACCACGGCGATAATTGCCTGCGACCGGCAGCCAACCAGTGGTATGCTCCGCGTCGCATTATGATACGAATTTACAAAAATATGAACATAAATGAAAAACAACATAGTTTCTATTTTGTTGTTCTTCGCTATTACGTTAGAGGCAATATGGATATATTATTGGTTAATCTCATGAAATCTATTTGCCATTTACGCATAAGAATTTACAGTGAGTTAAACAGTAAGCTATTGGCATTCAGTTACAGCGTAGTCTTCTTTTATGCTGCGTCCGCTGAGACGAGCGAAAAAAGCGACACAAGTTTGAATGACAAACTATTGTTTTTACCTCACTTTTGGACAACGTTCAACGAAAATAATTCCTACGCTATTTTTTTAAGCATCCTTTACTGTATGCGAGAAAAAATTTAAGAAAAAATGGAACCGATTTTAAGATTTAAAAAATAAATTACAATAACTTCAATAAGAAATTATGCAAAAACTACTCGTTTAAAAAATGTATTTAACCTTTCTATTGTTACGATACGTGTAATATTCTATTTAAACGGCAACTTTACACGTAGTTTAGAATGTTTTCAAGAATATTTGAAAAATCATTAATGTTTAAAGTATTCAATTCCAAGAATTATCTACTTACGGGTTATTATTTCATATTATTTTATTGTGATGGACAGAATAAATAGTGCCACGTAAATGTGTTAACAGTACAAACACTATCTGTTAAATTTGTGATCAACTGCGCTCCTAGGCCAACGACGAAATACAAATATAACTCCAAAAATAATAACAGCGTATTAATTTTATTTTGAAAAATTCTACATATTAGGAAAGCCTATACAAGTTGGGCGCCACATATCTGTTGCAAAACGTGTTACACTGGTCTTCTCCATTATCTGAATATCGAAGATCTTCGATGCATTTTGCCATTCCTATGTTGTGGGGGCGAACCAAAGAATCATTCAAATGATTGCTACTTTTGCATGATTCCACCAATTCCACCAAAGGACATATGAAACAAGAAAAAGAAGACAATTTGCTCTCCCGATTTACCATCTGCCTCACGACCAATTGCTCACCATGATCAGTTTTCCCGTCTCTACTGCTCCTCATTCACATTCTTTTCAGACACAAAACGAAGCTTGTAATCCTCAATTCTACATAAGACAGATCCTGAATTTATACTGAATGTAAAATCTGAAGATCACAAGATCAGACAGAATGAACTAAGCGATCGAATGAGAGATAAATGGATTTCGAAAGTCAAGGCAGAGTTATTAGCCTCTCGACTCCAAGGTGGAACTATTGTTTTTGATCTGCACCTTGTCGATACATTTTAGATATTGTCCATGGAGTGGTTTGTCTCTCAACAATTTCTTTAACAATTTTTGAGTCTCACATTTTATGTTAATTATCATCTATGTTCTCTGTCTCTATTATTATTATTATTATTATTAATTAATAATATTAATATTAGCGTACCCGTGCGAAAACTCCCGCTGTACCCCACCCTCTTCCTTATTTTTCCATTTCCATATTAATCCTGTTATATATATTTTTCTTCAAGACCCTCTTATTCTCCATCACTTGTTCTATATGTCACCGTGTAATTGATAACAATATAAGACACCTTTGTCAATACAAACTATTCTTATTTAACTTTATTATCGAGCAAAGAGTACACCTGTGTAATTTAATCAATAGAATATCAAGTACTTACTAATTTCGCATACAGTTGCAGATTCTACAGGCTCTGAACAGGTGGGGTAGAATCGAAAAACCGTTCGAACCAGCAAAAATGTAATAGAATGGTCAAGAAGATCTCATCCTGTAGATTACGATGTGAGAAAAGGCCATTGGCCTCAATATTTTAGTTTTTAAGGCCCTAGAACGCTTCGTTTAGGAGTTATTTATCGATATAGATTCAAAAATCCCGACTTGCGTTGCGGGATGAATTTTACATGAATATTGAGCTGCGTTTTTTAAACAAATCCTTCTTATTTTTAAAGTCAAAGTGCAATTTGTCCCAACTCCGTGAAATTCTATAGAGGTCTAGTTTTGTGAAGATTGGTTGCGTGTGAGAGCCGCAAAGGGAAAGTATTACTACTGAAATAATATAGGAGACGATTATTATGATTATCTGTAAAAAGAAAGATCTGATGAAGTGAAAAAGAATATTTAATGGCATTTATTTCTTAAAGTAAGGAAAAGCATACGTGCAGATGCTTTAATTTTTTTGAGTTATTGCTTTCATTAAAATTCGGCTATGAAGAATACAATAGTATTTGCATTTTTTAAGGTAATTGATTACATTTTGCAAGTTAAACGAACTGACTCTCTACGCACAATTTAAGGCACTTCTTGCTTAATACTCTTACATTAGCGGAATGCATAATTTGATTTGTACTGCTGAATTCTCGAGCATCATGCACACACCAACGTTAATAGCACAGCGGTCCAGCTCCTGCTATTAATAACAGAGATAATGACCTCGCGCAAGTTGTCCAAGAAATACGGTTTCCGCGAAGCCGTTTTTTTGCCCAGTCTCTTCTTGCGCCTCTCTTGTAAATTCATGGGGCGTGCGGGAGGAGAGTTGGGGTGCATGGCTCGGTTTTATCTCTCGTTCAGGTTGTTCTTGCGCATCCAGAAGAGCCAGACCAGACCTCGCGGGTATCTCGAGTGCCGGAACAGAGCACGCAAACTTCAACAGGTTCTCTCTGGAGGTGTGCAGATTAGTCTTGTGTGCACCGAAGGTCGGGCGCATTTTCGAAGCCTCAGGCGAGAATTTCTTATCGGTACTTTTGGTACTTCACGAGACTTGAAACTTAGTGAGCATTCGCTTCATCGTGAGTTTGTCGCTTCGTGAACCGCATCGTCTTTAGATATACTTGCACCTGATATTAAAGCTGAAGGTAAGATTTCACAGCTGCTTAAAATGGACAATTTTCGTCGATGCTTCTGTCTAATAGATTTTAATTGTTCACCAAAGTAACATTTTTATTCATCTTTACTACTCACGTAGTAAAGAGAAAATTATGTAATGCTGCAGCGAAATCGGCGATTTTTCGACAGAAAATTCGTATTAAGCGACCCTGAAACTGAAAAAATGGACAATTCTTCCTCCTATATATAGTAAATAACTTCTCTAATACGTTGTGTAGTCAGAATTTTTGTGGGTTCTTGATGTCGAAGTATAGGTGTACGGCAAAACGTCGGTCCGTCTATCTGTGACCAACGCAAGCGGCTGAACCATGGGCAGAATTTTCATCGAAATTGTTATTCTGTGATCAATCTGGTCGATGCTCCGGTCCCTTGAATTGAAACTCATATTTTAATTTTTACTTCGTTACTTTTCTCGTATATTTCGGGTTAATCGTATACTTTGCATGAAGCTCCAAAATTTTTCAAAATGTTGATAAAATGGTTCCAAATTTGTTCTTTATTTTGTTCTCGAGTAGAGCAAAGAACATTGATAAAAATGGAACAGATGCCGATTTCGTTGAATTCTCTGAATTTTCGTAAATTGGAAAACTTAACAATTTTTTCTACGTCTTCCTACACCTACAATATTGAATATAGAGATTTTTTGGTATATATGTTCTTGAAAATTTGATCTTTAAATAATGCAATGTGGTACAACTTTTTGAAAATTTGAGTAGTTTTCATGAAATTTTTCTTGAAATAAAAGCAATTTTAAAAGCAAAATTTTTGGAAAAACTGTTTTCTTTAATATTTTTTGTCTTGGATACACTTCTGCAGATATTCAAAATATGCGAGAATGTGTGTGCCATTGTAGCACCGGTAGTTCAATTTATTTTACATAAGAGTCACACAAATTACGAAGACGTTTGAACGTCTTGAAACAATTTAATAGTAAAATGAAATCATTATATCATATAAATATTATATCAAATATTGAAGAGTAAGATGCATCATGTTTTCATTTATTACTAATGTACTTAGTGTATGCGATTGACGTAATTTCTTACATCTGAACATTAAAGATTATAGGAAACCATGAAACTACTCTACATATTTTGAGTTAGGGAGTTTTGAAACATTTTAATAAGTGGGAATATGGAGAAGTAAAAGCAATTGAATTTATAATTATATTGGTGAATAGAAGCACCGCTTTATTTTTATGTTACAATATATTTATAAATTATATAGTCGCACGTAAAATCGACTTCTATAAAATATGAAATTAATTAAAGATGCCGTGAAAGGAGCAGTCGTAACAATGTTCCTTGTATTAGAATGACCGTGGTCAAGGAGATTTGAGTATTACAATATTCTTTATTTTCTTACATTTCTGAAATATTAAGTTTGATTAATTAATTTTTGTAGGTCACAACTTTGAAAGTAAAATACCTTCTTGTCATCTTGGAGCGTACGATATGACTCGATCTGAATAGACGGAAATACTATTTCGTCAATCGCCGTGAGACATCGGCAGCGATAAATTATTGTGATAGCAGCGAAGTACTCCAAGACGCCTTTTGCGAAAGTCGAATTCCGTGAAGCGGGTGTAAGCGACTTACAGGGTATTTAAAGAAGAACCGGAGGCGCCTGCTTCACAGATGCACCCCCGGGGATCGGCGGGCAGTGCCCCGAAGCTACATAATGAGTTGAGCAGCGAAGCCAACGACTCTCTGGGGGATGTCAAAGCAGGCCGGTGGAAGGGGAAGGAGGGGAAAGAGGAGGGGCGAAGGGGCGCCGATGCGGGCCGTGGCGGAGCCGCTCGGAACGGTGCGAAGCGGCGAGCGAGGGGGAGGGCGCGCGGAGGAGCGCAAGTGTGAGGAGCGGAGCCGGAAACGCGTTAACTCAGGGCTCCCCAAACCACGCCCTTCCAGCCCAATGAGACCCTTGGGCACTTCAGCACACGTATACTGGGCTTTCGCGGAAAAGTGTAACAAGTGGCGCACACCTTTTAACAAACCATTAAATTCTGAGCCGCAACTTTAATTCACATAAAGTTTATTACACTTTGAACATAAACTGGCAAAAGGCAAAC
This sequence comes from Acheta domesticus, assembly GCA_031308135.1. Lineage (NCBI taxonomy): Eukaryota > Metazoa > Arthropoda > Insecta > Orthoptera > Gryllidae > Acheta > Acheta domesticus. Next base: position 57,904,622 of record JAHLJT010008446.1, read on the forward strand.
GCATCAACAATAAACAGAGAACTGGAGACTTTTGGGGTAAAATGTGGAAGGAAGGAATAAAGTTGGCATAAATGGCATTTAACAACATGTAGAAGTAATGTATTCAACTTCCAGCTAAGTGATACACCTTCGTTACTTACCATTGGTTGATAAAAGTGATTGTTACCTTTACTGAGAAAATTTCGATCTTCTTCCCTCAAAAAAATAAGTTTGTAAGAAATTCAATTTTTGCAATAAATCGTTCGACAACAATTCTAAACATTAATAATTTATTACTTGTGTGTTTTCCATTGAAAAAAAACGTGTTTTGGAACTAAATGCTCACCCATTGAATAAAAAGAAGTCTAAATCTCATAATTGGTTTAAGCCGAAGTCATAATTGGTTACAGTGTTCAATGTTGATAAGAAGTCTAGGAATTAGTGGTGATCGTCTGTTGTGAACTACTGCTTATTTATTGGCAACACATCGTCATTTCATTCCAAGGAAATCCACGCAGACCACTAATATGGAAACGTTCCCTACCCGCAACGGTGTAATTTTACAAAAAATATTAAAATATTAGAATGTTGAAATATTGAATTTGAACTCGAGTTGACTTCTTAAAAATTTCACAATAAATATACATACCATGCATCACAAACATGTATGTAAATGCAGTGCGATTTATTTTTATTCATTTCCAATTTAATCTTTCCAAAGAGAATTTTACACATATACAGTAATCCCTCAACATTGGCGAGAGTTAGGTTCCCAAAAAAACATCGCGAATATCAAATCCGCGAATGTTGAGCCTATCTTTTAATGAAAGGTGGGTTCGATTCCGGGATATCGAAAAACTTTAAAGAAGAAAGGAAAGAATTGTTAAACAATTGCAGTAGAACTGAGTAAGCGCTACTACTCACAGAATTCACAACTGTCATGCAAAAGAGAAGAAATAAAAAACTATTTGAAACTTATTACAAAGTTGAAAGTGATTGGATATAGGATTGGGTTAATTTTTGTTTCATCACCCTCCTCGTTGTTCTAATATCCAAATATGCAAAAGTTGCTGCTTCTATTTCTCTCATAGCTTTCGAAGTTATTTCCATGTTCGGATCATGTATAAACGCCCATTCCGCCAGAGCTTGTTGAAGTTTTAGAACGCCATTAACAGTTTTGACATTGAAATTACTCCGGAATGCATTCACTTCCGTTATTTCATCATTACTTTCAAGGTTTTCTTCGCTGATGATTTTCCGAAGCTCCTTTTCACTGAGGTCATTATAATGAGAGTTGCGCAGATCCTGAACGGCTTTTCTGTTCATTTGACCAACACCCCAACCTCGAATTTGACGCAACTGAATTGAATTATTGTACAATAGTGTTATTCTATTAATGTGAATTCACATTCCAACTTTGACATTTTTGAGATCCAGTGTCTGCCGAGTTCGTTTCCGACATGACGCTGATAAAGGAAATGAAATGCGCTTGCTTAAAAAATGTAGTGCGACCAACAGACGCACTCGCGAATGCTAAAAACGGTAGCATTTATCTAATCGCGAATGTTAAAGCCGGTAGCATTTATCTAATTGCGAATGTTCGGAACTCGCGAAAAGCGAATTCGCGGATGTTGAGGGATTACTGTACTTCTCTGGGTCTCTTTCTGCTACCAACGAATACATTAAAGTCGTGATAACTAGAAGAAATAGTGGAGAAAAAAACAACAAAAAACTGAAAAATAAAGAAAGAAGGATGGGCGTAAGTTAGCTAAAAACAAAAACAAAGACACAAAAACACACAAAAAATAGAAGTATCTTCAAGGAATGAAAACAACCAATATGTACAAGTAACAGAGAAAAATATCACATAGACGTTCCTACACCATATTCTGGTCTTCTCAACCTGAGGAGTGAGTTTTCTCATCATCACACAGCAACATATACTGAGGCATTGCAAGGAAACAGCACACTGTACACTTGCCCGACCGGAAATCAAACCCGGGCTTGCGTCATGGAAAGTGAGCACGCTGACCAATTGGCTCTCCGTGAGGGGCCTACAGTGTGGTGTAGAACCAATATTTTTGCTTCAAAATCATGTGGTAAACAACAGTTTAAACTTTTGAATTTTTGCAAATGAAAATGTTTAATTTTTTTAACTCTCCACCTATCCGCAGTATTTAAACCATGAAATATTAATAAAGTTTGCTGGAGAGCTTTTAATTAAACCCTAAGGCATTTTTCTAATTACGAGGTTTTGGGATGCATTTAAAAAAATTGTGCCATTTAAAAAAATAAATGTTGATACGAAGTTTCTCAAAACAGCCTCAAAAGCTTTCTTTAAACTTCTTGTGCGGATGTAGTTTAGCACTTCTAAGTTGGAGATTTAATTTCTTATTAAGTTTATCAATTTTTGAAAATTATGAATGTTTAATATTTTTCGCAATACGGCACTGATATCGACCAAAGTCAAATCGAGGAATAAAAAGCCATACTTGGCGTCCACCGACCGTTCACATGCCACTTTTTACTTTCTCGCCATACTATTCACGTAATAAAGAGAAAATATTGTAATGCTACTTCGAAAAGTGGCGATTTTTTCCAGAATACTTGTATTCGGACGCTTTGATTTCTAAAACTGGATAAATCTTGCAGTAAATAACTTCGGCCCATCACGTGGGGTATTCAGAATTGACTTTCTGATTCCGAAAATTGGTTTACAGTAAATATCTGTCGTCTGTCTGCCTGTTCGTCCGTCTGCCTGTCAGTCTGCCCCTGGTCCCCGTTTGGAATATTTTATCCAAAATTGATGTTCCCCGATTGACGTAGCCGAACTCGGGACCTTGCAAATTAGGTACATAAATTTTGATTTTTAGGGTACTTCACTTAAAGCCGTAAGATCTTCTAAATTTTCTCAAATATGGCCCAAAAATGTTTTTAAAATATTTTTCCCTCGGATAGAACAAAACTGATTTTTTGAAATTTAAAGTTCAAACATTTTTTTGGCGTCATCGTACAGCTAAAATATTGAAGATAGGATATCTTTCGTTAAAAAATATTGTCTTCAAACAGATATTTAACCCTTCAATAATCGCGCCATATTTTGGAACGTCAATATTTATGTTGGACCGTGAGTTCTCAGTAGCCAAAGGCGCGGTGATAAAGGCAAAGTAGATAAGTCAAAGAAGCCAAGAATTGAAAACATCCTACTTAGAAAAAGCTCTGGAAAAAGCTCTTCAGCGTATTGTAATATAAAATAATTACAATAGAAGACCAATTTTGTCACTTTTATTTCTGGAGAATTGTTTTCGAAGTTTAAATAACATTTTCGTAAATTTTGTTACGAACGATTTTGAGAGGACAGTTTTAATCCTCGATTTAAAAAAAGTGTCTTCTGTTGGGAGTCCACCGCATAACGTCGACTGCATATCATCTTCAGAAGGCCTTGTGGAACGCTTTTCATAAAACATTGAACATTACTATTAAATGTAAATCGTCTTTGTGTTTCCTTCTGATCTCATTCGGAATCCGCTGCACCTGTCACGAAAACTTCAATACAGCACCTTCAGAATTGCGATATAGCCGACGATTGCGTCTTCCAAGTGAATTCATAGAATTTCCGACGTATTTCTGTCATGTCAGGACGTTCTAAACACATTTCATTAACAAATGATCAGTTGTTCAAACCACAAGAATACTACCTCCCCTAAACTATATAATTGGATTCGTCCATTTATGCTCGTCATGGTAGACTAAAAATTATGTACAGTTTCCATTTGAAAAAAAAAGTTACCTCAATGTCTCGTAAAATACGTGATCAAATCGAAACAAATGCATACATCAATTGCCCTCATGCACTTCTGTGAAAACTGCATTGCAATAACTTCCACTGTTTTAAACTTACAAGATGTGCTAAAGTTACGTGACTCACCTGTGTGTCATATATATATATATATATATATATATATATATATATATATATATTGTGACCGTACTTACCCTTGTTGGTTTCATGAGTACACATATCATAAATTTTTGTGATGTTTATTTTGGGCACAGGGGTTCTTTGAGGGGGGTACTTTAATCGTCATTATCTGAATTCAAAGAATCTACCGTCACAGAAACAGAATTTATTAAGGAAAAAAATTAACAAAACATCTTCATATTACTAACACAATTTACATCCTTGACCTGGTCGCCAGTTCTTACTGAATACAGATTAAATGGTTTATACTATACGTCTCCGAATATTCCTATCATTACATTTATCATTTCCATTTATACAACCTCCATTTCTCTGGAAACTGCATGCCATTCGTGTACCACTACAGACACCATTGCTCTCCTTACTACTCAGTGAGCACCCTGAACTGGCATTCCACTCGATTACCCCTCTATTTTGTTCATAATTATTGTTACTTATCTGCCCTCCACAACCGTCGTCTTCTACGCGACGCGATGCCGCGTGCTCCGTCCGATGCCGAGAGGTGACCTTGCCGCCAACGATGTTCTGCCTGCCCACGTGTCACCGGTGGCCCGTTCCCATGCACCGGCGTCGCCTTACCACAGTTTCCTTCTTCACACGACGAATTTGCTGTCTCAGCTCACACGGCTCCACCATATAATCCCGCATCCGCACAGCTACACCGACTGTCACTGAACAGCATTGCCCACGTGTCCGTGCACTGTCCCTTCTCCCGTCAAATTTCGTGATTATTCCTTCCAACTGAGTTTACCACAATCCTTACTGGCAATCATCATTAAGTCCATCACAATTATCCTTCCTGTAACATCAGGCGTCCCGATTACTCTCGATTTATCTGTTCGTTACCACATCGCTCTCTTGTCGCCATCACACCTCTGTCTTCACCTCTCGCTGCTCAACTCCCAACTGCCCTTTCGCGCGGTCCGACCGACCGATTCACCACCTCCCGGGCGCTCGTTCACGGCTCGGCCCGATTCGTTCCGCAACGATTCATCAACCTGCGCGCCACTTTTGAACGTTGTGGAGCGCCTATTATTTACGTTTTGACCAATACGGTCAATATATATATATATATATATATATATATTGCTCTAGGAAACTATAACGATGGCAATCATCTACTACTGATTAGAACGTGCTTAAGGAGGGCGGTCTGTCGGGTTACCTAGAAACTTTAAAAAATTAAAATTAAATAGGTCCAAAATGAATTTTTAAAATATTATTGAATTCAGTATTAAATGGAAGGCCGGACTCGTGGTCGAGATAGCTATGCCAAGTGTCGTAGCGATCTCGAACCGCAGGATCGCAGGTTCGAGCCCCGCCTCGGGCATGTGTGTAGTTGTGTAAGTCTATATGTGTGTGTGTGTGCTGTCCTTTCACCCCTCATTATCACCATCATTATTCATCTTCCGTACCCCCAGGGCTAACAACAAGTGAATAACAATTTTGGAAAAAATCGACTGAACGCTTTAGGTGCTAGCTGTGAGCACGGACGGGCGGACAGACGAAAGGATGGATGAACGGACAGACGGACAGAGTGACGGACTGACGGACTGATGAACAGACGGTCAGCAACCTTTTGCCATCTATCAACTTTTCGGTATCAAGAAACCACAAAACATGAATGATGGCTACACCACGTATTAGAGGAAATAATTTGTATATAGCGAGAGGATTTTTCCACTTTAACTCTACCAGGGCACGGCAATTGGTTTTTCTGCCGAAAATTCGCCGTTTTCCTGCTCACGATTACATAACTTTTTTTCTTTTAACAAGTTCGAAAAAGTAAAAGTTTAATAATCTGGAACATCAACGTCAAATTTCCTTAAATTTGTGCGTTTTGACGTGGAATGACCCAGAAATTCGTGTATTATGATGTTCCAGGCTTACCGCTGAACATACTTGAACCCGTTCTTCTATCCTAAGGAAAGTTTGCAATCCTCACAAAAAATTATATTTCTCAGAGAAGATCCGATATCGCTTACTCCCACACCATTTATGGTATTTTAGATCAGTGTCGTTGTTTAAGTCACAAGCATTTTTAACAATAAATTGTTTGTCCTATTTCTACTGAATTTAGTTACATTATAATATGGCGAAATTTTTCATAACGCACAATAGTGATTGAAGTAATTGCTGTAACTAATGCATGAAAACTTGTATATTTACTTTTGTACACTACTGCTATTCAGTTTGCTTCCCTAGTTCACTGTCAGATACACAATTTTATCGAACTCGACATTTTGTCGGCTCAAATTTCTCTCCCAGTACGCTGAGGCCGCCGTCAACAACGGAGATCGGAGATCCGTCAACAACGCCGAACTCCGGGGTGGAGGGAGAATGAAGAGTGAGAGTGAGAGAGACTGAGGAGTGAAAGGGAATGGGAGTGTGTGTGTGTGTGTGAGAGAGAGAGAGAGAGAGAGAGTTGCTTTCGCTGACTGCCCCCGTTAGAGGGACCATCCATGACACCAGATGAATGACTCGCCGTTCAGTTCGGCTGTCAGCTGTAGACGTAGCCACTTCGGTTTCTGCTTTCTTTAGCGCCCTCTCTGCCTTCCAGGAATGGTGATACTAATACCACTATGGAAGTAGGCGATTACTTCCCATTACTCGAGTCCTTGTTTGGAAGTTTGGAAGTTAGACGATATTTGGACCCGTACGATGTATCTGATAGCACCGTGTCAGTCACATTCCCTTGCTAAAAATGGTTCGTGATTTGGAGTGTGCCGCGAGCCACACTCGACGTAATGTCATTGTTAGATGCTCATGTATAACTTCCACCATCTCTGCGCTCTGCCGCATCTCCTGAAGTCCCACTGACGAACTCCCAAAACTGCAACCACGCAGAACTCGTTCGCAGGTGTTCTTGTGGAGCATCTTTTACCGAGACTTGTCGCAAAGGCAACCAATCCCTCGTGCGGAATCTATTAAGTGAATCTATTAAGCAAATGCCTATTTTCTCACCCGCTATCTACCGTCACACCTCGGTAACTCCATCCATCGTAGCTCGTCGCTCTCCTACTCGAGTAATGCAATGTTATTGGTGGAGGTAGTACTACGACGTACTCACAGGTCTCGTCTTATTGACTCATCAAGTAAGTCGATCGGTCAGTCGAGTTGCCAATTTTCTCTCATCTCTCAGCAAAACCATCTTACGCTCTTCTTCGAACTTTGGTGGATGAAATGGCTTGATCTAATTGCTCCCTCGTGTCCATGTCCTCCTCAATATTGCTTGATTCCACAGTGGATTCATGCTTCGTCAACGCCCGTATTTCATTCGTCGCAGTCGATCAAAGCAACTGCCTATTTCCTTAAATAACTAATATTTAATGGTCGGTGATCTCTTCCTTGAAGCCTTGATGTGGTATGGCGTCTGCTGTGTCGTAAAATGTGATGCGCTGAAACTTAGAATTCATTCGGACGCGCAGTTTTAGAATATGCGAAGTAACATATTCAAATGTTTGCATTTTTCAGTGAAATCGAAACTCTCGATTTTTGAATTCTTTCTGAATTTCTGGGTGTCTAAGGAAACCATAGACACCTCGCACATGGTCGGTGTCTGCATTTTTTTTCAATTTATGCGAGTATTGGAAGTTAATAATATATGTAAATTTCGTAACGAATTAATTATAAATAAAATCCTTCAGTGAAAATTTCGTTGTATTAGTGACACGAAAATATTTTACTAAATTTCTTTCTCACGTAAGTACAAGAAAAATTTAGTTTGTTATGTATAACCATTTAGTTTGTTATGTATAATCGAGAACGAGGTTCTCTTTGTGTTCTTATTTCTACTAATATACTTTGGATGTATTGCCCCCTCCCATTTATTGAACAATCCTGAAAGTTAATGTTGATGTGCTTGCGTGAGGATTCTCCCATGCGTGCACGTGTGTACTAGCTTTGGTGTTCTAGGGTTCATGCAAGTCCATGGGTATAAGAGGGAGAATCTGCGTGCAATGTTGAATCTCCAAACATCTGAGTTTTATTACGATTAACACCGCCTTAAACGCCGGAGTGCGAACATGGAAACCAGCTCTTACCACCTGTCCTCCGCTCTTTTTTATAAAGAGAAACAACTTTATTAAGTGAAGTAGCAGTCGGGGTCCCGCTCTGCTGGAGATACGTAGCGAGAACTAGGAATGGGTAGAATACAGTATTCGGAATGTGACTACATAACACATTGGGCAGCGTCAATGCCCCTTTCTTCTCCTTCTCCTCATTCTTCATCTTTTTTGTTTCTCCATGTACCTGTCTTCTTCTTTTAACTTTTATTTCTTCTACATTTTCTTCGCCTTCTTATCTTTCTTATTCTTCTGGAATACTGAAGTGAATATAGAACATGGAATTAGGGTGAGTAAGAACCTCTTTCTTCTACTTCGTTGCGGAAGATTTTTATGTTTCCTCTTTCTTTTTGTTGTTTTATTTCTGATTCTCGTCTTCCTTCCCACTATTTCGCACCTCTCCATCTTCGTGTTCTAGCTAATAATAATGTGGGGCGACTATTGCAGGGTTCATAATAATACGAAAACTTGGAACGCATAAACGTTAAGCGGGCTGCCTAAGAAAACAATTGACATACGCCAGCGATTCGGGTACTGAGGTAATATGATTACGTTGAGGATTTTGTATTGATCAACATTTGACTCTTTCAGATGTTAGTTGGTGTCACAAAACAATTGAAGGCGTAGACAATAGCACAGTTTAATTTCGATAGAGGAGTCTCATACTCATATCCAAGTGAATTAAATTTGAATGATAGATTTTCTCGATGTCTGAGAAAAGAGCAGAGAGGGGTAATTATTTCTAAACCTTGGAGCTGGGGATCAATGAAGTCTACATGAAGATGTAAGACACCGAGGCCCTTTTGTATGTTGAAAAAGAAGTTATGAGACAGTGTGTGTAGGGTTGGATGGAGAGAAATTTAAAGTGAGAGTGGGGAATGTTATTTTGTAGAAACTGGCTATTCTGAATATTTTAATTTGTAATTTTTGGCGTTTACGAATAAGGGTAGGATCGCCTCAACTTTGTTGATTGAACACTACTATTATCCTTTTTCTACTTTTTGTTATTTTTCTACGCCATTTCCTTTCATACTTTTCAGAGCTGTTTCCTTTCAACAGAAGGTTTGGGAACCCTGGATTAAAGGCGGGGCGCTGAGGATCTTGGCTCTTCCGTAGGTAGGGGGCGGGGCCTGGGCGCGGGGGCAAAGGGGCCGCCGGATTGGGAGGAAGGAGGGTAGTGTGCAGTGCTCGTTGTCGCCTGCAAACGAGTTTACATTTTGCCGTTCTTGTTAAACGAACGCCTTGCTACGTGATGGTAATGAAGTAAGTGAAAATTCAGTTAGATGGCGGCCTGTAGTTTTTGGATAAAATTAATTCCGGATATTAAGAATATCATCCCCCTATGTACCACGAAGCTCTCATGACACATGAAACTAAATTTTCATGGAGCATTTAAGTTGAGAATACCTATTTTCTGAGCGGGTTGTGTAATGTAAAGTTACTTCTACATTTTCAAAGGTAATTCTTCGATTTACAGAAAGAAATTTTCTCACAATTTTGGAAGACGGAAGCTGTTATGAAATAATAATTAGGAAACGAAGATGCATCAAAAATACGTCTTGAGAAAGAAGCGCTGTTCTAAATTTCTCTTGCAGAACTCATTGCACGAAAATTCTATAACACATGAAGAAATTTATGATTTACAGGGCTGTCAAAACGGAGCACGTATGTGCTCGGAGCGCGCTTGCGCTCTGCAAGGACACGCAGTGCCCGCGGTGAAGGGAGCCCGCTCACCGATTTCTCAGTCAGCGATGCACAGAAAGCTGTCATGGTGGGACGCAAGAAGACGTATAACAAGTTTCAGTCCGAATGGGTTCTTGATTTCGCGTGCAATGAGTGTGGAGGTGATGCACTTTGTTTAATAAATGTTCATCATGACTATAATTTTTGAAGTGTTTTATTACGTGTATTTTCACACGAAAGATATGAACATATTTCCTTAAATCTTTACTTTCAATAATAATGTTTTTTCTGAAATTATGCTGTATAATACTTATATTGATTTAGTATATATTTTGGTTTGTATATATTTTCTTCCAAATATTCATTTGCGTTATTTGTAATTTGTATTTGTCATTTCCGTTATTTGCAATTCTTGGATAACACAAGGGATTAGAACATCATGTAAAAACAAACGAGTTCTTTCTTTCATTTCTAAGCATCATAACGTATCTCAAGATTTCCTCCTGTACTTTAAAAAATACAAATCATTGTTAAGAAAAGTCATAAGGCAGGCTAAAATCATGAAACACGATCAGGATATTTTCAACTCAAATAACAAAATAAAATCAATGTGGGATATAGTAAAAAATGCGACCAAACCAACTAGAAACCTTGTAGAGAATGTTGTTTTAAAAGATAACGATAGAGATGTGAACGATCCGGCAACAGTGGCTAGTCTCTTTAACGAATACTTTTCGAGAATTGCTGTCGATCTCACTAAGGGTTTTCAGCCACAAAATTCAACATCTGACGTTTCCCTAAAAATCATAGACACTATGTTCGTTTCCCAAACCTCTTCCTATGAAATTCTCAAAATAATCGGTAAATTAAAAAATAATATTCGGCCGGTTTAGATGAATTTCCGGATTGTTTGTTAAAGACATGCGCGCCAGCCATTATACACCCGTTAACTCACATATTTAATGCATCCTTATGCACCGGAATTTTTCCAGGTATTTTTAAAACAGCTAAGATTAAGCCACTCTTCAAAAAAGGCAACAAAAATGAAATTCAAAATTATCGGCCAATTTCTCTTTTTTGTCAGTTTTTTCAAAAATATTAGAGAGACTTTTTTATGTGCGAATGGAAACCTTTCTCAATAAACACGACGCGTTTTCAAATTGCCAACATGGATTCCGGAAATCAAAATCTACGGAAATAGCCATTTTTTCTTTTCTTAAGGATGTTGCCTCATCATTGGATCAAAACGAAGCAACTATTGGAATATTTTTAGATCTTTCAAACGCTTTTGACGTCATTGATCACAACATTTTACTTTCAAAATTACCTTCATATGGAATCCGTGGTATTGCTCTAGATTGGCTATGTTCGTACCTTAAACAACGATCTCAGAGAGTAGAAATACCTTACTGGAATGATGGAACTTTATGTACACACCTTTCCGGTTCTTTGCCAATTGTACGTGGAGTCCCGCAAGGATCGATTTTAGGCCCTATTCTCTTCCTATTATACGTAAATGACATGCCCTTAGCGACTCGAAACGGAAGAACAGTTCTCTTTGCGGATGATACAAATATTCTTTGCAACAAAGAAACCGTAAATAGTACAATATCAGACGTTTCAAATTGGTTCCGTAATAACAAATTAATAGTAAATGAAAAGAAAACTGTTTCAATGCAGTTTTCCATTTCAAATAAAAAACTCTGCACTCCATTGAAAATGAACGGTGTGCCATTGACTGATGTTAATGTAACAAAATTTTTAGGTCTATCAATTCAGTCAAACCTCAAATGGAATGCCCACTTAAATGAATTGAACACAAAATTAAGTTCATTATGCTACGCGTTCAGAATTCTTTCAAATTCCGTCAGTCTTCATACAGCTCGTTGTGAATATTTTGCCAATATTCACTCCCGCCTGAGATATGGCGTAATATTTTGGGGAAACACATCTTATAGCTCTCAGACTTTCAGATTACAAAAAAGAATTGTACGAATAATAAGCAAATCCAACCATGTGATTCTTGTAAGTCACTCTTTACTAATCTAGGAATTTTACCATTACCTTGTCTCCTGATTTACGAATCAGTAGTTTTTGTCAAAAATGACTTACTTAAGGGCGGGAATATATTTTCAGCAAACGCCGATGTCTATAAGTATAACACACGACGTAGTAATCATATTCACCAGGTGGCAGTATCAACAGTTCACTACAAAAAATTCACATACAATTCATGTATATTACTCTACAACACTTTGCCAGAAGACATTAAACGATTAAATTCAATAGAAAAGTTTAAGTCCCAAGTAAAATCTTTTCTGCTGCATAACTGTTTCTATACAATTCGAGACTATACCGAGCATCAAAAGTAAAGTAGCATTAATTTTAACAATGATAGTTAATGTAATTATTTATCATTTGGACTGTATAGTTCTAAAGAACCTGTAACAAGTATTGTACCACAGTTTGTGGCCCCCATCTCGATCAGGTTTTTCGTCCTGTTTCCCTGATCCTTGAGCAAATGCTGAGTTGGTCCCTTGTTTTGCTTCTGGACATAAATGTAACTTCACTATTTGTGCACGTCTTCTGAATTTCAGTGGGAAATATAGTTATTCACATTATCGTTTTTCATATTATCGCGGCAAAAAATATTATTCTTTCATGAAGAACATGAGGGTTCAGGGCAGGAATTTATAGCTAATTTACCTTTGAAAATATATTTTATTATATAGGAGCGAATATTTTGTCAACAAAACTCGAAAAAAAACCTCTCTTTTCTGTATTGAAAATTCGACTAGAATATGGTTTAGGATAGAGACCACAGAATTATGAAAACGTGCACAAAATTCACTTCTCCCCATAGCTCGTCACACGCAGTTTTTAACTCTTTTTGACGTAAATAAATGTTAATAGTTCTCGTATATTGCATTCTCTAACACTAAGTAGAAATGTGCGTTAATATTTCGTTGCTGTAATGATCAATACTTGTATAAATGCAGTTTCTCTTTACATGTCAATTTCCATTAAAAGTTGGTAAAATTTAATAAATGTCTATGATATACCAACCAGCGTATTTGACCAATCCACCGCGCCGCATTCCCATGAAGTTTTCTGACCCCTGCTTCCCGCCTGTGACACAAGTGACTTCGCTAAGCCGATATCGCCGCGTGCCCCAAAACATTGCGAAGGCCATTCACGTGCTCGTGCGTCTGACGGCCCTGATGATTTAGGATGACTGGGAGGGGGAGAGAAGATATGGACGGGGCAAAAGTACCAGCTGCTAAATTTGCGGACATTGTTTTGTACGATTTTCTTTATTGATATACGGTAATATTATCAATGTGTGAAGGAACCGTTGGCATTGCTCTACTTGCGACTACTTTGCGAAAATACGAAGTGATTATTTTTAGCGTTTGTTATAAACTTTTGATTTAGATCAAAGTTTTTTTTTCAAGGCGGAAATATTGCATACATTTATGTACTGTTTGTTATCAATTGTGTATGGTATTTAATGATTTCGCGTTTAATGAGTTCGCTACTTTCATACTGCGCTGAGTTAAATCAGAGCCATTATTGCCGCTTTCCGTGCAGCGGCTGTGACTAGGAGGTCTTAGGTCAGTGGTGTCAAGGTCTTCTGCTGGTGGCAGTGACACACGTTGTGGCGCCGTGCCATGCCACGAGCTTCTCTGCGCAACTAGCGTTGGGAAAGGGAACTATTAGTAACCCCGCCGTTTTACAATAGGGATGACGTTCTCTCTGGTGGCGGGGTGATGAACTGCATGGAGGGATTTCGTCGTGGCGCTCGTGCCATGGACTCCCGCTCGTGGCATCGACCTAGACAACACAGTCCTAGGTCTTCAGTCCCGATGGTGGCGGATTTTCGACCCTAGGTGTATAGCTAGGTCGAATTCACCTGCTCTGTGGAGGAGAATTCTACCGGCCGGCTGCTCTGATTTATATATAGTTTTCCGTGGTTTCTCCGATCAGTTAAAGACGAACGCTTTTCCTCGCATTTTCCTATACTCTCCCCTTACACACACAAGCACGCTCTTCTATTGGCATTTACATACACTACACTACCACACATACTGGACGATCCGAGTTTGTCTTGATTGGAACGGTATTCCATTGGGGGTGGGGAGATACCTGAGGTGAAATGTTCTCCCACAAGACGTCGTATAGGTCGGCACAGAAGTTCACCATCCAGAGACGGAGGAACTCCGCCACCTCCGGGGAAAACCATTCAATATACTAACGGGACTACTGATCATAGCAGTTGACGTGCCCAAAATCATCAATCATGTTCACAATGACAAAATTTACAATTATACGACAATTAAGCCCTCACTGGTAGCTCATTGGTCAGTGTGTCGCTTTCCATTACGCGACCGCGGATTCGATTCCCGGTCGGGTAAGATTATAGTGTACGCTTTCCTTACAGTATCCCAGTATATGTTGCTGTGTGACGAGAGAAAGCTCACTTCTCAGGTTGAGAAGACCCTAAACAGCGTAGGGATGTCTATGTGTTAACCATACGTACTCCTTAAACCCGTGGCCTCAAGGCCAGGACGCCGCTAGTCGGCCCAGGCTTCGTCAGAGGCTATTGCACCATAGTACATAACATAACAAATGACAATTTAGGCGGGAGTGAAATCTATTTTTAATGGTAATTGAGGCAACAGTAAAATGATGTGGAGCAAAAGCACGCATGCGTTTTTTTTCTCACCAGGTGAGTATTCTAGCTATTTAATGAAATCCGTAAAATATAGTAGTAAAATATATACAATGATATTTTACGTTCTTTGCGTTACTTTGGGCGTCACTTCTTTCTATATTATTTATTATTACTTTGAGTAATCTGTGTCGGATTCACAATATTTGAATAAATACTTGTGATTAAAAAATATTGTTTTTTCAGAGGCAAAAATGTGCCGGTGTGTACTTTTATCCCCGTGATGGAGAAAGGGTTCCCAAATGTATTCAACAAAAAAACAAACAATTTTCTAATTCGTAAAACCAAAAATGCATATTGGACGAGGTAATTTCAGATGAGTTGTTGTCTTTTCTAAACTACTTTAGAAAATTCTGTGACCAAAGGCACACTGATTTAATAGGAATCCATCAGGTATCTAAAATGCCAATTTTTGTCGCCAAGGTCACAAGTGAATATTATCGCTAATGTCATAATCTGGCTAATTTGCGAATTAGCGAGTTAATGTTATATTATCCAACGTGGGTGCATAAAGTACAAATTAGGAACAGCGTCAAGGAAAACTTCGGTCATTATCCGAATGAAATGCATATTACTTAACACAATGTGGCGAAGGAATGATACGTTATTGTAACGAGAGAAAACAGATAGTATCTTATAAATAGAAATAACTGGGAAGTTTCTAAGGTCAGTCAGAGACATGGTGTGTAGTTTTGAGGTCGCCTGTATCAGACTGTAAATGTCTATTTTTTACGTTAGCACCTAACCAAACCTCATTGCGTAAGTGAGTTAACACTTCACTAGCATTTGCGAATTGAGGCGGCAATGCTCTGGCGTTCGACATTCGCGAGTTGTAGAAAACAGAGTCTGCGTAACACATAATTTACAACGGATTTTTGCGCGAAAATTCTTCTTTGGAACACACAAGAGGCCTTCAACTCGGACAACCACTTTGGTTTTCCCAGCGCTCCTTGGCTAACGTCAACATTAACTCGATGATGTCCGAAATTAACCGTTCATCACTCATAGAGCTTAATCTAAACTGCGTGGCAAAGGTGTGACTGGTTAATTCACGAATTAGATATATTTAGGACTTAAGTCGAAAACTAATACAAAAGTAGTCACGTGGAGGAGTATAAGAATTAGTGCATTGCGGCAGTAGTAATAGGATATTTTCACATGTTGTTACTATAAACATAAAATAGATACAAACCTGTAGTATTTTTCACAATTTAGACCTTTGTCATATTCTTTCACATTATTATCATTGTATTCATCGCTACAATGAGGATTACGTAGGCACCAGCATGCACTTGAATTTTAACACTGGAAAATGTTTACATTATCTCCTCTGTCAATAAATCCTGATTTTTGTGCCAAATGGAAAATATAAAAAGAAAAAAAACACTGCGTGAACGTAAAGGAACGTAAACTCGCATGGCATTTTCTATTCCAACGGCGCTAATCAAATAGCACATTAATTACTTATAGGAAAGTCTGCGCACTCCGTGACATATCGCGGAACTGTCTCCCTGAAACGACGACCGTTAATTAACTATTTAATAATCGATATCATTGGCGCAACCCGTTCCCACCTCCATTGTAATTCAGTTGGAGTTCGCCCGCTTCCGCCTGAGTGCTTTTGCCGCAGGCTCCCCACTGCATTGCGATGTTTTCGATATAATGTGGATAATACGATCAACGGAAAGCAGGCGCGCGTGCGCCTCTGGACGCCCGGCGGCGGTAGCAGCGGGAGCGGTTGGGGAGGGGGGTAACGCGGGCATGAGAGCTGATGTGTCGAAGGACGAGGGCTGCATAGACAGTACAAGACAGGAAAACTAAGAAGTGGGAAGCTCAACATTCAAAGTACGCTTCTCTTTGTGTTTTGACTGGTACGGAATTGTAAGGAATTTCTTAAGAACATGTCGAGGTAAAGTGAAGAATGATCGTTGAATGTGAATAGAGAGGTATGGTAAAAGAACACACCCAATGAGAAAGAACGTGGGGAAATGGAGGGTGAACAAGTTACAAAGAGGAAAATGATGGACTGACATAGATCGGGAAGAATAAGAAGTTAAAAAGGAGAATTCTATTAAAGTATGCAAAGGAGATCGTAAAACATCAGCTGGAATATCCGTGTATATGGATTTATAAGGCGAAACAGGTATGATTGTGGAGTAAGTTTTAAGCGGAACGCGGGCCCGCGTTGCAGTGTCTGAGCACGAACCGCGCAGGTGTCGGCCGGCCGGTATGCGCATTGTTTGACGTTGGCGGTGGCGGTGAGCGGCTGGCGATGGAGAAGCGTCGAATGGAACCGGAGGGACGGAAGCTTGTACACGTCGCGCAAAGTAAGGCGCGCGGCTGCCTTTGCTGTCAGTTTCCCTAACTCAACCTCCTCCTCCTCCTGTTTCTCCTCCTCCCCCTCCGTCTGCACCGTCTCCCGTGGCGGCGCAAGCGACTCACCGACGCGAACGTTTTTGTTCCGTCGGAACGCCGCGCAACAATTAATCTCCCTATTTTCCCGGCGAAAGCTGAGAACTGCGTAGAAAGAAACCGCCCCGTCTGGCTTTTTGCAGCCGCCGCCGCCGCCGCCCCCTCCGCCGCCTCACAACAACGGGCGGGGCGAGGCGGCGAGCGCTGCGGAGAGCGGGGAGGCAGGACAGCGAGGCAGCGGGGCGGCCAGGGCGAGGAGCGGTGTGGCGGGGTCGATCCCTCCTTTGACGGGGCTTAGTGCCGGTCGCGCAACGAGCTGCGACTTCCTTTATCGAGTTGCCCGTTTGACGAGGCGCTCGGGTCTTCGTTTCGGGCCAAAGCGAGCGACCGGAAGCAGTCGCATGGGATTTGGCCGCGCGAACGGCTGCTTGCGTTACAGTCCAAACGGGAGAGCACAGTGGGAAATGCGCCTTTAGAGCACATGGTATTCTCTATGCTTTGATTTAATAAGATTTAAATGGAGTTTTCACGATGGTTGACGATTTCAGTAAATATACTTTGGAATACGCATTATAAATCTCTGAAATTTGAAGTGTTATAATTACAGAAATGTTCAATTAATAGAAAAATGCCAAAAATGTCTCTGTAAAGTATTTGTGTATCCGATGAATTACCTGATCATTTAACTACGAGCATGTATGAGTAATTTTGCAATCAACAAGGAGGTGGTCCTACGATCTGAATATTCTTATAATGCGAACGTTATAATTTTTAGTCAGGAAGCGTCATGCGTCATGGATGGAAATAGCCTTGATAACACCGTTTGCTTGCAAATTATTGACAGAATATGATTGTAGATTTGAATTTAATTTAATAATGCAATCTGATCAGTTTCACACATTTGATCTACAACTAAGACAACTAACTTCGGTACAATTGCTGTGAAAGTATTGATAAATGTTCTTCCAGACGATTTTGAAGTTTTTAGCCAGCATGTGAATTGTCATTATAACTGTAATCCGCAATTCTATAAATCTCTTCGGGAATGCTTCCTTCCGGAATCTAATGAATTCGGGATGATATTTTACATCGGTCACAGCATGGCAGTATGTTACTACAGCCGGGCAGATAAACCCTTTCTTTCGTTTCCGGATTGGTCAGTGGTCCCCTAACTTGCGGTGCCCACGGACTCATTTTCATAGCCAAAACCTGATTGTCAACCGCCACGTGAAGTAACTGTAGAGATCTACATTAGAGAAAAATTAAAAATAAACGAGAAGATTGAAAAAGTTAATGGGAATTAAAAAAGTCGGTTTCGGTTTTTTTCGAGATAAGGCTCGCATCAGCACTGAATACTCGTTCTCTTAAATAGTATATCGGTGAAGCAATCGAGAACGTGGTCCTTAATGCAGGATATAAAATTGGCGTCTAATTTTGTAATCAGAATTTTCAGTATCTTTATTCAAATATTGCTTTCAGGAAATCCTTTGAGATTTTTAAATTAGATTTATTATTAATTCTGCAATTACGTATCATAATTAAGCTGCGGATTTATAAGCACGAAAACTGTAGAAATTGGCAGGCAAAATAGGCATATAAAAATGTACATACTTTCTCGCACTATTTCTAAAAATATTTCAAAATTTGCAATTTTGGAAAATTCAGAAAAGTTAACGAAAACGAGACCTGCGCCATTCTTTTAAGTGACCCTTGTTCTGTTCGTGAGAAAAATTAAAGAATAATGTAGTGGTTTTGGGGATTTTTTATAACTTGCATTAATTTCAAGCAGAAATTATCCAAAAATCCCCACTCGTTCTTTTAAAATTATACATAATCTTTGTCTAAGATCTGATTTTTTAGAATAGATTTCAATTAAGACAAAAATCTGTGTATTCAATATTGTATTTTTGTAATGTTAACTTCATTTTTCAATTTTCGAAAATACATAGAGTTAGCATACGAATAGGACCAGAATCAATTTTTATACTGCCCTTTGATTCAGATGTGGAGAAAATTTCAAGAAAAAGTTTAGGAGCCCCTATAGAGAAAAAAATTATAATTCGAAATAAAAAATAATTATACTATCAGTGATTTTGCACGTGTTTCGAGATTCGAAATACCTGCGCTGTGGTGGCAGTAAAACGGAACATTGATTTAAAGATAGTTGTTCGATATTCTCTGTACTCTACCGCATGGAAACGGAAAAAACGTACATTTTTTAAAAATTTTTGATTAGGGATGATTGCATTTTGGTATACAAATAGAATCAGGAGTCACTATACTATATCAATTCTTTCATATCTTATTACGTTCGTCCCAAATGAGGAGGCACAGCACACACGAAACTTTACAAATTATGATAATTCAGAACACAGTCATATCCCGAAAACTAACCTTAAGTGGGTACAATCTTGTTCTTTTATATAGTCTCCTTCCTCTAACACGCTGTGTAGTCAGAATCCGTGTTTTCTGAGTTATTGATACTGAAAAATCGATTGATGGCAAATCGTCTGTCCGTGCGTCTGTGTGTAGTCAACGCTAGCGCGCGCCTAAACCGTTCAGACGTTTTTCTTCGAAATTCATACTCCTCAATCGATTTAAAGAAATTCAACGAAGAAGAAAGAGAAGACAAAGGAGACGGAAATGAGAGAGGTAGGAAAGGGCGAAAAATGCAAAAGAATTTCGTTCTAAAAGTAGATGGTACCGTTTGTAACATGCTAACAAGTTTTGAGGAAGATTGCAAATAAACATCTAAATTTTGAAATAAAAGTAACGTCACAGACGTACAAGTTCTCAACAAACAATCCGAGAAGTTTTTCAAGCTACCGGATAGTTCTTTTTAGGTGACCAATTAGTGCAGTATTCTACAGTAGTGAAAAACGTCTAATCGAAAATATTTGAGGAAGAATAAACGATGAATTATTAAGAGATTTGGGAAACATTTTGGATATGATACGACCTGGTTAGCCGAAATCGCAAAGGCAGACGCTCCTTAGCAGTCTGGATTCGATTGGGAGCGAGTTGGAGTCCTGTCGAGCATTGATGTGTGTTTCTCCTGTTATTGCGTGGTGAGGCTCTGCTAACCACCGATCATTCACTTCATAAATTCACATGCATCACTAACTCTCATAATCGTAAACATTCTTGCCTCTCCTTCCTTTAGGGACAACACCCGAATGGGGAGAGTCAGAAGTAGTATTCGTAAACGGAGAAGAACTATTACCACGGATTAGAGTGGGAACATTGAAGAAAGACGGTGAAGTGGCATTAGAAGAGGAAGAGGGAGAGGTAGACAGCGAAGGAGATGGGGAAGTGGAAAACGGGGAGAGAGGGGAAAACGTGGAGGAGAAAGGCAAAAGAAAAGAAAATAATATGTAATGTAAATTAGTTAAGACTAATAAAGACTAGATTTAGGAAAATGATATCAATTTGAAGGAAGTGCCACTTTTGTAAGTGTATTTTAATCCATTCTTACAAGAAATTTAACGAATAAATTTAGAGCCGTTTTTGAGAAAATTTTGAAAATGTCGGAGGGCCTCCATGTAAAGTACCCCCAAATTTTGAATAAAGTGCTTCAAAATCGCAGCGATCGAATCGAGCCAGATCGACCGGGGAATATTCATTTTGGGAGAAATCGCTTGTATGGTTTAGGCGCTAGTGGTGTTCACAGACACACAGACGTACGGACACACGGACGAACGTACGGACAGACGAACGGACGAACCGACGGACGGACGGACGGACGTTTTGAAAAGAAAACACTTTTTCGGTATCAGGGGACCCCAAAACGTGTATTTCCGTTAAAATCTCGAAATCGATTTTCCACAGCATTATGTAACTTTATATATACCGTATATAATATATAAACCCCGTATATACTCCGTTTATATTTACGTATACGGAAAAGTAACTAGTGGTACTGCAAATGGCACAGACTTTCTCGTACTAGTTAGTTTTCTAATTTCTTTGTTCTGGTCTAGATTTCTTATCTTGTCACTTACTCTTGCCAGGTGCTATCTATCGCCTCCTGAAATTACATTTTTTTGGAATTTTCTCCATTTTTTCGTTGTCCAAACGGTAGAACCATGATGGTACTTTAAGAATATTAAAGAAGAATAAAATCTCGTCCTAAATGACATGTTTCATTAAAAAATTTAGAACAGCTTTTAAGGAAATTGCTTTTAAGCGTTACTGTAAATGTGAAACTGAAGTTCTTTTTCACATAAAATATTAATTCTCGAATATCTTCATTAGAAGTCATTTGATGCACCTGAACTTAAAAATGCAAAAGTGTTTACAAATTGCCTGAAATATTTGTATTAAAGGCATGAGAAATATTTTAAACTAGTGGTGCTAAAACAGCACGTACTTTCTCGCGATATTGCTAATAGCTAGGTAATATTAAAATATGACAATTACTCTCATACATTTAAATACCATTTGAAAAATTCTTAAACCAGCGAAACGTGAAAAATATATTTTTTGAATTCAAAGATTTAAACGTAAACAGCTTTATGCCATTGAATTCACGTTCTACATAAATCTACCAACGATGCGTATTTTAGCCGTAACGAAAATTATTAGTTTATATTAACGCAAACGAACTGCGGCCATCATTATCGCCTTGTTATCAGTGAGGCTTTACAACAATGTGTTGCAACACGCAACAAGGACTGCTAATTCGTGTGGGATTCAACATTTTGCAAATTAACATTCATATCAATATTGGAATATCAATTTTGGAGAAAATCGGCAGAATCGGCTGTCGTTAGCGTTGTTCACAGACAAACGGACGGAAGTTTTTCCATCAATCAATTTTTTGGGATCAAAGACCCATAAAACGGATTCTGGATACGGCAGGTGTTAGAGGAATTTTTTTTTTCTGAATTTAGCAACTGGATTTATCCATATTTTAGTTACCAGGGCCCTGTAAAATGAGATTTTTTGCTGAAAATTGGCCGTTTTTTCGCGCAGCATTACTCTTCTTAAGAAGTTTCTTCTTGAGCGCGAGAAACTAAAAATATAATCCAGCAAAATGAATTTTATCTTCTTCTTCTTCTGCACTTCAAGGGTTAGGTTCAAGAACCTGTTCCGGTGTCCACTTCCTTCTGGGCCTTCCTACATCTCTTCTTCCTCTGCATCTGTAGTCCACTGCGAGTGCTGGTAGTCTGCTGTCGGGCATTCGTATAAGATGTTCATACCATCTTTTCTGATTTCTTTCCAGTTTCTCCAGCAGTGGTTCGACCCCCAGTTTATTTCTTATCTCTGTGCTTTTCTTTTTATCTAGGATATTATAACCTAGATTGCTTCTCAAAAATTTCATTTCAGCTGCCTGGATTTTAGAGTTATCTTTTTT
Organism: Acheta domesticus; assembly: GCA_031308135.1. NCBI lineage: Eukaryota > Metazoa > Arthropoda > Insecta > Orthoptera > Gryllidae > Acheta > Acheta domesticus. Next base: position 57,926,830 of record JAHLJT010008446.1, read on the forward strand.
TGATGTTACTCTTGCTTCATCTCCATACATTAACACTGGCACAGCTACTGTGTTGAAGAATTTTGTTCTTGTTTCTATCCTAGTTTTATTTTTTAGATGTCTGTGTATAGTGCCGCATATATTTCTAAATTTATTTAATTTTTTATCTACATCTATATCTCTTTCAAACGAGATGTGGCAGCCTAGATATTTGAAATATTTTACCTGTTCTATACTTTTTCCTTCTATCACAATCTTTGTTCTCACTGGGTATTTTCCTTTATATGCCATAGTTTTAGTTTTTTCTGTGGATATTTTAAAACCATATTCTATTGCAGTTTGATTTAATTTGTATACTGCCATTTGCATTTTGTCTTCAGTGTCCTGTATTATCACTTTGTCATCTGCATATAAAATAGAATTTAAAAATATTTTCCTAAAATAGATCCCTCGATCTATATTCAATTTCCATGTTCTAAACATGTCGTCCATGTATATATTAAAAAGTGTCGGTGAAATGCAACAGCCCTGTCTTACACCTTTGTTGGTGGGAATCTCTTCTGTCAATTTTCCTTTTATAACCAACTTAATGCTCGTTGTTTCATATAGTCCTTTTATCACCTCTATCAAGTGTTTTGGATACCCCCTTCTTTCCATTATGTTCCACAGAAGGCTTCTATTGACATTATGAAAAGCTTTTACTATATCCACAAATGTTAGGTGTGTTTCACAGTTGTGTTCACGTCTTTCTTCTATTATTCTTTTTAATGTGAAAATGGCATCAGCAGTCGATCTGCCTTTTCGAAATCCCATTTGTTCTTCTGATATAAGGTGGTCTGCTATTATTTTTAATCTTTCATTTATTATTCTCGCATAGATCTTGTATGTTGTATCCAATAGACTTATTCCTCTGTAATTGTCTGGGTCTCCTCGGTTACCTTTCTTATAAAGTGAGATTACTTTTGCTTTTTGCCATTCTTTAGGAGTTTGTTTATTTCTCCAGCACATATTAAAGAAATGAAGCAGGCGTAGATGAAATAACATTCCCGAGAATTTTAGTAGTTCTGTGTTCATGCCATTCATACCAGGTGCTTTTCGATTTTTACATTTGTTAAGTGCTTCATGTAGTTCATCTATCGTTAGGTCATCTGTATTTGTAGTTGTGTATGTTTTTATTATTTCACATTTTTCATCGTACCATAATGCTTTATAATGTTTCACCCATCTTTCCTTTTCAATTGCATTAATTTGTACATTCTCTCTTTCATTACTATTCAATGTTTTCATTACTTTGTAGGCTAATGTTTGTCTCCCGTATATATCATGTTCTATTCTTCCAATAAATCTTTCCCATGAATCGGCGTGAGCTTTTCTAATAATTGTTTTTACTTTGTTTCTAGCTTTTTTGTATTCTTCCTTGTGATTTTCAGTAGGGTTGTCAAGGTATATTTTGTATCTCTCCTGTTTGAGCTTAACACTTTTTCCGATATCATCATTCCAAATTTTCAAACTTTTTCTTTTTTGAAATTTCTTTTTCCGTACTACTGCCTCATCTGCGGATTCCTTTATTATTTGCTGTATGTTTTTGCCATTCTTGTTCTATTTCCTCCTCTGTGATAAGGTTTTGAATATGATTATTTATTCTATTTTGATATAGGTTTCTCACGCTTTCGTCTTCTAAGAGGTATACTTTGTATACTTCTTCTTTATCATTCGCTGTGAATCTTGAATTATTTTTCACCCATCTTCTTAATAATTTTATACGTGATACTACTAGAAAGTGATCAGAGTTTATATCACAGCTTCTTTAACTGTTCTATCTTCTATTAATTTTGATATTCTTCGATTTCCAATTATATAATCGATTATGGATCTACTACCTCGTGCTGACCATGTATATTTATGAATGTCTTTTTTCTTTTTAAATGTATTTGCAATGTACAGTTCATTGAAAGCTGCGAATTCCCTCAATTTTTCTCCATTGTAATTTTTTACACTTTCTCCCCACTTTCCTACAGTCTTTGGTATACTCTCATTTCCCACTCTTGCATTTAGATCACCTACAAGAAGGACTTCATATCTTGAATTGCACTTGTCCAACAGTATCTGCATGGTTCTGTAGAATTCCTCTGTTTCTTCCCTCTTTCCTTCCTCCGGGGCATACACACCAATAACAAGATGTCCTCTTTCGTGTTTTAATTTTAGCAAAAAATGAATTTTATGTTATCTTAAACTGTGTATTTTCCGTACAAAAAGTGTCAAGAAAAAATGTTGAGCCGATTTTGAGAAAATGGCGTTTGAGCGTTTCTGAAAATGCCAAGCTCGTTTTCACAGAAAACAGAAAGACTTTTTGAGAAATTATTTAAGACATCATTTAAAGCGCATGTACTTCTCAATGCAATAATCTCAACTAATCACCACTTATGAAAATATTAACGACGTGAGAGAAAAGTAAAAAAAAACATTTTTGTAATTTTTGAAAAACAAAAGAATAGAGCAAAATGGCGTATTTCATCTCATAGAGTACATTTAATATTATCCCTACAAATTTTTTTAAAAAATGTGGCTATTTTTGATAAAAAGCTTGTTTTATTTTTTAATATTGCTCATATTATACGAAATATTGCGCGACTACAAATTGGACCTCTAAATGGCAAATTAAAATTAACATGAATAAATGTAAAGCTAAAGTCTTCAGAGACTGTAAACCAATCATCTCTTCAGAAATATTAATTCTTAATCAAGTTATACCCTGGATAACACCCAACACACCTATCAAATATCTTGGACACTAAACTTAAATGGAATGCCCATAATAAAAACAATATATAGAAAGCTAACACTAAAATTTATAAATTACACTCCCTCATTAATTATAAATCACGTATCTACATTCACTCATCAAAATTAATATATACCACAGTTATTCGTCCTACCCTTACTTATGCTTGCCCCCATCTGGTCCCATGCTGCCAATACCCATTTTAACAAATTACAAATTCTCCAAAATAAATTCATCCGAAAAATATTTCACCCGCATTTTTATAAGCGTTCTTTGGTCTATTCAATGCAAAAAATTAAATTTTGGAGCCGTGTTTGTGAAAACTGTTGAAAAATTGCCTATATTTCCCGCAAAATTACGCCAAAACTGCTCATATTTGTGAAAAATTCTGCATGATGTTATTTAAATATAATTTTTTCTTAAGTAATAAAAGCTCGTCTTCAATTGTGTAGTTTTAGGAAGGCGCCGAACAAATGTTAATCTATTGCAAATTTTTGAACATACATCTGCCCCCTTTTATAAGCTACTTTGGTTATTTCCGTGGAAAAAATTTGATCCAGAAATTTGAGGTCGATGTTAAGAAAATTTTGAAAATGTTGGTAATGCTTCATGTATTGTACACAAAAGTTATCCGTTTCAAATTCGCATGGCCTCGACTTCGGCCAGATTAATGGGAAAATGTCAATTTTGAAAAACAAGTCTAAATGATTTGGGCACTGACGTTGACCAAAGGCGGATGATCAAACGGGCAGATCGACGGACGGATAGACGGACAGACTGGACGGACGAACCGGACGGTCGTTTTAGCTCAAACCAAATCTTAGTTATTGAGGGCCCACGACTTAGAATTTCCTCGCTAAAAAATGAACTCAACACTCTAACCAAAATCAGCAGAAAAGCTCTAGAACACTATAAACAAACTAAATACAATAATATCATCCATTCATTAAATACAAGTAATAGCTCACTCTGGAACTTCACGAAAAAAATTCTCAGGACAAAAGAAACTATAATCCCCCCACTAAGTACTTCAAATAGGAAAAAAAACACGCATCTTCTGATAAAACTAAAGTATTAGCCGACCATTTCGCATCAACTTTCACACCAATCCTCATATCTCCCTACCCTGATCACACTCAAATTGAACTCGTCGTGAATTCCCCTAATATTAACGTTCCATAAAAAATTAAGTGCATTACGCCACATGAAACTCTAAAAGTTATCAAATCCCGTCCAAATAAAAAAACCCTGCACGATAATATAAACAATGTAATTCTCAAAACCCTACCCAATTCTGCCATAGCTTTCATTGTAAACATATATAACTCATATTTAAGAACTGGCTACTACACTACTACCTGGAAACATTCTATCATCCTCCCGATCTCCAAATCCAATAAGAATCATAGCATCCCTGACGATAGGCCCGTAAGTCTCCTCCCCACTTTAGCAAAAGAGTTTGAGTAATTAATACTAACAAGATTAAACAATTACCTTAAAAAACCTTATTACCTCATTACCTTAAAACCTTATTATCTCATTACCTTAAAAAAATACACCTCATACCATTCTATCAATTCGGGTTCACTAATAAGCTATCCACAGCACATCAACTTTTGCGTGTACCAAAACACTCCTCCTTCCAAAAAAACAAAAAAAACAAAAACAAAACAATATTCAATAGCAGTTTTCATGGACATCGCTAAAGCGTTCGACAGGGTATAGCATGAAGAACTAAATTATGAATTCTTATCAATAGGTACCCCTACATGCATCTTCAAAGTAATTAAAAGCTTCCTAACCAATAGAACTTTCTCAGTTACAATAGACAATTAAAATTCGAAACCCCGACCTATCACAGCTGGTCTATCTCAAGGATTAACTAACTGCCTACATCAAGATTAACTAACATAGCCCTGTTTGCAGATAATACCGTAATCTGTAAGTCCTACTCCTCAATTAATTACATAACCAAAGAAAATCAATCTCATTTAAATGAAATAGAAACCTGGGAAACAAAATGGAAAATAAAAATCAACCCTTCGAAATCTACAGCTAAAGTCTTCACCTTCAGACCATATTCCATCCCCATTCCGTTTAAAATGAACAACATAATCTCTTGGTCTCCACATAACAATGCCGCACCGTTAAATACCTTGGCCTCCACATGGACACCACACTCAACTGGAGAACACACATATATACCAAAGTTCAACAAGCCGAAGCCAAATTAATACCGTTAAAACCACTTTTAAATAACAGTAAATTCTCACTAAATAATAGCATCACTTTATATAAAACCATCAAAAGACATCTCCTTCTATACGCTTGTCGAATTTGGACAAATGCGGCTAAATATAACGTCAACAAAATTCAGATAATCCAAAACAAATTCCTTAGAACCATAACTCAAGCCCACTGGTTTATTTCCAATAAGCAATTACAACACGAACTTAACTTTAATTTCATCGTACACAACATTGCCTTTCTTGCTAGTAACTTCTTTTCAAACCTATCCCTCATCAACCAAGATATTAACATAGGTAAAGATAATTAAAACCCAACAAGAATAAAAAAAACAGATATCCTATCCACTCATTTCTTAACATATTTGTAAATATTATTGATTCTTAGAGGAGCTCTGTGAGTCCCCTCGTCAATTATAGTGTTCATTAGATTTAGTTTATAGTAAATTGGGTTTAAGTCAACAAAACAAATGGAGAGTTGTAAGAAACTGAACTTTGTATAACAATCCTATATAAAATAAAATTAAAAAAAGGGACCACGAAACGTGGATTTTGACTACACACACACGTCTCAGGAAGTTATTTACTACGTAAAGGGTCATGATTTACCCATTCTTCAATATCAGAGCCTCACAATTGGAGTTTCTCGGTCGAAAAATCGCCGTTTTGCCGCAGCTCTACAAGACATTCTCGACACTACGTGCGAAGTAGTATGCGGGAATGTAAAAGGTCATGAGCGTGAAACGTGGTACGTGAAAGGGGAAGTCGGGGCGTGGTGGCTTAACCGATGCTTGGCGAAGGGGTGGGGGCAGTGGCGCGCGGCAGCGGGGAGTTGCCTGCGAGCCGTGCGCCAGTCGGGAACGTGCTGCTAAGGATGAATGCTCTGAGATATTGGCATGCAAGTCACGTTATCGTTTCGCTAGAGCGCAAGCAGAGAGTGCTGGTTATACCACGAATCTAGCTGATCCTTTTCTGGAATGCACGAGACCGCAAGGTTATCAGAACCGAGTGCGAGAGAATCAGCGGCTGTTGATAATTACGAGTACTCTTCGGGCTCATTGAAGGATGCAGACCGCACTTACTATTAGTGGTAAAGGGCATGGGATGTTTCTCGTAATCACGATTGTGAACATTATAAATCTCTGGCAAACTACTAGTGGCTTTAGTTCTAAGTAACTTCTATGTAAATAGTCTGTGTGAATAGTAAAATATAAATAATGATGTGAAAGATACCTCACGATGGTAAATCCTGGAAATCGAAGTGTATGTCGCCGTTCGGGGAAGGGAAGGAACACCTGGGATATGCACTACACCTACGGGATTAATGATAATAGCAGTTGATGCGTTCGAAAACGCTGAATAATCAATGATTCAATAATGAGTCTACAGTCAAGTTAAATTTTTTTGCTTGTGCTCCCAATTTGAAATTATCTTCAGTACTCATTAGTTTCTTAACTGTGCTGAGAAGTGAAAATTTCTAATTCCGTTATAATAGACAAAACGTACAACTTTGGGAAGTTGTTGTAACAGTGTTCGCGCCTCTCAGGGGAAAAACGTTGAGAGGAGGGGAGCTTAGGTTTGGAGGTGTAGCTTTCGGTTGTTGGCGGTAGTGCCGCACAGTTGTTTCTGCCTTGTACCGGCGCTACTGCCGTGTACTGTGTTGCTCATTGTGTAGCGTTATGGAAATTTAAAATGGTTTAATCTTAGTGAAATGCGACGATTTTGAAACTGTCAAAGAAGTCTCCTGAAACTAGTGAAAGATGTCCATGTTTACCACCCAACGGACTTATGAGGTTAGTTTTTATATTATAGTATAATCACGTAAAATGCACGGATAATTGTGAGTTGCACAGATTCAAGGATGTTATATGATAAAGTTTGAAGGCCCGAACGTCGTCCTCAACTTCTGAATGAGTAGCGTAGCGTCAACTTGGCTGAGGAAGTAAATTGGCGTAAAAAATGAGAGTGAAATTGCATTTGTGAAGTGAAGTGAATGACGGTTTTTTATAGATATTCATGTGCGGTACAGTAAATAAAACTACTGTATTGGAAGTGCCTCATAGACACTAACCAAGAATATATAAAATTTATTAATTTACACGCGAATATTTCTCGTAATTTTACGTCAAATATATCTGTGAGGTTATTAAGTATTTTAGCAAGGTCTTCAGGTAACCATTTAAAGTGTTTCTTAGATGCTATGAAAAAATTTGCGAATGCACTGAAACCACTTAATTTATATTTCGGATTGAACGGGACTGAAGACGCATATTAAAACCAATGGAAACCAGACTTCTTGAACGTGATAAGATGTTCTGCAGGGCGGAATTTTCACCGCCCAAAGAATACGAGAAGGAAAAAACATTTTATGTTGTGGAGGGAGAATCAAAGATTTTTATATCTGCACTTATTACTGGAACCATAATTTTAAATTATTTTTTAGCCTTAGAAATATTTGTATTCTCAACGTGCAATCCTAGCATTTTATCAAAATTAAATAAAAAATAACACAATAACAAATGTTTGAATTGCTTGGAAACAGTAAATTTCGAATAAAATGACATAGGAAGTCTGGCTCTTCTGAAGTGGTACTCTTAAGACCCTCCCCCCAACTCCATCTTTCCAGTGGGAGGCTGTGCCATTTAATGGTGTGTATTCCTTCAATTCAATTCATTGCAACATAGGGAAGATGCATAAAATAATATTAATTTATGCAATTTATCACATTTTAAGTAACAAAGAAAGCAAAAATATGTTTTGTGAAAGGATACGTTTCCCTCTCTTTCGCCAAATGGAGAAAGTGAGAGGCCAAAAGCAACCACAAGGTCGCTCACGGAAGGAAATATATCTTGCGAGGATCGCCCTCAGTAAATATGCCTCACCGGAGCTATCATAAATTTTATATGTTCACTTCGCTACGAGACCCTACGGTCGGTTTACTCTTGCCATTTTCATGTGCGTCTTCTTCGCAATACATACACTTGTATTTCTCGTACACCTAAACCAAACGTGTCCATTTCCTCAATTGAATCCTTTTAAAATAAATTCACGACATAATATATTGTTATTCTACTGCTTAAAATAATAATTATATTTCCAATATTTTGATATTTTATTGAAATATGTAAGAATGGCTTGTCTCACAGAATATTTGCATAAATAACACCATTACTACTGCCCTGAGTAGAATCTACTTTATCTTGTGATCTACTGCCAATTATGTCGATTCGATATACCGTGGGGATCAATAGTTGGATCTATTCTCTTCCTATTATACGTTAAAGAGATGGCCTCTGACATAACAAATGATATAGTGGCCGAGCGCACAAATCTTGTATGCATGCATGTGACCGCCGATAATGCAGTTCCCAGTCTTTCGAATTAGTTTCATGATAACAGATTACGTCTTAATGAGAGTAAACAATCTTGGATATTCCGTAATTTAGATGCATATTATAACCGCTAACAAAATTATAGGATGCTAGAGTTGCGGTAGAGTTAGGTAAAGTTATGGGAAATAATTCATTGAGGCATCCAGTGAAAGAGGGACCATCTCATGGATGTTATAGTTTTAAAATACTTTCATACCTTTTGTATATCGATTAATTATTTTCGATATATTTTAAGGTTTGTTGTTCAGGTTTCTGTTCTCGTTATCATAAGTATTGTATAGATTAGACAATTTATTTCAAATTCTGTTTTCATGCTACTGTTATGCAATATTGTAGATTATCACATCTTATAAAAAGCAATTTTCAAATCTACGGATGTATATCATCTGTACTTTGTTTCATTTTTAAAATTTAGTGTAAAGACTTCCTGAATTTACGGCAATTGTATTTGAATTCAACAAAATTTTTCAAAGCTGGAAATACTAAAAGAAACTTTGAAATTGAAAACATATTTCCGGAAATCAAACTAATTTTGTAGATTTTTATCTTGAAATTCGCCCGATAGAGGTTACATTAATCTGTACATTTCTTAAAAGAAAGTATCATGAAAACATTGTCTGCATTAAAAGACATATCCTTTTTTTGAATGTGAATTAAGTTCAAAAATGTTATAATACCATATTAAGGCTATATTATATTATGTACTGTATTAAATTATGTACACGTAAAACCTCTAAATGTGAAGAGTGAAGGAGAAACGATTTGTATTCGTATTTTGATACAAAATAATTCGAATACCAGTAGCTATGAAGATATGAATTATCAAATTTCAGATAAATTTTCAAAATGGAGAGGTCCAAGTCTTCGAGAATTCTATTCACGTTTCTGTCATGGTTTACGGCATTATTACCTTGCAGCTTATTTATTTATTTTTATTTATTTATATTTAAAAACAGCAAAAACTGTATATGACGTGTGGGGAAATAGATTATCTACGCACATTTTCTTGAGGCCCAGAATTTAAAAAAATAAACTAGAAAGTGGAATTTAGAAAATAATTATAGAAATTAACAGAATTTAGAAAATAATTATAGACATAACAGAAAGAGGACAGGACCTAAGATGGAACCTTGCAGGACCCAATTCTCAATTGACAAAGAATTGGAAACACAAGTATGTAATGTCCTTTCGTGCCAGTATGGTATTTCTACTCTTTGAGTCCGATGTTTAAGGTACGAAGTTACCCAATCTAGGGTAATACCACGAATGCCATACGAAGGTAAATTTGAGAGCAAGATGTTATGGTCAATAACATCAAAAGCTTTCGAAAGATCTAAGAATATTCCAATGGGTACTTCATTTTAGTCTATTGATGAAGCAACATCTTTGAGAAAAGAAAAAAATGTCAGTTTCCGTAGATTTTGATTTTCTAAAACCGTGTTGTGAGTCTGAAAACGCCCTTACTGATTCCCTCGCTCCACAATACGATCCTGCAAGGTAAAAGCCAGGAATTTGGAGTGTGTTTATATCATTATGAGACAACCAATGTTCTGTAAAGCAAAAAACATCTATTTCTCTTTGATCACATTGTAATGCTGCCTCGATAAATTCAATTTTATTTGAAAGAGATTTACATTATGATGCACTATTCGAATATTTTGCATGTACATACACAGATGTTTTTCTGCTGCATCTGACTGTAGTTTTATTTATTTATTTATTTATTTATTTATTTCAGTTTTACCTCGAGTGCGTGGTCGAAGGAAGTATCGTGTCCCAGCAGTGACAAGAGGTGAGAGGAAGGAGGGGTGACAGATGTAGAGGAATGAATAGTGGGAGAGGTAGTACACGGATTAGGTTCAGGGGATAAAGTAATTGGGTCCATAGAGGTCCTGGAGGATGGAAGAGAAATAGGAAATGTGGGCGGGGATGGGTCTTGGGCAGGACACTGCCGAGGTTGTGAAATAATGTTTGGCAAGCTCACTACCGAGTGCATGTTTTCCGACAAGGTTCAGGTAAAGACCATGCCGGGTGAAGTGTTTTCCTAGAGATTGTTAGAGAAAATTTAGCTCAAACAATTTAACATGTGTGCCTCTCAGATGCAGTTTCAATTGGTTGTTTGCGTGACTAATTTCTTTGCAAAGTGTTGGTTTGTTGTATCAGAAGGGCATAGTCGAGACTATAATGTTCGTGTTTTGGGCGGCACGTTGTAATTTCTCAACATATTGTTCAGGAGTAAAGTGACCACCCAAATTAATGTAATTCTGCCATCCTATGATGATGACTGTATCCCGTTTGGTGAGAGTTTTTGTGTGCTTGTCCAACTCAGTGGTCACGTCGGCAAACATCCCGTGAGGTTTAAATACACACATGACAGAGAAATTGGTTGGGAGTTTCCCACTGAGCAGGGAGGAGATTTGTCGCCCATGGCTATCTGCTGAAATGAATACCTTTTTGATGGGCTCAGTGGGAATGTCCTTGTTTTCTTGTGAGCCAGTTTGCGCAAAGACTCTAAGTGTCTTTGTTACTGTGCGCTTGCTAGCCTGTTTGCGTTGATTTGTGAATGGACGTGTCGATGATGGGTGGGAGTGGTGAGGATTGGGAAGGCAAGGAAACTCATTGTAGTAGTCTAATATAGAAAATCTGTTTTGAGTTGTGATTGGTGGTGGTGATTGTGTTTTTGCTTCCGCGAATGGGCGGTTGGATGTTTTTGCGGTGTTGCCTATTGTTGTCCAACCGTCTGTGTTTTGAACGACCTCTTCGAGCCTTCGGATATATTCATCAAAATTACTGTTGATATGTGTGAAGGCTTTCAGAAGACCGGCTTTGAGTGTAGAGAGTAGAAAATGTATAGCGATTAGTAGCCATGTCACGAATGCGTGTCAAGTGCGTGGTAAATATGAAAATAAATAAATAGATGAGAATTCCGAATAATACAAAAACCTACTCCTTAAACTATCTTTTTAATTTAAATAATAGCCCGTTAATAGCTTGTTTTGAAGTTGTTTAATGCAGATTCATGACTATTTTGGAAAATGCAATGTCCTGTCGTCTGAAGCAACTTAAGATAGTACATTGACATTGCTTAGGAAATGTGAAGGAAAACTTAGTGTGATCTGGATGTTATTGTTATTAAAATATGTATTGTTAATACCATTTGGTATGTTTTTCGTTGTTTGAGAAATTATTGATACAATATTATATAGGATATATCATCGGAAATATTGTGATATGGTAGCATTGAAAATATTTTGTGTTGAACATAATTTAGGCTTCTATACTCGTATAATTTATGATAATAACTTATTGGCGCGCATTTAAAAGAAATTCATTGTACAGGAATAATTAATTTTAAAACTTGGTAGAAATGTAGCCAGGAGCAGGTGGCATAATGCAAATCAACAATAAGGAAGCAACGCCTGTATTCTCAAAACCGTGTAATACGAGAATTATCGTCGAGTCACGAATCAAAGCAAAAATCCTTATTCACGATGCCGGGTCTGTTGCAATTCGCGGGTTGCACACCCCGAAGGCATCCCAATTTCGATCTGTGGGTTATACCTCCGATTTCGGCGTATAATTCGCGATTTGCTCTTGGTTTCTCTTGGTTACCCTGTTAAGCAATACAATTATATCCGACAGATATCATCTTTTTGATGCTGAAGTTATGGAATGCTTTTAAAACAATGAGAGATCCCTTCTATTTGCTTCAGAAAGCAGAAAATGGTTAGAATGATTTAGGCGAAGTAATCTTTCGGAGAAGATAAGTTTGATAAAATAACTATATATTATATATACATCTCAGTAAGGTAGAAACAATATTCCCTATTGAAATCAAATGTCTTCCACAACAAACAAACAATTCTCTTTTGATAGTTGCTATTCCTTTCTGTCATCAGTAATGTAAATCATCTGGGTAGTCAGTTACATGCTGAATAATTTTGAAATACATAATTGTTTCTAGTAATGAGTGCAACTATTATTATATTTAATATTATATAATTTTGTCTCATAATTTTTGTCAGTGCAAGCTATTTTCAAATAAAGTCACATTATTAGCTTTGTTATTAATTAAAATACGGTCACAGTTTATCTTACTTTCATTTATTAGAAAGTCTCTCTTGACTTTACATTTACTAGATGATCAGAAATATACCCTTCCAAGACCCAAAACCAATGTTCTTAAGTATCGTTAACATAATCAGGAAAATAAATGATCAGGGAATTTCAAATTATATCTTTGAATAACAGCTATCAAATGAATTGAAATGGATTACAAAGGTTTAAAGAAAGAATACAATAACAGTTATAGAGAAATGTTACTAAGTAGATCCTTGGTTAAATTCAGTTATAAGTTTTTTTCACATGAAGTAAATAAATAAAAACTGCATGCAATTAATAAATACTTTTATTTACTTCAGTAATGTACAATATTGAACCAGAAAATTTTCTGGTACATAAATGATACTATTGACAAACAATGCCCACACACATGAATATTATAGAACCCTAAGTTATAACCACAATAAACAAAATTAAAAAAGAAGAGATGTGGCAAAACCTGCTAAATGGTTTCAGTATAATCAGTACTTACTGCTTTGCTAACCAGTTAGAGCACAAATATAAAAACTCAATTTCCAAACTCAAATTGCTAACATCAAACAAATAAAGGATATAGTCCCTATTTGATTCCATCACTAATTTAACATGTAGACAAATTTAATTTTTTAAAGAATATATTGTTCATTCAACATATCTTGATAATATTCAAATTTTAAGTAGATAAACTTTGCACCCTCAACTCATATTCCTTCATAAACTCAAAATTCTTCTGTGATGCTTTTAGAATGTGGAATTCTTCATGTAATGTTTGCATTCCTCGGAGTAAATACCATTCTCATAATGTCTGGTCCCTACTGGTAAAACTGTCTGTGACATTTCCTAATTGGAAATCAAATATTCATATTGAATGTCTTTATTAGTTGCTTTTTCTAAATATGAATGTTATGGATATGAATATGATTGTAGAAATTATAAAATAACAGGTTTCCTCACTGCCAACAATAGTTTGTTGATAATGACAAAACTTGTTTCATTAATCTACTATGTCAACGATAGGTCACCAATCCATCAACATTATAGTAGAGGTTATCAAAAATCTATTTCAGTTGACTTAAATGCTGCAATTCATTTACTATTGAGAATGTAGAATTAGATTACAAAAAATTTTATAAATGAAAAAACAAATTCTGCACTCTAGAAATGCTTTAAAGGATGCCGATGGACTAGTGAACACAGTGGAACATGTTCATGAATTCTCGGAAGAGGACCTCTGCCAAGCAATTAAGAACAGGGAAACTGGAAATCCCCCGGGATTGATAACATCCAGATTTATTGGATTAAGAAATTAACAGCATTACATTATCATCTAGCAAAGGCTGTTAATAAAATTTTAGAAAACCCTAAGGAACTCTCGGAATGGCCCACACGCGGATTCATGTATTTGCTACTCAAAGCGGGAGACAGCTCTTTGGCGAAGCACTACAGGCCAATCACTTGCCTGCCAGTAATGTACAAAGTTATAACTGTAGCCATAGCTGACAAAATGTACAGACAACTAGAGAAGAACCATGTGTTGGCAGTTGAACAGAAAGGATGTCGTAAAGGTTCCTATGGCTGTAACGAAATCTTGCTACTGAATAAAGTCATCTTTAATGGCATAAAGAAACGAAACGTAATTTAAGCATGGCTTGGATTGACTACCAGAAGGCCTTTGACAGTGTATCACACGATTGAACTTTGAAGACCCTAGAGATGTATCGATTTCATTCTAGGCTTATTTAGTTTTGCAAGGCTATTATGAAGTTTTGGAGTACCAGGTTACGAATACACAACGGAAACGGAGTAGCAGAAACCAGAAGTATTCAGATTAACAGGGGAATTTTCCAAGGAGATTCGCTATCCCCTCTGTTGTTTTGCATTAGTTTGATCCCACTATCTAGACGGTTGTCGCACACAGACTTTGGTTACAAGCTCCATGGTGATGAAAGGCCAGTATCACAAAACGGTCCCATTGTTTTAAAAACATTTTGTATGGATACAGCACAACATATTCAATTTGCAATTTGCAACATATTCAATGTGCAAGTTCCATTTTCAGTAAAAAAAGATTCAAAAATTAATCGTTGCTATTTTTTTGGAATGTCTGGCACGTTAATGTTAAAATTCATATGTATTTTATGATTTAAAGTTTTGTAAACACAAATCCTACAAAATAACTATAATGAAGATTCTCGAATTTTCTTTTAATAGCTCACTATAGTAAAGTGTAATTTTCAGTTAAACTTTTGAATGTTCAACAATTAAAGAAATGCATGTTGTTTTAATCTTTGGCGTTTTGTTTGGTGGAGAGTTTTTTTTAAGACAGTTGAAATTTTAGTAGGATGCATTATTGAGTAACCGTTACAAATAATAGGAGAAAGCACATGATGTAGCACTGTTATTTTCTGTTCAATGCGAAAACTTTTTCTGAGCTTATTACTTTTTTGAATCAATCCTATGAATGTTTTTCAATCTGTGCAATAGAAGTGAAAATGTTCTCCTAAGTAATGTAACAACTTAATTCCCACCACGTCGAAACTGTGCTTGTGTGTGGTGGCGCCAACCTTCTAAATACGTGCGGGGCGTACCATCCGCGAGCGATTGTTACGAGCTGCAGGGCTCGTTTCGAGTGACTTTGTTTGCGCAATACGTGGCGCCTGTTGGTGAGACCTCCCCCTCCGCCCCCCCCTCACGTCGGCAGCGTGGTGCTGGCGGCATGGTGCTGGCTGCCTGCCGAGGGCGCATCTGTGCGCCTTCTGGTCCGATTATCTGCCTGATGTACCGCTACAATAGTCGCTCAAAATTGCTCGTCGATTGCCGCCGCACTTGTTCATCGACCGCCTTCGAGTAGCGTTCATTGAGAGCAGTCGTGGGTCGCCTCGTGATAATTACCAGAACTTATCTCCTTCATGGATTATTTTGAGAAGTTTAACAGACATTGGTATGCAGTAGTTTTTCAGCGTAGTCTATTATCTCAACAAAAGTAATTATATTGATATTTTGCTTAGTGAGTTTCAAAATTAATTTTCCTTCAATTTTATAATCTTTCGGAAATGTATTTAATACACATTCAGAGAATCGTCAAAAAGGTAATTTTTGGCTGTCTTTCCATTCTTATCGAGTTTTAACTTTGCTGTAATGACACTGAACAATTATTTACACATTTTCAAGGGGTACATAAATCCTATTTTCAAGAGTTGGGCATTGCACGAGAGCTGGAGAAGTAGGAACCGTAGATTATTTCATTCATAATTCGAAATGACGTTCTGCATTTGAATTTTATTTGTTAAGCAGTAGGATAAAAGGCGGGTGTTATAATGTATTTAATGGGACATTTGATACATTTGTAATATTTTAATATTAAAAATAATGTTTAAGGACTTGACAAATAACACAGTTCAACCCAGAATTCTGATGATAATCTAAACAACAGGAAATACTATGATAGACCGTACCCAAGGGACCAGAGAACAAACAACCACATCCAATTATCCCCAGATAATACGCTTGGAATTTCTATTGTGTTGATTTTTGTTTGAAAAACACCTTTATATATTTTACAGATCATTTAATATGAAAAAACTTGACTGCCAAGTAATTTTCAACCTCTCTTTGTACATTACCCCAAATCATTAATATTAATATTTAATATTTAATATTAATATTAATATTAATATTTATTTGTCAAAAAAAACAGTAAAAACTGTATACGACGTGTGGGGAAAGAAATGTATCTGCGCACATTTTCGTGAGGGCCAGAATTTTATTTTAAAAAAAATGAATTTAGAAAATAATTATTTTAGAAAATAAAGATATTTGAAAAATGTTTGTTCCCGAGTTATAGAAAATCAATTTCAACTGTAAATGAACTACAAGCAAAAGGAGTGCTCAACAAAACGTGCGCACAGAGAAGCTACCAAAGAACCCGCACAGAGAAGCTACCCGTCCAGAAGCAAAACAAGGGGCCATCTCAGCATTTGCTCAATGGATCAGGGAAACTGGACAAAAACCTGATCGAGATGGGGGTCATTGACCCGGAAGCTGAAGTACATTACTTGTTACAGGCGTATTAAATATTTTTTTAAATGTATACAATGCAAACATAAACTAATTCATTATATATCGTTGTTTTGTTACATTAAACATTATTTTTTCTTTTTCACGATCAGTAAAGTCTCTAATTGTATAGAAACAGTTTTGCAGAAAGATTTTACTTGTAACTTAAATTTGTGTACCGACTTTAATTGTTTTATGTCATCTGGCAATGCGTTGTAAAGTAACGTACATGTATTGTATGTTGATTTCTTGTACTGAGCTGTTGATACTGACACTTGATGCACGTGATTTCTACGGCGTGTGTTGTAATTATAAATATCAATATTGCATGAAAATATGTTCCCTCCGTTAAGTAGGTCATTTTTGACAAATATTACAGATTCGTAAATAAATAGACAAGGCAATGGTAGGATTCCCAGCTCAATGAAAAGAGGCTTGCAGGAATCACGTGGAAGGCATTTTTTCATTATTCAAATAATTTTCTTTTGCAATCTCTAGGTCTGAATACTACAGGATGAGCTTCCCCAGAATATTATGCCATATCTCAGGCGGGAATGCACATTTGCAAAATAAACGCAACGAGCTGCATGAAGGCTGACAGAATTTGAAAGAATTCTGAATGCACAGCATAATGAACTTAATTTAGTGTTTAATTCTGTTATATGTACATTCCATTTGAGGTTTGATTGAATTGAAAGACCTAAAAATTTTGTTGCCTCAACATCAGCTAATTTCATATTGTTCATTTTCAATGGAACATGCGATTTCCGATTTGAGATGCAAAAATGCATTGAAACAGTTTTTCTTTCGTTAACAATTAATTTGTTATTATTAAACCAATTTGAAACTTCTGAAATTGTACTATTTACTGTTTCTTTTTTGCAAAGAACATTCGTGTCATCAGCAAAGAGAACCGTTCTTCCATTTTTAATAGATGAGGGCATATCGTTTACATATAACAGAAAGAGAATAGGCCCTAAGATCGAACCTTGCGGGACCCCATGCACAATTGGCAAAGAATTGGAAATATAAGTATGTAATGTCCTTTCCTGCCAGTATGGTATTTCTACTCTTTGAGTCCGATGTTTAAGGTAAGAAGTTATCCAATCTAGGGCAATACCACGAATTCCATACGAAGGTAATTTTGAGAGCAAGATCTTATGGTCAATAACGTCAAAAGCTTTCGAGAGATCTAAGAATATTCCAATGGGTACTTCATTTTGGTCTATTGATGAAGCAACATCTTTGAGAAAAGAAAAAATGGCAGTTTCCGTAGATTTTGATTTTCTAAAACCGTGTTGTGAGTCTGAAAACGCTCTGTTTTTCCTGAGAAAAGTTTCCATTCGTAAGTAGAAAAGCCTTTCTAATATTTTTGAGAAAACTGACAAAAGAGAAATTGGCCGGTAATTTTGAATATCAATTTTGTTCCCTTTTTTAAAAAGTGGCTTAATCTTTGCTGTTTTGAAAATATCTGGAAATATTCCTGTACATAAAGAAGCATTGAAAATGTGAGTTAACGGATGTATAAAGGCAGGTGCACAAGTTTTTAATAAACAATCCGGAAATTCATCTAAACCAGATGAATATTTATTTTTTAGTTTACTGACTATTCTGAGGATTTCGTTGGGAGAAGTTTCGGGAATAAATATCGTATCTAAAATTTTTTGGGAAGTGTAAAATGTTGAATTTTGTGATTTTAGTCCCTTCGTGAGATCAGACGCAATTCTGGAAAAGTGTTTGTTGAAGAGATTGGCAACTTTTTCCGGATTACTCGTTTCTCTTTCATTATCCTTTAAAATAACATTCTCTACAAGGTATCGAGATGATGTGGTGGTATTTTTTACGATATCCCTCATTGCTTTAGTTTTGTTACTAGCGCTCAAAATGTCCTGACAATTTTTCATTATTTTTGCCTGAACTATTACTTTTCTTAAAATTCTTTTGTATTCTCGGAAGTATAAACGGAAACCGGGTGATACATTATGATGTTTAGAAATAAAGTAAAGCGTACGTTTGTTTTTACACGATGTTCTAATTCCTTGTGTGATCCAAGTATTACTTTTGCTTGAAATGTTAAATTTTCTCTTTTTAAGAGGAAAGCACGCGTTAAAATGAATTGAAAGCTTGGAGAAAAATAAATTATATTTTTCATTTGTGTCAACAGCGTTATAAACTTCGTCCCATGATTCCTTCATCAAGTAGTGCGTAAATAATTTTATATTAACTTTAGTGAATGCTCTGCACATGCGTGTATTATTTATTGTGTCAGTGTTTATGTTCCTAGTAATTGTGAGAATTTGTGCATCGTGGTCACTGTATCCTAGATTATTCGTTATTATTTCATATGTAGTTGTGGTTTTGTTAATTATAATTTGATCTAATGCTTTTTGTGATTTAAGCGTATTCCGTGTAGGTACATTCACTGTAATGTCTAAATTAAAAGAATGAAGTAAATTGAGAAACTTCTCTTTTTCGTGGGATTCGCTCAGAAAATCAATATTGAAATCTCCACATACAACAATGGATTTAAAAGAGAGTTTACTAATTTTGTTCAGAATTATCTCTAGATTTTCCAAGAAAGTGAAATAATCTGAATCTCGCTTTGTTGGAGGTCTGTAAATGTAAAGTAAGATAATTTTGAGCGTAGTAAGATGTACTACTGTTATTTCAAAAACTTTTTCAAATGCATATAAATTGAATTCTGACAAGAAGGTAGAATCAATATAATTTCTTATGTAAATACACGAACCTCCGTAAGCAGGGCCCTTATTTGATTCCTTCACTCTGCAATACGATCCTGCCAAGGTAAAAGCTAGGAATTTGGAGTGTGTTTATATCATTTTGAGACAACCAATGTTCTGTAAAGCAAAAAACATCTATTTGTCTTAGATCACATTGTAATGCTGCCTCGATAAATTCAATTTTATTTGAAAGAGATTTACATTATGATGCACAATTCGAATATTTTGCATGTACCTACACGGATGTTTTTCTGCTGCATCTGATTGTAGTTGCTATTTATTTATTTCATTTTTACCTCGAGTGCGTGGTCGAAGGAAGTATCGTGTCCCAGCAGTGACAAGAGGTGAGGAAGGAGGGGTGACAGATGTAGAGGAATGAATAGTGGGAAAGGTAATACACGGATTAGGTTCAGGGGATAAAGTAATTGGGTCCAAAGGGGTACTGGAGGATGGAAGAGAACTAGGAGATGTGGGTGGGGATGGGTCTTGGGCAGGACACTGCCAAGTTTGTGAAATGATGTGTTTTGCAAGCTCACTACCGAGTGCATGTTTTCCGACAAGGTTCAGGTGAAGACCACGTCGGGTGAAGTGTTGTTCTGAGAGAAAGTTTAGCTCAAACAATTTAACATGTGTGTCTCTCAGATGCAGTTTCAATTGGTTGTTTGCGTGACTAATTTCTTTGCATAGTGTGGGCTTGTTGTACCAGAAGGGCAGAGTCGAGACTACAATGTTCGTGTTTTGGGCGGCACGTTGTAATTTGTCAACATGTTCTTCAGGCGTAAAGTGACCACCCAAATTAATGTCATTCTGCCCTCCTATGATAATTACAGTATCCCGTTTGGTGAGGGTTTTTGTGTGCGTGTCCAACTCACTGGTCACGTCGGCAAACCTCCCGTTAGGTTTAAACACACACATGGCAGAGAAATTGGTTGGGAGTTTCTCACTGAGCAGGGAGGAGATTTGTCGCCCAACGCTATCTGCTAAAATGAGTACCTTTTTGATGGGCTCAGTGGGAATGTCCTTGTTTTCTGGTGAGCTAGTTTGCGCAACTCTACGTGTCTTTGTTACTGTGCGCTTGCTAGCCTGTTTGCGTTGGTTTGTGAATGGACGTGTCGATAATGGGTGGGGGTGGTGAGGATTGGGAAGGCAAGGAAACTCATTGTAGTAGTCTAATACCGAAAATCTGTTTTGAGTCGTGATTGGTGGTGGTGATTGTGTTTTTGCTTCCGCGAATGGACGGTTGGAGGTTTTTGCGGTGTTGCCTATTGTTGTCCAACCGTCTGTGTTTTGAACGACCTCTTAAGAAACGATAGGTGTTATAATAACTACTACTTTCTCACATTCTTTGTAACAGTAGATATTTTAGAAGACTTCAATGAAAATGAGGTCTGCGTCATTTTTAAATGTCATTTCATCTATCCGAGGATTTTTTTAAAAAATGGAGCCGTTTTTGAAAAAATGTAAATTGTTGAAAAAAAGCTATATTTTCACAAAATCTACTATTCTTTAAATGTACATTTCCTAATTCAAAGATCTGTATTTGAAGAAAAGATTTAATTAAAGAAAAATATCTTACCTTCAATGTCGTAGTTGTTGAAAGTTACCGAAAAAATGCTGAGCCATGGCAATATTAAAAAAAATCAAAGAGTTCTATTAAAATGGGAAGAGCAATTTTGTATGTGTTCTTTGCTCTACAGTAAGAAAACCGTAATAAAAATGTGGAGCAGTATTTGAAAAAAATTGAGAATGTTATACCTTCTTATAGAGTACCCTCAATATCAAAATATTCCATTCAAACTCGTTGGGCTTGATTTCGGCAAGATGGATGAGGGTATATCAATTTTGGAGAAAATGTCTGAAGGGTTTCAATAGACAGAGGAAGGCTCGCTTACACTACACGCAGGATCTAGACTTCCCCGAGCTACCACTAGGAGGAATGAACGAGGACCTGTTCTCCATGCGCGAACAGATACAATGACATCGATAGATACCACAAAGCGGACAGTGCAAGTCCAGGGCTTGCCGTGGCCTGATTCACACCCCTATAGCGTCGTCAAGATTCGCCTGGTGTCGAGAACCAGCGATGTGGGGCTATGCAGACGAGCAGTTGGTTATCATCTGATGACTTCTTACTGGTGTCGACCATTGACGTCGTGTGTGAAGGCGCAGTCGGAAGCGCGAAGAAGAGCGGTTTGTGATATCCCATCACACATCCCATGAGCCTGATGTGAAGGTGTGGGAGCGAAATCCTATGGTGACCGTTCACCGATGATGTTCCTCACGAGGGCAATGGCCTCTGCCAAGGTTCAGGGACGACAGCTGTCACTTTCTGCATTCCGCGTCTCTGTCATTAGTAACTTCCATGCCCATGTCCTCTTTCAACTCCATAACGCTCGACCTCATCCCGTGGCCACTTCCAGTGCGTTCCTGGCAGCTGTAGATACTCTCCTATGGTCAGCCGCATCTCCAGGCCTCTCCCCGACAGAGAATGTTTGAGAAGGTATGGAGCATGTGATCAGGACTCCGCCAACTTCCAATCAATCTGCATGAACTCCGCGCTCAGATCCAAGCTGCGTGGGATGGACTCTTACAAGGTTCCTTTTGAGACCTTTACAACTCCATTCCGCGACGCGTTGCGACGTCCAGGCGCGAGAGAACGCCAACATTGCAATCAAACGCTATACTAATATAACCTACTATTTTACTTTCTCACTTTATTACATATGTAGTGAAGAGGAAGTATGGTAATCGTGTGGCGGAAATCAACGCTTCTTTGACAGAAAAACCCTTATTTTCGGGCCCTAGTAAAGAAAAAGTGGATAAATATTTTTCCTACGTGTAGTAAATTACTTTAAAGCGTTGTGTAGTCAGAATCCATGTTTGGTGGGTCTATGATACCGAAAAATTGATTAACGGCAAAATGTCTGTTCATTCGTGGTCAACGCTAGCATCTAAAACGTGCTGAAGATTTTCTCAAAAATTGATCTGAAGGAACTCCTGGCGTTCCGAGTTTGAAGGTGTAATTTTCATTTTTCGGGGTACTTAAAATAAAGCTTCAACATTTTCAAATTGTGTGAATTCTAATGTATGTTGACATAACTACACGAAGAAATAGACGGGGGTATTAATATATATATAATAGATACATTTAACATTATAGTAGTTACAGACCGATAGAAATTGAAATTACAAAATATCAAATTATTTTAACAAATAAAGAAAATTCACATTATGAAATTGCAATAGATACATTAAAAAGGATTAATGATGGTAATATATAATAATAATAATAATAATTAAAACCAATAGAAAATGATATTACAAATAATGGAGAAGAATAGGTTGAGCCGCTTTGCTTACCTCGTTGTGTAGGGCAATAGTCGGAAGACAGTGCACAGAGGGAATATGACACGAGTTTTTTATAGCTTTCTGAAGCTCCGGCGGGGGATCGGAGGAGGTCTGTTTTGTGTCTTGAAAATGTCTCAGGAGGCGGGGGGTCAGTTGGCGTGTGAAATACTGCGTGAGAGGAAAATTGCAATAAAGTAGTTTGTAAAATTTCAAAAAGCTTCATAAAATAGTTTTAGAGATAAAGGTTCATAAACACAACACAAATAATACTACAAAGATAGGTTGTACAATCTTCCATTAAACCAGTAGTTTTCGCATAATTTCTGCTTCAACTTCATGCAATTTATAAATAGATAATTTTCTCAAAAATGGCTCCAAAAGATTCTCTAAATTTTCTCCACGGATGGAGAGAAATGCTTAAAAAATGGCGCAAGTCACATTTCATTGAACTTTCTAAAATTTCTAAAATTGCATAAGTTAGAAATGATGAGAGATACCATTAGTATTTTAAGCGTCGGAAAACGTGAGCATCCTCAAGCGACAGTGCGATGAAGCGCAAACGTGCCCGATCTGTTGTTTCAGAGGACCTGATTTCTGATTTCGTCGCGGAGAAAAAATGTTTGCCATTTGGATACAGTTTTT
>JAHLJT010008446.1:57950216-58008577 GCA_031308135.1 Acheta domesticus
TAGCACTTGTCCTCTGCAGAGATAATTTTCCTTACAGGCCTTTGGGTTACAAAAACCTGGTCTTAAGAACCTATGACGCATCATTTTTTATTTATTCGTAATTATGTGGGTTGCAGGAATCTATTACGTAATAAATTTGCAAACTTTAATTATTTCGTCACAAATCTGTGTGATGTTAGACCTGGGATTAATGCCCTATCCAGTAGTCGTACAATTAAAGGTTTTTTGTGGATAGTTTCTTATAAATTGTCAAAAACCTTTAACTATCCTTAGTGTATTATGTATAGAGAGGATCGATCTACATAGTTTTTTTTTGAATTAAATTTATTTGCTCCAAGCTCAGCACTGAGATGCTTTACGAGTTTCAGTATTATTTATTTGTCAAAAAACAGTAAAAACTGTATATGACGTGTGGGGAAAGAGATTTATCTGCGCACTTAATGAGATTTATCAGATTAATGATTAATGAGATTTATCAATTATCAGATTAATGAGATTTATCAGTACACTTAACTATACATGGGAATATTATAAAAAATATTTCTGTATGAGGAAACCTCATGAGACACCTCCTGGATGAAGTGATCATTGTTAAAAGAAGTTATAATTTGGTAGTTTTGTTCAATTGTTGTGGAAAGTTAATTTTTCATTTATTTAGTTTTCTATTAGATACATTAAGGTGGCCGAAATTTTGTCTTTAGGAAATTTGGATTTGATTCTGGTTGTGTTGATGGTTTGTTCTTAAGTGAAAGTGGGTGGATAATGGTAAACCAGGTATTGTGCTAGAAAAAGGCTAAGACTATTGTATTTTAATGTAGTCAATATATATAGTGAACATATATTAAATGAATGTATTTCACTTAGAGTATAGGAGACTCAAGAAAATATTCTTTTGATTTCACTTTTGCGCTTTCTTTGTTAACTGAATAAATCAAAATTCATACGAAGGAGAATGATTTCTAATGGAAAGCAATTTGAGTTTCTAACAGTGAATACTAGAGTGTAAAATAAATTTGGCAGTAAAGTAAATTTTATGCAAAACGTTGCTTCAAATTTCAGGCGAAGAGGATATACATTAACGTCAATGTATTTAGCATATTTAAAATGATATTCACTTTCCAATATTATAGTTGATTTTGCAGAGAGAACTACGTAGTTTAAGAATAAAAATAAGCTGTAGAATAAAATAATGTGCGGTCAGTTTTCAGAATCGGTATCCCTAAAATGATATTTTCTCTAGTACATCTGTGTTATCAAATTTATCTGCTCGTTCATTTTCAACATTTTTAATGAAAACAACGTTTTAATTAGGTGAAATTTCATTGCTTCGCTGTTTCTGTAAATGACGTTGTTTTTAATTTGTAATTTAATTTATTTTAGTAACTTAATAGAACCACTTTCGCCGTTTTTACAAAACCAGTCGCCGTCCCTTTCATCAGTAGATGCATTTGCATGACGGTCTCACACTCCGTTGCCTGCTGGCCGTCTTTTTATGTTTGGGAGGCGATTGCAATAATTGGTCCCATTTCTTTAAACACAGGAAACTAAAAATGACCTTTAACAGCTGTGGTGTCGTCAACATTTTACAATTAGTTTTTATATTTCGCTGGACTTCTTGAAGAGTTTTTGTCGCGGATATTTTTATATCTGCATTTACCTTTCCCTCCAGTTCTTTTTATATTCAAAGAATAATGAAACGGCATACGTCACAATTCTTCAGACATTCTAAAACAGATCAATGTAAATTCATGGAAAACTCCTTTAAATTATGTAAAGTCATATTGCAACAAAGACGAATCCTGATATACATAATTACGACTACATTGATATCGAAGATGCACTAAATAGTATGGACATTCAAAATTTTACTATGGAACGAAAGTCGACTTACAAAACACTAGAGAAATAATCCTCAAAGAACAATGTATAGATCTTGTATTGATAACATAAATCCACTTCAGATAAAGAGATTAAAATGTATAATACTAGTACATAACATCCGGATCCACACGCAGGGACAACAGTAGCGGAGCCGGGACTGGTGGCACAAAGGGCTGGTTGGAACATGGGCTTCCACATCGCCACGTAAGCCCTCGTTTGTATGACGTATCCGTGTAAACCTAACAAGCGAATAGCTAATCGATTTTCCTCGTTCCGAACGTGTCTGAGATAAAAAAAAAGTCCGAAAAGGTACCATTCATGTAACATAATTGCATTGCCAGCATTAATAAGATGTTTTCAGCGTTTTCTTCAAATATAAAATTACGGAAAATATAAATAATCTTCCTTCGAGTTCTCACCCCTAGAAGGCAAGTTAAAGTCAGTGAAGCCAGTGGGGGCCCCTTCTGCAAGTTTAAAGGCAATGGGAAGCCTTCAGTTCTTATTTCCAAATCATCGGCTACATCCATAATGCCATTCTGTTGCTGGATTCGTTTGCCATAGCTTTCGCAAAACCCTTCACATTGGATATCATCAAATGCACAAATGGTTCCAAATATAATATACTTATTATGGTGAAACATAATATTGTAATATTTCTAAAAACTGCTGGTTCTAACATGAAATGCACGTTATTCTCCTTATCTAAGCACGCAATGCTTTCGTAAAAGAACTTAGAAAATTCACTCAAAAATAGCGATCACTACACATATCTGAGAAAAAAGTATATTAATGATTTAAAGATCTAGTATTTTCAGATATATTGAATTAAAGAAGGAATATCTAGCCTTAATATTGAAGGTGTATTACAGGATCAACAAAAAAGTGAACTTTATCGCAATACACAAGGGTTGGAGGGAAGGTAATGGGAAATGTTTTTTTTCTCTGAAATGACTTTATTGACAGAGATATTTATATTTAGACACAATATAATCGCCTTCATTATTAATGAACTTTCGCCAAATGTAAGGAGGGCGTCGTACGCCAACTGCCCGTCTATTTCTCTTGATGTGACATATTGAGCGCTCTATAAAATGAATAATTACTTCTCTGGTATTGTACCGGATTTCTTCGTAGTGGTTCTTTCATTTTGTTGAAGATATCATAATCATAGAGACTCATATCAGGTGAATAAGGTAGATGTTCCAGAATCTCCCATTGCCAGCGGCGCAAGAATTCTCCACGTGGACTCGTCCCTTCGGGGGTTATCCTTCACATCATCTCTGCGTAATCAGAACGCTTTAACCTATCGGGCGACTGTGCAGTATGGCGACTCTGCATCACCACATGCTTCACGCAGTCCCTGAAAACATTCTTGCTTACTCTGACCATGTGCCACTTCACTGTGAGCCACGAACGTTGCTCTCCTTTTGCAAATATGACGTTACGGCGCTTTGCACTATTGCTATCTAGTTCAACAATTTACACAGAGCAGTAGACTGACAGAATACTGTTCCCGCACACACTCGTCTAATAGTCTGTTCTTTAGTCACAACAGATGAGAGCGCGCCAACTCACCGGGTTTTTAAGTTACAGCAATATTCTCATTACTTTTTATCCAGCCTAACTACAATACTTAAAAATAACTTTGCCTAGTGCAGAATTCAATTCAAGGGAATTGTGGGAAAACGACTAATATTTTGAAAATAAAGAATGTAAAATGATTTAAAGATATAATATTGATAAATAGTGTGCAAAAGAATAAAACCTCTAGAGTCTTTATTGAAAGTGAAATACAGGTGCGAAATTTTTTGAACTATTTACCATACAATTTAAAATTACACGAGAGCTAATATTTTAAAAATTAATCTGCTTACATTTTGAAATTAATGCATAGAAAGTGATTTAAATATTTATTATTTAGGAATAGACTGTGTATTGACAAATCTCTAGCTTCAATATTGTAGATGTAAAAAGACTTCTAAAAATACTGAAATGTTTCAGTTTTCAAAATTCGAAAACTCTTAATGAAATATTCAATGTCATATTAATAGTCAAACTTCTCTATTTGTGATAAAAATATAAAGGAAAAATTTAGAGCTGTTATTGAGAGAAATCTTGTTCAACATTTTTTATAAATCTGTCATTATTTGGTTTAAAATTACGCGAAAAATACTCATATTCTGAAAAAATATCTAATTCTGAGAAACAAATTGCATTAAGGGAAATTTCTTTCTTCAAAAATATGGTTGGTAGTGGGACACAAAATTCTTAAAATTTTGTAATTTAGAAGTAGTAGTGAAAACTCTTAATAATTTAGAAGTAGTAGCAGTACCATTGTTATAAACGTGCATTTTTTAAAGAGTAAGATTTTTAATAAGAAGCTAGTGATCCTACAACAGCACGGAACTTCTCGCGATATTGTTACTGGCTGTTCAGTATTATGATGTGACAATTTCGGTCTTACCCTTCAACTACCATTTGAAAAATTCTTAAACAAACGAAGCGTGAAAATACATATATTTTTAATTCAAATGTTTAAACAAAAACAGCTCTCTATCATTGAATTCAGTATATTCACGTTCTACATCACTGTGCCAACGTTGCGCGATGCGTATGTTAGTCCAAAATAAACATAAATAACGCCACCACTCCCCAGTTCGTTTTAAAATATCGAAACCCACCGTGAAATTTAATTTTTTGTTTTAGGGGGTTGTGGTCGGACCCAAAGAATGACACTTGTTTTTCTATGTACGTTGACGCGCTGAATCCGAATGTAAAGCCAGAATTGCGTAATCACCTTCCAGTTTTTTAATCTCGAAAAAAACACCATGAACTTGTAAATTTCACGATGTTTTTTGCGATTTGTGAAAACTGGAAGGTGGTGACGCAATTCTGGCTTCGGATTTAGCATGTCAACATACATAGAGAAACATGGGTCAAGCCTTGGGGCTGACAACTTTGGCTTCTGCAGAGTATAATGCTGCAAGACACCAAAATCTATTATTCGCGTGTGTTTTCCCGCGATTTATAAAACTCGAGCGCGGTGGCGCAATTCTGGCTTCGGATTCGGATTCAGCGCGTCGGCATACATCTAAAACCATGTTTCAAATCTTTGGATCTGACAACAACCCCCGAAAATAAAAAAATACATTGTCACGGTAGTTTTCCGCGATTAAAAATAATTAGAGGGTGATGGCGTAATTCTGGCTCCAGATTCAGATTCAGCGCTTCAACGTGTGAAACATGTGTTAAGTCTTTGGATCTAACAAATTTTTTATTTTGGTATGCCAGTGCAATAATAAATGTATATTAAAATAACCTAGCGAAAAAGCACACTATTAAATTAGATGTAACAAAAAGGGAGAAAAACAAAGAAAGGGGGAGAATGAAAAATATCTCTTTCACTTCCCTTTACTTCACCGTACAACATTTAACTTAAATGTTTACTATTCAATGCATTTTATCTGTACATTACACTCTACATTTATTGTACCTTTTACTTCACTTCACTTTCTTTCATTCTGTCCCATCCAAATGCTTTCTTATCGAATTAGATAATAATGTCTCAAACAATTTGCTGATGTAAGACTACTGATGTAAGACTAGCTGGTCTCTGATTTTACACTTCACATTTTGTTCACTTTTGAAAATTGCCACGATTAAAGCAATCTTCCGGCATACTTTCATTGATGAAGGATATACTTAAAACTCTGAACAAGCACAGTAATATTGACTCCCCTGGTATTTGTAAATATCGGTTGAAATACCATCCGGACCCCAAGACTTTCTTGAAATGAAAGACTAGTTTTTCATTTTCTTCAAATATGAACATATTTCCGTTTTAACGATTTTAATTACGTGGTCCACGACGTTGTGTCTTTGTATACAGCATAGAATACATTGGCTTTCTCTGTATCATCCACTATATGTGCGTTAGGCTGTCGTAAATGTGTCCTCCGTCCAAACCTCGTCGGTGACGTACATAGTTGAAATACATTGCCCCAGCGTTTTCATTATTTCCAAAATTAGTTTAAGAGACGATTCTTGCGCAGCGTTATTTTTATTTGCTACTTGTTTAATAATTTGACGAAATTTCTGTACATGTGTATCGCTGCGATTGCCTATCATTATATGCTTTCTCATTTTTCATTTTTCAAATTTCCCCGTTAAGATACTCCGGGTCTGAATTCTTTTTCATGTACTTACAGAAAACGAAATTTTGGCGCGCTTCCTCAATGAATTGTTTGAATTTTTCCCAAATGCTTTTCAGTCCCCCCTCATAACTTTGCGAAAAACATATACTTCAATTTCAGAAAATGTTGCTGTTCTTTGACGCCAGCTTTTCGATATTGCCATACTTTATTTTTAATATTTCCATTTTCCCTCCAAATATTAGCATTTATTTCAAGAACTTCGACACTGTGATCACTTATTTCCTGAATAACTTCACAATAGTATAATATGTCTGTCAGTCTAATAAGAAAAATATATAATGTTGACGTGCTGGCTTGTCAAGAATGTGTCATTCGTGCATCCCATGCTAGTTTATCTATTATTATCTGTATGACAACAGCACACAGAATAGATTCGTAGATTTAAGTTCCCGACGATAATAATATGATTACTGGTTTTATTGAAATTTTCCACCAACTCACAGGTATTCTCAATAATGGAATAACTACAAATTTGTGCCCTATTACATGTAAAATGATGTATTGTCTCAGTATTTTCAGTGCTTACAACTACTTCTGTCATTTCATCAATGCTTTTCCATTTCAGGTTTGCATTTTTAGATGATTTACCGAAAATAAAGACCCTCAAGACACCACCTCTAATTTCTCTGTCCCGCCAAAATAATCTGTAGTCATTACGACAGATTTTGGAATCTTATACTTTTTCAGTTAGACACTACTCAGTACCGATCACTACGTCACCATCACATGTCTCAATTTAGTTCCAATGTTGAATTTCCTTATTAACAACACTTGGGCTGTTTACTTGCAATAGTTTTATATCTCCGTCACTCACCCCTAATTTCCCGAAAAAATCTTGCTTTGTCCGCTCCCCTTTAATTGCAGCATGCCCTCTGCAAATCTCTTCTTCCCGAGTACTTTCTAATCGTTGTCACCGCCGCAGCCGATGACTCAATGGCTGTTTCGACACTTACCTCCACCACTGGCTACACCGCTGCCTCTGTAGTTTCCGCTGCAGTTGCTCTCATCGGTAGTTGTTCGTTGTTTCTCCCATCAACACCAGGCGAATGCCAATGCAGTACTCTAACCAACGGACCACGGACCGCGCGCGATCTTCCCTTCCCCTTTCTTGTCCTATCCTCACTTTATATTTGAACCCAGACATACACACTCATATGCACTATACTACTACATATGTCGGAGACAAGTCGGGTGCTTAGAGTTTGTCCCGATTTGGGGGGTGCCCCGCTGGTGGGAGATACCTGTCGACAACGACAACGACAACGACAACGACGACGACGACGACGGCAATCAGAGGTGGCTTAGGTACAGGAATGCTGGGTCCGTGTGGTACAGGCCTAATGTCTGATTTCAAGTTTTGGTAAACAATGCTTTGAATGCCTTGGTTGTTATGCCCCTCAATATTCACCATACAAAAATAACAGTTATCTACATGATTTGTTTGCTCTCGCCACACTATCGGAATTCCCAAAGGTAAATACTTCTGCTTCCCTTGGGACCATTTTCTTAAATCATTAACACACGTATGACACACACAGTGTGGCGCAAATCTTTTGACTTGGTCTCACGAATGAGGTTATATTCTGTCTTCTAGTTTTCAAGGTCAGTAATTCACAAATGTAACAAACTTGTTGGTATCATTTACACACAATTCGTCTTGACGAGCTAGCCATTTTTAAACTTACTTGCTAAAGAACTTATTTGCACTTACTGCACTTACTACAGCTATATCAAAACAGACATTGGTCAATATCGATCTTCTCCCAAGCGACCGTTTTCTATTGCTCCATATCTTACATCGACCGCTGTATCGCGCGAAATTTAAAAAAAGGAAAACACGGGTTAATGGAAAATATGTGGGTGTTACAGCAAATCTGATTCCATATTCGCAAATAGGCTTAAGAAATCATTCTAAAACACACACTCTCATGCAATGCCCCAAAATGATACTACTCTGTGTAATCAATCATTGCCGCCGCCATTTCCGGCCTCGTTGTCACCTCCACTCCGAGCCATTTTCTTGTTCTAGTTTTTCAAATGTTGCTAATTTCGCTTTTTTCATTCTGGGCTTCCAGAAAATGTGCGCAGATAATCTCTTTCCCCATACGTCATATACAGTTTTTACTGTTTTTTTGACCAAATAAATAAATAATCATCGTCTTCACCGTCATCGCCGACACAAAAGTTACATCCATTTATGTTTGTTCTCCCTCCATATCCATTGTCGGTTGTGAAGTGTCACTGTCAGGCGTACTTCTTGTCAATGGATTCTTTCAGATCCACTGCAAAATTCAGCAACTCCAGTGAAGAGACACTGAGCTCAGTGGCACCGTCGCGGTTCAAATGCACACCGTCACCGTCACGTCAGATGCAGGCCGGTCTCTTTAATCCAACCGTTTGAATAGACGAAGAGTACCCCTAGCCTCCGCGCCACCCACTCCATATGGCGGTTGACCCGTCTGATTTTCCGAGGCCATGCACCCCGGTGGTAGAGCAATGCGCTTAGGACATTGCGAGCACTGGGTAATTTGCGTTTTACTGTGGTTACGTCATGAATGTCGCTCTTGACGTTGTCGAATGACCGAATTATAAAATTCGTAATGTTGTTAGACCTTGCGTGTAAATTACTTTTTGAGATTAACCGCTTCATATATTGTGATGTTTTTTCATCTGTTCAGTCGTATACCCAGGAAACAGTCGACTTTCATGGAAGGCTCCTTCCTCACATGACGCACTGTAGAAGAGTCCGTCATTAATGCAGCCAGTGCCGTTGTCGTCACTGCCGCTGTCCGTCACCACCCCAAAAGCTGAAGCAGTTTCTGTCCGTCAAATCTCACCGCTCGAATTGGAGCAGTAACTGTTGCGGTCGCCATCTATAGATTTTGCAGCTTTTAATGTCTCAAGTTTGGCTGATACTCATAAAAATCTTACGTAGCCACGATAGCTCCTTTCGCACGCTCCCATAATCGTTTCTGCAGTCTTCACATCGCCAATTTCCATCCGACGGGAACCCTCGTCTTGTCATTACCAGATACGAATTCAATTCCACTCCCTCTATTACTAGAAATGCAGCAATTACTAATAGCAGAAACGCGTCGTGCGGTGAACCGCCGAATGAGTGCGATGTGTCCATGCAGAAACACACCGCTCGCTGTTTCAAGCGACCGATGCGATAGCGTCTACCTCGCAACTCCCAATCCCACTGCCTGTGCGCGGAGCCACTACAGTCCGCTACATGTCCACGGCCGATGCGGCGCGGTAGGCCTCTAGCTCGCAACCCATAATCCGACTCCCTGTGCGCGGAGCTAATGCAGTCCGCAACATGTCCACGGCCGATGCGGTAGGCCTCTAACTCGCAGCGAATAATCCGACTACCCGTGCGCGGAGCTACTACAGTCTGTTGCATGTCCACGGCCGATGCGGCGCGGTAGACCTCTAGCTCGCCACAATAATCCGACTACCTCGGCGCGGAGCCTCTACTGTCCGCTACATATTCCATAACTAAAGTCATTAGTCCAGTATGTGTAGTGCATGTTTTTTAAAAGCAATTCACTCACTAATAACTCTTTATAAAACATCTAAAATAAAGTTTCAAGAAAGAAATTTCACTGGGCTATTTAACCTATCAGTTCCCACTTCTAGGAGACGCGCTAAAACACACCCTGCGGCTCCAAAATTTCCGATTTAGTCGGTAGGTACTTAAAAAGTCCATCTGAGATTACAAATAATAGCACCAGTTGAAGCACCTCATCTCCCGAAGGACATTAACAAGTTTCTGGATCTCCCGACATAGCCATATCCAACTCTGAAATTAAATTTTTCACAAACACGCTATGCAAACTCGACTCAGATCTCTTTCCCATAATAATCTGGGCACAACAACTTCCCACTTCTTACTTCCCTCTCATACCTTAAAAGCAAAACTTACCGAACAATACTTAGTAATTCCACTCCAAAAGTCTAAATATTAAGACAGAAATAGAACAATCGATAATTACCCTAAACAATTAAATATTAAACGCAATTATATCAATTATAAAAAGTAATTTCCTGGTTGTAAACATAAATGCAATGAACTACTTAAATCCATTCTAAACAAATTAAAACCAGAACCAGATGACTATGGCTCAAAAACCCAAAACCTTCTAATAAAATAAACTAAATATACTAACTAATAACAAAAGCTATTAAGAATTATCAACGTACTAATTTCGATAAAATGATCCAACCGTTTAACACTCCGAATAATACACTCTGGCAATGTACCAAACGAATTCTAAAAAAAGATCAATAATACCTACATTATAGGCAAGTGCTACGTTCCTTAAAAAGCCCAAATATTGGCAGATCTATTAACTCAATCGTTTTCGCCTCATCGCCCCAAACCTTAACGTTACGAAGAGAATAAAATTTTCCTCTCCTGAAGAAATCAACTCACTAATTAGATTGCTACTCAATAAAAAAGCCTCAGGGCACGACAAAATTGCTAACATAACCCCCGAAACTTCCCATCAAACACCATAGCAATCATAAACAACATATACAAATCAATATTTAGATTAATCTACTAACCATTGAACTGGAAGTTCTCTAATACTATTCCGATACCTAAACCCAATAAAATCTTAATAACCCTGGATGTTACAGACCGATCAATATCCTCCAAACATTAGCCAAAATATTACATAAAATCGTCCTTAAAAGTTTAAATCAGTACACAAGTAAAACCAAGGCTATCCCTCACCATTAGTATAGATTCATCAACATCATCATCAACCTTTCATCAATAATTATGGGCCAATGAATTCATCCAGGAAGCTTTTCACAAAAAGCACCATACGATTGTCACGTGTCTAGATCAACCCCAGGCTTTAGACAGTCTTGCACATCGGCCTCATATGCAAGTTAAAATCAATAGGTACCCCATATATCTACTCAACACAATACCCAGTTTCCTATCAAACAGAACTTTCGCCGTTACAGTTGACAATCTCACATCAAACCCCAGAAATATACAGGTACGCCTCACCTAAGAATCTCCTTTATCTCCCACACTCTTTAACCCATATGTAGCTGACATCCCAGTAGCATCCAACTCCAATATCGGCCAATTCTCTGACGATACGATCATATTTTGGTCCTGTTATTCAAGCAACACAATAAAGAGCAAGATGCAAAGGCATCTGGACGAAATTGAGGAATGGTTCATAAAATGGACCCTCAAAATCAAACGCAAATAAATCTTGATATAGGCATACATAGAATGAAACGATCTAAGTTCGATTGCCTTTAGCACGGACCAACAGCGCTCCCATGAACAAACTTAAAGGTAATAATCAATGTATTATTCTACATTACTTGACATTTAATATTAATTTGAATATATACCGGTAATTTCTCATTATTTTTGGTTGAACTCATTCACTTCCCCGAGTAGAGATTTGCATTAGCAACATACGCATGAAACCCGTAGGTTACATCACAAATATTCGAAATAAAAGTGTGACATATACTAAAGATTTAGAGCTATTGCATATTATGAAATTCTATCAAATATTTTTGAAGGATATGACTCTGTCGTGTGATAATTCCCCATACTTAGATAAAATGAGCTTGTTTCCAAAGTGATGTATCTCCATGAAACAATTTTTCAGGAAGAGAAAATATTAACGTTTCAAAATATTAAAGTATTAAATATTAAAAGATTAAATCATAGGTCATTGGATTCAAACTGTAATGTGGATACTCGTGAGGGTAGGTCAATGAAATTCAGTTATTATTACAGTGCCAACGTTTCGGCCATTTATTTGGCCTGCTTCAGGACTATAAATATACAATCAATACAAAATAAATATACAAGTAGTGCACTTAGTTACATGATTTTTCATTACATAATAGAAACAGACGTGTATGTAATGAAAAATCATGTAACTAAGTGTACTACACACTTGTATATTTATTTTGTATTGATTGTATATTTATTGCTCTGAAGCAGGCCAAATAAATGGCCGAAACGTTGGCACTGTAATAATAACTGACTTTCATTGACCTACCCTCACGAGTATCCACACTATAATAATAAGAAGAGGTCAAGATCATCATAATGATAGGATTCAAATGTTTTCAAATACCGCTTATCATTCGTTAAACCAATTCTTTATCACAACATTTAGCAGTATGATGGAGAAGCTTCATAAGAATATATTAAAAACTATAAAACCAACGGAAATGATACGTCACATGTTTTGAATTGTTGATTTAGTTTATTTAGTCAAAGAACAGTAAATTTGTATGATGCACGGAGACAAGTACTATCTGTGCACGTTTGCTTGAGCTCCAGAATATCTTTCCAACATTTTAACTACGAATAATTGAACCTATAAGTTTTAGTTGTGGTACCACCAAATACATAATTTCTCGCATTGTTCCTAAATACTCCGCAATAATATACTACTACATAAACCAGCTGAAATGTTTTCAAACGGAAATTTTTTTCCGCTCCGAGACGCGATCTCAGATACTCAGAGTTAACTTGCCGGCATTCATACCACTACGTCACGTAAGCACGCATGGAACGAACTCTGGCCCAGGCATAAAAATGTAAATGCTCGATTCTTGTAAAAGGAGAATATTCAATGTTCGGGAGAAGGTTCCACCATACATATATTTTTTCCTTTCTCATTCAAATTCAAAACATCAGCATCAAAACGTCAAAAATTCAGCACGGAGTGCTACCAAAGCACATAAATTCTTGCTTTGTTTCTAAATGCTCCGCAATAAGTCACCTACATTAAACAGCAAATGGTTTTCAACCAAGTTTTTTTCCATTCCGACACCCGAACCCAGTTCCTCAGAGTTAACGTGCTGGCGCTGAAACCACTACGCCACACAAGCGAAGTGCGCTGGAAAGTTATTCGTTTTCCCGGCGCACGATTACACAACTTTCTCTTCTTACGAAGTATATATAAGGCGAGAAAGTAATAATAATTTCGGAACCGTTAGGGATATGTAAGTTGATCGCATAGGATCTTGTTAAATTGTATTTCAGTTTAATGCTGAAATATTAATAATTTTACTTAAATTGGTTCATACAGATGCACACAAGATAACGATTGATTTGACGTGACATATGTTTCAGAACTCTAATAATAGAGTTTAAACAAATGTTTAAAACTTGCAAATTGGAATAGAGACATTCTGTATATTTATCTATATTGATTCTATTTGTGAGTGGAAGTACTTCAAATGACTTTCAATAAAATTTCTACAATCCTCAGTAGTTTTTCTCCAACAACACATTCATCAAATTAAAAATTCCTGTCTGGGATTCAAAACCGGCTCCTTCCGATCTGTAGCGGTCTGTTTGAACGCACCTTATCCAGTTCGGCCATTCGGGTTCGTTACGAAATGGGTACTTATATATTAGTCAAGAAGTTAATAAATCATTTCCAGCATTATTAATCCGGCAATTGAGAAAATGTGAAAAAATGTCTTTTGGACGAAAAAGAAAGGCAGCCGTGAAGAGCATAAGGCAGTGTTGTCAATGCCACGAGGTCAGGTCGATGCCACGAGCGGAAGTCCGTGGCACGAGTGCCACAACGAACTGTCTCTCCATGCAGTTCATCACCCTGCCACCATAAACAACGCCATCCCTATTGTAAAACGGCGGGGTTACTAATAGTTTCCTCTCCCGACACTAGTGGGCGCAGAGAAGCTCGTGGCATGGCACTGTGCCGCGAGGCGTGCCACTGCTACCAGTAGGAGACCTTGACACCACTGGCATAAGGCGTAATCGAAATGTGAGACTAGACTAAAGAGGTTAGAAAACTAACTATTGCGAGAAAGTGTATGCCATTCTATAGTACCACAAGTTTATTTATTTACCATCCGTTATTACATATGTAGAGACATTTAAAGAAAAAATTTGGAACGGTTTTTGAGAAAGATTTTTTCGGTACCTCTATTTCAAGCGCAAGTTACGCAAATCTGCTCGTTTTTTCAGAAGTTTGTCTTGACCTTTTTAAAAAGCTAATTTGTACAACATATTTAAGATTGAGGCAAAAATCGCTATCTAAAATTTTATAGTTTAAAAAACTTTTTTTGCAACTTTTAAAAAACCGAACGATAACCCGAAAATAGGACTCGCACTCTATTTTTATCGTCCTTATTCAAAAGTACAGAAATTTAAAAAATGGAGCGGTAAAAAGTCAACCGGCAAATTCGTAGAACACTTGTTTTTCAAAAATGTGTACAGGATCTTATTTGAAGTGCTAATTTTGTTCACCCGACTTTGTCTAAGGCAAAAATCCTGATCTTCAGTTTTGTAGTTTTGAAATTGTTTTTTGCAATTTTCGAAAAATTGGGGATATCAAAAAAATGATGCATCATTCTTTTAAACGTCCTTCGCACTATTCAACAACAAATTTTAATCAAAAAGTTCTAGTCATTTTTTTTGAAAACTTTGAAAATGTCCGAGGGATTTTATGTAAAGTACCCCCCCAAAATTATAATATGGTCTCAAATTTTCAGGAGCCTCGACAATAGCCAAAATGATAGGGGGATATCAATTTTGAAGAAAATTCAGCTGTACAATCAGCAAGAAATCAGAAAATCAGCTGTACAGAAAATCAGCAGACGTTTGCCGTCAATCGATTTTTTTATATCAAGAGCCATAAAAAACATGGAGTCTGGCTACAACACCCGAGATAGAGGATTTTTTCTAAATTTGGCAACAGGATCTATCCACTTTGTCGTTACTAGAGCCCGAAATTGAGAGTTTTTCTGGTGGAAATTCATAGTTTTTCTGGCGCACGATGACTTGACTTTCTCTTCTTACGAAGTATTCGTAAGGCGAGAAAGTAAAAAGCGAGGTTTAGCAACATTTGAAAACTAGTATTTTCGCTCTGAAGTTACAAATAACTTATTTGCATCGGGAAAAGAGCTGCAGATTTTGATTTTTTTGTATTGATGACAAACAGTAGACCTCCACTGTTTTTGTACTACTAATGGCTCTACTTCTCACAACTACAAGCAAAAAATGAGCTCAACAAAAAACGTGCGCATAGTTAAAGGCTACAGTTATGTCCAGACAAAATAAGGGGCCATATTAGGATGTACTCAATGGGGCCAGGGAAACATTGGTAATAAACTCTTCGAATATGCCGAGAAATTTGGAAATTTATTTTAGCATTTAATTTATGGGAGACGTACGCATCCACTTGAACCTCGGGTGGTAGTGTCGGAAGTACTGTACTGCGAGCGGAGTGAAAATCAAATTCCACGGAACTGTTGTTTGCTTTACAATATCAAGCATACGAGATTTATGTGACAACATTTCAGAGTAATGTGCGGGAAATTCATGGCCGGAAATTAGAGAGACGACACGTACGAGGGTGCTTGAAGATACGCGAGAACAGAGTCATCATTTCATAAATGTTCAACGAGACAATAACATTGCACAATAATAAATTTGAGATAGTTCTCTCAGAGGATACGTTTTACTTCCGAGTTGTTAGATGTATCATAATAACGGGCGTAAAACGTAGTCTATTCACCACCTCACAATAGGCACGTGCGAGAAATAGAACACAGATTCAAATCAATAGTTTCGCGTTGTCGGCCAGCAATTACGTAAGCGTGGACAGAGCAGTACTTTTCCTGGTGCGATCTAACTTCGTTTAAAGCCATTTTTTCAGGAAGTTCGGGGAGGGAATTGAAGTACGGTAATTGTGTTCCGTTCTCTTTTCAATTGTTTTCTCATATGCTCGTTTATCGCGTTCTTTGATCTGGTTCTCTAACCTCCACAATGTGCTGTTTCTGGCATGGTGAAGTGCAGACGAATGGTAGTTTCGTTGCCAAAACCCGTAACTCAGTGTCAGTGTTCATCGTTTGGTGCCGTGAGCATCATTGCTCACGGCACGGCTCACGACGTATACCCTTACATCTTACACTGTTTAAAGTAATCTGTCTTAAGACTGTTCCTATTCGTTAATTTTGCGCTAGAAATCACGATTTTCAAAAACTTACAAAATCGCGATAGTTTTTTTATTCCTCCGTTGTAGAGAATTGAAGTGGAGAATATTTTCTTGGTGATTCTATTGTTGCCAGAAGGAACTGTGCAAATAGCAAAATATTGTTTTGTTACTATTCACAATATTAAACTAGGCCAACTGAATTGAGTTCATTCGAATAAGATATTAATGCTTTTATTTTTATATCATATCAATGATAGAATCATCATTAAGGTATCTATAATTTTCAGGTGCAGTTTCATTGGCTGTCGCATATATAATATACTTCGTAGTGTGCAATTGGTAATTTCAACTCTCATAGAAAATATATTTTGTAATATTTTGATGTAGTACAGAATTTTGATGTAAATTCTTCCTTTAGAAAGAAGGAAATGAAGCCTAACCCCTGTTCATTTAAACGCACATTGAATCTCATGTAAAATCCATTTCCTAAAAGAGAGGTTGATGTACCGAATTCATATTCTGACTAATCTATATCTGGAAATCAAAATGAATTGTTATTTTCGACAACACATTATTCTTCATTTTAAATTTTAATTTTTAGACTTTCATCTGCAGAACAGATTCTCTCCACAATGAATGTTTATTCGATGGATTTATACTTCCCCTTTCACTTCTCTTTGTTTTATTTCTGAATGTTAACTCGTGCCTAAATTTCGTTTATTAATGCAAGCATTGTGTACTGTAATGTAACTTTCGTACTATTTTTGCTCACACTTAAAGTGATAACAAAGGATCGCCGCATTATTTTTTCAATAGTAACTTTATTGTTGTATTCGTTATCAAAATTCTTGAACTATAGTATACTAACAAAGAAAACAGGAAACATAATTGATTTGTAAATGTATGAGACACAAATAATATTATTCCCTACTATACGAATATTTTTCTGGGTGTTATTAAACTTCTGTTAAGCAATGCGCCTTACATAGGCGTCTGAAAAGAACAATGTACATAATACAACTTTTATTTGAAGGATAATCTCATATATTATTATTATTATTATTATTATATCATTGACATTATTTGTTCTGCGAGACTGTCATATGTTGTCACATAAATAATCAACCCACCTGTCTACCAAATCTTCGCCATCTCGATTGCTACTCTTCTCCTTGATCTATTTATGTTTTTTTATCGCTCCTAATCGTATCTAATTTCTTCTGCAATTTCAAATTTGTTTCCATCCCCTCAAAAATATTGAACCTCCTTTAGTATTTCTCCTCACCCTCCCATCTATCCAACCGTCAATCTTGCCCTCCATTTTCACATACTCCCCATACAGCCCGCGGAACTTCCCCGCCGCGCCGTAGCTGCGGTGGCGGCGTCTGAGGGAGTCTTCGCTTGTGAACATCCTCCTGCTTTAAAAGCGGCGGCGGCCGTTAGGAAATTAGCTGCCAACGAAGCGGCAGGCGCAGAAGAATGTACGTCACGCCGCCGCAAGCACGGCTCGCGGCGGAGGCGGAGGCAGAGATGGTGGCGGGGTGGATGGCGTCAGTGGAGATGGGAGTGGGAGGCGGAGACGGGGGCCGGAACTGTGCTGGGGCGTAGACTGCAGCGGCTGAGGACTTTCTTTCGTTACACTCCGTCGCTTCTTTGACGCGTAGCTTTCATGCCGCGTTCTTCGGTCAGTGGCAGTGGAAACTTGAACGGCTCACACCCGTGTTCATGTTTAGGCGAGGATGCAATGCGAACAGGGTGAAGACGGGATATTGTTGATTTGATGATCGGAATGAACTTCGGCAAATATGTATATGACGTATGTTGTATATAACTAATACAATATATAATATTGTATCAATTAAAAGCTCGATTAATTTAACTTTCTCGCATGCTAGTATTTACACGGAGTATACTCAAAGAATAGACAGTTATGTAAGGATGAAAAAAATCGTGAACAGCACGACCGCCTTCATGATTTCTCCGAAATGGATATTTCCTGATCCATCTAAACGAAATCGAGGCGCGAAATCGAATCTTTCAATTTTTAGTGGTACTTTCACATGGAGACTAGGGCATTTTCAATTTTTATAAAAATGGCTCCAATTTTATATTTTTTGTCGCAATTAAAAAAAAATACACTGAATTTCAAAAATTAAAATGTTTCGCGAACTCCTCCTACATCTACAGTATAAAAGATAGATTTTTTCTGAATAAAATTTATTCTCCAAAATTAATATTTAATTAATAAAAACTAATATAAATTAAATGCAAAATATTAGCTTTTGCATTGTATCAGAACATTATTCGTTTGAAATAACTTTCAAATATAGTCTGTTTGGTTAGAATATACACATATATCAGATTAATATATTAGTTACAAATCTAATTTGCTAATGAACCGTTAATATCAGCGAGAATTGGGAGAAAGTACTTCACAAACGTGTAAATGCGTTCCGAAGAGTTTATCCAAAAATCAATGGAAAATGCCTAAGGTCTGAATATTTTATTTTTTAACTTCTCTGCAGTAAAATATGTTATGAATTAACATTGTAAGTAGCAAACGTATACTATAATAGTTCTAGGATGTGAATACATACCTATCTAGGTTTCGTCCCAAAAAATGTGGTTCATTCGTAACATTCCATTTAAAAGTATATGGGTCAAGGCCAAGGGAAATAAGTGCACTTTACGTGAAAATTGAGAGGGGATAAGTGCAGAAAGTACAGATAAAGTATATAAAATGTTCGCGACATGGCGGTCGCGCCAAGATCGCGACATGGCGGTCGAAACTTCGGCACCTCAGTCTGCGACGCGGCGTTACCCGGACAGCCCAGCTCATTTTCAGAGGTAATAACACGAGTGCTTTGGAAATTGTCGATAAATACTCGACTCGCGAAGCGAGGAGGGGATTTATCTGAGAATTTCCAAAGAACGAGCGGTATTTAATAGGACTATTCCACGAATAAAATTACGTCCAACAGTATTCCAAGTTGCACCAAATATTAAAAATAACTCAAAGCTATGTTAAAATCAATGAGGTTATGTTACAGTACAAACGCGGTTTATTGGAAATCGATATAGCGATCGATGTATACCGCCTCCCAAGATAGAGACACAGTTTATGATTGGCCAGTAGGGAGGAGCGGTTAGAAAAATTGGATAGAAAAAGCGATAACGTTTGTGAGATTTTTGTTTGTATAGTTAAACATTATTGGTCTTAATTTCACGAGTGGAATGTCTTTCTAATTCCGGCTGTGACCAATATTTTCTTCTTTAAAACTTTTGTTAGAATACATTGAATTTAATGTCAAATACAGCTATTATTTTAACTTCTGATATAAAAGTATGCTTTTCACAAAGTGTTAAGATATTTTGGATATTATAGACGTGGATTTAAAAATAGATGGTTTTCGTACCAATAATTACTTTTCAGAAAACTAACGAGACCTTCTGCTTTTGAAACTAGACTTCTCACACATATTCTTTCAGCATTGGTAATTTTTTTTATCAATTGTTAATTTGCCTACAAGATTTACTTCTCACCTTTTGCCTTCGTTTGAACCAAAGACACCGCAGCAGGCGAAATCTCGTCTCCAATTTTTTATTTAATGACACGAAAGCACGAAACAGAATTAGTCATTGAGACAGAAAAACGTACATTTAAAACTTAATCGTTGAGCATAGGGCAATCAGTATTTGCTTCATGGTTTGAGAGAATTAGTTCAAGAGGGTGATATGCGCCTCGAAGAATCTTCCATAGTATTGCCTCTTTCATTAGTACTTTAGCAATTTTCTCTCGTTTCTAATTTATACATCTCTAACACAATGACTCACCAGTATTGATATGAATCAATTCTGGCTTTAAATGG
Organism: Acheta domesticus; assembly: GCA_031308135.1. Classification (NCBI taxonomy): domain Eukaryota; kingdom Metazoa; phylum Arthropoda; class Insecta; order Orthoptera; family Gryllidae; genus Acheta; species Acheta domesticus. Next base: position 57,970,155 of record JAHLJT010008446.1, read on the forward strand.
AAATATGAAGTTATTCCTTCCCCAGATTACACGAAAAACATACTATGGACGTTGAATATTTGGACTTTCATGAAATTGATAAGAATCTTTTTATATCCTGAACGACAGGGTCTACTCACGACTTTGATATTTTATTGCTGCTGATTATCTGCATTCCTTTTTTCATTTTATCTCAACAACAATGTATTTTTATCTCAGGCGCATGGGAAGCTCACTTTCAAAACGCCGTGTATTTGCAGTGAGGTCGCTGTCGTCTGTAACGACAACACGCATCTCTTACTCGCGCGCGCGTGTACGGCGCTTGTACCCATCTGCCCTTTTCATTGCCGTCGTTCCTCCATCAGCCGCCCGCCGTCCCGTCTACCCCCTCCCCCGCCGCCCGCCGCCCCGTGGCTGCGCCTACGCCCCTCGGGCCAAGGGAAGCCGCGCGCGCGCCGCGCCATGCGGGCCAAATTCCTAAAATAATTTTGGCGGAGCAGCGCCCAAAGTTCGCGCCGGCGCCTCGCGACCCCGTTGCCGCAGCGGCGCGCGTCGGTCCCGCCGCCCGCCTCCCGCTCCGCCCGCCACGGTGCCCCGCACGGCGCGCCGCCGCCCCGCGCCGCCCGCCCCCGCCTCCGCCCCCCGCCACGCGGCCCGCTCAACGGCCGGGCTCTCTCATGCCACGAGCGGCGCGCTTCATAATGCAACGCGCTAGCACATAAGAGGCATTTCTTGGCAAATGCGGTGCAAGAAAGACGCCAACAGTGCCCATGTGTTGAGCGTAGGCTGGCAGCGCGCCTCGGAATCGGCCACTTGTTGTCCTGCGGAAACGGACGCCAGCTTTTGTAATAATTCTAATGCGGCGTCACGGGGGGGGGCGGGTCGGGGCGTAGCGAAGCGGGGCGTAGCGGAGCGGGGCGGAGCGGAGCGGTGTGGCGGGGAGGGGAGGGGAGGGGCGGGGCCGGACCGAACCGCTTCGCCGCCGCGCCGCGCTAGCCGGCCGGCCGGTCGGTCGGTCGCCTGGCGCCGGGCGCTCCGTCGCCGCCTCGGCGCATCTGGACGCGAGGGGCGTCGCGGGGCCGTCGCGCGCCGTCGCTCGCCCCGCGCTGGGCAGTTGGCAGCGGCGGCGGAGGGGCCGCGCGCGCCCGGAACAGGCGCCGCTCCATCGCTGAGAAGCGACACATTGCGGGCGCTGGGACGCCGCGGGATGCTGGATGGATTGGAAGCTAACTGGAGCGGAGGTGTGGCTCGACAGGAGGCCGCACAAATCGCAAAAAGTGTGGACGAATTTTTTTGTGAAGTCTTGGTTGCTTGCTCAGTGATCTGCATGGTGGAACACGGTTGGCGACATATGGTGGCCTAGAGACCAGTGGCGGCTTAAAATTAAATTTTGAATTGCACCTTTTTTTCATAAATGAAATTCTAATCAATGGCTGACACATGAAATAATTGACCGTGTTTGGAATTCAGTTTTTTTAAGCCTACGCCGGTAGCCGATCTTCTTAATCACGCTCCGTGAAGTCACGAAAGTTAAGTAGCTCGAGACACAGCGGGTTCCTGAATGGGTGACCGTCTGGGAACCCTGGATACTAACGGGGCTGAACCATGCCGATAGGGACTAAAAGCAATTAATTGCAACTTAACTTGTACTAAGTTCAAGCAGAATTACTCCATTTTTAAAGTCAAAAAGTCTTTGAACGTTGTGATGCAAAATATTAACCTTTCCCTTTTAATAGGGTGCCGATCTTAATGTAGATCATTCCCTACTCGTCGATCACTCCCTACGTAATCGGACTTACGAAATAATAGAAGGTACAGTTAGGAGATATGTAGAAAATACCGATGAAAATTTTAACGATATCACTGATTTAAAGCACTGCACATGATAAGGTTACTACTGAAATGACAAACGAACATATTATTCATAAACTATCAAATATACGTTAAAAAGTTTACACGTTGTAGGCCCGGAATAAAGTCTTTCGATGTCTTGTAGAAAATGTGAAAAATGCAATATTCCTAATACTTATACAAAAAAATCCTTAATAATAAATAAGTAAATAATACTTCTTTGGAATATATTTTAAGAAATCGAAAATTTAAAAGAATATTGAGTTATACCATTATTCATACGAATGGACGATCTCATTTCTAACTTTTACTTTACTAAATAAAATTACGAAAGATCGGAATGAAATTTACGAAAGAACATTTGTTACTTATCTTTCCAATTCTTTGTCAATTGAGCATGGGGTCCCGCAAGGTTCGATCGTAGGTCCTTTCCGCTATCTGTTGCACGTAAACAATATACCGTCGTCCATTAAAAATGGAAGAATAATTGTTCGCTGATGACACGAATGTTCTTTGCAAACATATATAATACATTCTACAATTTCAGAAGTTTCAAATTGGTTTCGTAATAAATTAATAGTTAACTAAGGAAAAACTGTTTCAATGCATTTTTGCATTTATATTGGCAATCGCATGCTCCATTGAAAATGAATAAAATGCAATTAGTGATGTTAAGGTAACAACTTTTCTGGGTCTCTCAATTCAATCAAACCTCCAATGGAATATACATAAAACAGAATTAAACACTAAATTAAGTTCATTATATTGCGCATTCAGAATTCTTTAAAATTGTATCAGCCTTCATGCAGCTAGTTGCGTGTATTTTACCTGAGATATGACATAATAGTCTGGGGAAGCTCATCCTATATTACCGAGATCTTTAGATTGCAGAAAAAAATTATTCGAATAATAAAAAAAATGCCATCCACACGATTCTTGCAAGCCTCTGTTCAGTGAGCTTGGAATCTTACCATTGCCTTGCCTATTTATTGAAAAATCTGTAGTTTTGTCAGAACTGACTTACCTATCGGTGGGAACATATTTCAAGTTAAAATGTTGGGAAGAGATTCTGGAGCGGACGGACGGACGGGTGGACGGACAAAAGAACGAAAAAACGGACGGACGAACGGAGAGGACGGACGGGTGGAAGTTTTGCAGTAAACCAATTTTTCTGTATCAGTAACTCTCAAAACAAGTTTTTTCTGTCGAAAAATACCGTTTTTGCTGTAATACTACATAACTATCTCAAGACTACGTGGTAGTGTGCTCAAAAGAAAAATTCAATACCAAATGTTCGTTAGAAAATTATCAACTAGCTGAAGTACTCCTCGTTGACCGAGTATTTATTCATCTCTGTCTTCTATTACTTTTTCGTGGAAAAGTATTTAATTCGTCTACAGTGTATCCCCGCCCTACCTGCCAAATCCATATTCATGTGTTTTGCTCCAAACCTTCCACGTCCCGCCTGGTCTAACACACCAACCCGCCCAACTTCATCCTGACACTCTGTACCGTGCCCCGCTCTATCTCATTTGCATCACTGCCCTTCCGTGTTTGCCACGATTATCGTTGCAAGCACAATCGTTGCTATGGACAGCTGTAAGAAGATGCTGAAAACTATGTGCTCAATCACGGAAAACTTCCAGTAATAATTTTGATCTTCAATTTCTCAAAGCTTGATTGTGCTATCAAAACGAATAAAATTAATTTTGAAGATACGTTTATTAGCTTTCAGAAAGTTACTTTGTCCAATTTTCCCTTTTTTAAAAATATTTGCAAAAAATGAAAGTTTTTAAAATTTTCTCTAGAAGATGGAAATGGGAGATAAAGATAATTTTTACAAAAACTCATGCGACAGTAACTTTTCTCTTGTTTTGAAAATTGCGTGTAAAAACTTTTGGAAGAAATTTCAAGATCGGAATAAAACTAAAGTCTTGTATGAAATACATAGTTTTTTAAGAAATAATAATTTTAAAATAGTGGTATAAGTTATGCCCGATAAAACACTTACTTCTCGATGATAACCACATCCATATTGGTTCGGCCATTCCAGAGATTTCCCTGACAGACTGACAAACAAACCCAGAAAAAATCGTAAAAAATTGAAAATGGTTTGTATATTTTCTAAATAAGCATACGAGTTTATAAAATTTTGTTACCATGTGCAGTTATTTTGAAGACAGACATTCTAATACTTACATAGCAGGTAAGTAAATCCTGTGACGTTTCGTCCTAACACGCAACACTCATCATGCTGGATACTCGGATTGACTTGAAATTTTACCAGCTTGTTCAGCATCTTTCAAAACCCCTACATACAAATTTTTACGTGCTATGAAGCATTGCAAGTAGGGTTTTTGCGATAATTAGTATTGGGACCTTTCTTGACCTTACCGACCGTGGGAAGGGCGGAAATCGCTGCTCGCCCGATGGTTCTGCAGCCGTTACTCAGACACCGCGCCTGCACTATCAGAGTGTCGACAAGGTCTCAGTTACTTGGAGGGTAGGCGGGGTGACAGAAACGGGTGTTTACTTTGCAGGTTCAGATGGACGAGTAGGACGAGAAAGCATACATGAGTAATTCGAATGCAATAATTAAATGCATACTGGCATTAACTGGCATTATTTACAGGATTTAAAGATTACAATGTAGTTTCATTAATCAGACAATACTTATTAAATAATAATACGTAAATAAATACACAACAAATCAGTAAATGATTCAAAATAAATAATAAACAGATACAATAAAGAAAAGATAAATTTTTAAGAAGAAAGTGTTAGAAATGGAAGGATTCCAGGGCAGGAAGGAAAAGAAGACAGGATCAAAATGGTCCGAGGAGAGAAAAGTGATACACAGCGAGCAGATGAAAGAGTACTGGAGGAAGAAGAAAGAAGGACAAAGGAAGAAGCAATGAAATTGGTGCGTGGCCCCTAGATGACCCAAACGAAAGAAGAAGAAAGAAAAGATAAATACGAATTCTTAAACGAACGCGCTTGGAAATGTGATACCAGCTGATAGACGCCGTGTAAACGTTCCTAGCGCGGCCGAAGCAACGGCTCGCCCGCTGCGGGAAGCGCGAAGGCCACGAAAGGTCCTGATACAAAATGCCTATAAAACACTATTTATAATATTCCATAGCACTTCAAATTTGCGTATATAGGTTTTGCATGGTGTTCTATCTGATGGTGAAATTTCATACCAATCCGAGCATCCAGCACGGTGAGTGTTGCGTGTAAGAGCCACGGATACTCGTACGTGGTTGTCGTCACTTCCTCTAACTGATACATAGAAACATCGTTTCCAAAGAACTGCTTTTTTTAAAAATCCTCTTTCCTCAGAAACGAAGCGACATTGATAGAACTGGGAGGTGATTTACATACTCCGAAATACCCTGCGCAGTTCCTGAAATTCGGTCGAAGGAGAATTTCACAAAACTTTGTGGATACGATCCTGACGATATGGATACGATTGTCACCTACCATCCGCTCAATTCCCATCCATGCAAGATGCCACCTAGCATTAACCTCCAATTATATTTTTTTCTGTAATGTACGGAGAGTGACTGTGCATTCATAAGCTCCCTTAACGTCTAAAGCTGAGTTTAAAGAGAACAATTTCAATTACTCCAAATAATGTAAGGTCAATTACAAACATTAGAACTTTCCCTGTTTCAGAAACTTAAAATAAGCCTTGGCATTTCTGTGTGGTAAAAATGCACGAAAGGAGAAGCTTAATTTTTCACAGGGCAAAAATTACAGGAAACCCCAGTCTGGTATACAATTACTGCATATTATAAATAAAGACGAATATGTTTTATACGAAACAGTTTTACACGAAAGTGTACATATATGAACAATAATATAACGATAAACATTATAAATTCAAATTAGCCTTAATGTTTGTTGCTGCACCCACAGATGAAATTAATTGCTTTCGAATATTGATAATTTAATAAAATAGCAAAATTGATAAATTGCAATTATTTTTTCTTTAATTTATTTACTGGCTGTTCTGCACAATGTGCCTTTCAGGGGCTTTAAAATACATAATGCTGACATTTCGGCTAGCAGTTTTTGAAGAGGGCTACATGACTACCTCGTGAAAATGCAGCACGGCAGTAATTTAGGAGTGATAAATTTTTGAAGTCTTTATTTAATGGTTTTCGGCACCGGAACTGGTTGATGGGGTGATTGGGTTGAATCCAATCTACGGTGGTTTCAGGTAGTCTTTGGGATATCGGGGGATAATGCGGTTTTGGAATGGTAAAATTTTTACCTAGGTTAAATGTCTGTGCTCTTGTACGAGACGAAAGAAGGTTGAAACATTTATTGCTGATCTGTTGTATGCATTCGTTAAGGGATGGATTTTCAGCTCTGTAAACTTGTTAGATAGAAATAAACCGTGATGCATGTACGGCTTTTCTCAAGAATTTGTTTGAACAGTATGTATTTTTTCGGATATGAGTGTCTATTGTTCCAAAATTTGACAGATGTAAGTTAATGACGGACGTATTGTGGTTTTAAAGATGGATAAAGCACATTCTAGAGGGTGATGACTTGTTTACTACGGGGTAAAGTTCGTTAATTTTTGCATGTTTTGTTAGTTATTTTCCAAATTTGATTTTTCCATGTTAATTTTTGGTCTAGTAGTACACCCAGATGTTTTACGGGTGTAGCATTATGAAGCCATGGAATTGCAGTATTTTTTAATTTTCATTTGTGGTGGTTGGCCTATTTTTTCTTAATGAGAATATTTTAGGTTGAGATTTCGTAATGTTTACAGCAATTTTCCATTTCATTGTTCATTTGACCTATTTGTTTAAGTCCGACGAGATTTTTGCAAGCGTTTAGTCATATTTGGATTCGCAGTAAACGGTAGTGTTTCATCCGCATAAATTGTTTATTTCGGAGTAGTTCAGTTCTGGATAGTCTGCTGTAAAAACGTTTCACAATAAGAGGGATTATAGCGATCCTTGAGGGTCACCGGCTTTGAAAATGCTGCCCTTGATTTATTGCTGTTGATACTGACTTGAAAACCCCTCTCTGATAGAAAGCTTTTAATGACATTATGTAGATAATCGGGGATTCCCAAAGCTGGTAATGTGTACATTAGTCGTTGGTGCCATGCTTTATCAATGGCGTATGCAATGTCGAGAAAGATTGCGGCTTTGTATATCTGCTTAGGGAATCCTTCAGCGATATATTATATTACTCTTAACAGTAATTTACAATTATAATAATACATGGTCGCTTTCTGAACGATACTTCCCTAACTATACTCACTCGCACACATTTGATTCTAAAACTTTTATAGTTATTATTTATGTCCTCAACTCAACGTGCTACCATTCGCGATTTATAAATTGTCTTCCAGATGCTATTTACACATTCATTCCTTCATCGAGAATCACTATTTTTACTAGTTGAATGTTCGCTGTTCTCTGGAAATGGCTCTGCTACGCAATGAGATTTCTCTGCTTCTCAGAGCTTGAAAGGGTGCATTTTCAAAACATGCTATACTATCATGTTCTGAACAAGGCCTGATAGTCGTTTGCTTCTTGAGTGTTCTTATCAATCTACCAATATACGTACTATTTTTTCGTCCTTCTCTTTTGTATAATTATTTGCCTGTTATTCTTGTTACACGATAGGATTTTGTATTAATTATAATCCTCAGTACGTAGGAATTTTGGCTATACCTGCGAAGAATGGATTAATGATAAGTGAAGGATGGTGATACTGTTGATTTGAACGACAAAGTGTACGTTGGATGACAGGCAGAGAAAATGGGATTACGCCAAGGCAATCTTTCGCGAACCCCTTTTGTCCTCCACGAATTTCACATGAATTGACCGCGATTGAACCACAGACTCAGAGGTGGAAGATGTGCCGTGTGACCACTAATCAGCCCAATATCCTCTAATGATCTGGATTGACGCTTCGACAAATCGGTCAACTAGCGCGTTGTCACCGATATATTGGGTTTCTGGTGTATTGTTTCTGAGCGGCGGAGTTAATTTTTCAAAGTCCAAAATGCTGGTTCGGAATTCCATTATTTTCTTTCACAAATTTTTCTAAACCTTGTTTTTGTATTCGGTTTCAAATACCTCTTAGGTAATAAACTTTTTGGTGTTTAATTTAATGGTAGTCTATGGTCTTTATCTATCATTCTTATCAGGAATATTATAACTCGTTTCCATACGTCCTTGTAAGTAATTTCGTTTCAAGGCTGCATTGTAAGGGAAACTGTTGCATCTATGACATAGTGTTCCCTTGAATATTTTAACTTTGAGATCACGGCAGTTCCGTCTAGTGTTTGCTACATCATGTCCATTGCTTACTGGAAAACATTAGTGTGATAGAAGTTTAACAAGCCATCATAGAAGTTTAAGATATATGTAATTATTTATATTTTTAACATAAGTAATAATGTAGCAGCATGGAAGTTTCTGAATTGGACATTATCTTGTACCTTTTAACAACTTTAGATTATTTCCCTGAAACACAGTGTGGATAGGTAAACTTCATTACAAAAACAACTCATCTGAGCGCTTCTTAAGATGTTTTCGGAATTACATCTCGCAAGATAGCGATGGAAATGGGGACTGACATTTTGAAGGATGTCAATGAAATTGATGAAACATGAATGTAATAATTTTTAAATTGACGATTTTGTTCGTTTTTTAAAGTAATATCTCATACATAAGGGAAATTACATTCGTTGAAAAGTAAGTTCTGATTATCAAGAGCCCTATTTGGAACGCCTTGGCGAAACAAATTTCTGTAAGCCATTGAGAAAATATTTGACCTTCGTGAATTTGAAACTTGGCTATAAAACTACCAAACCAGCGAAATGTTGTACTTTACGACAACAGAATAAACATGCTGATTTAAGTTTTATTTCTTTATCATTTCTAGAGTAAGAGTTGGCGATATGAATTTAAGTTTTTGAGGGACTGTTGAGTTAGGAAGGGAAAAAAAATATTAAATTTGAGTGTTTAGATTTATAAAATCTGTTTTACGAGCTGGGGGGAGGGGTAAATCTCTTATCCAGATTATCTACCAACGTCATCTTTTTACCTCTGTTAGATACGTTTAATTATCTGTTCTTTTAAAGGATATAGTTTATTATTTTCTTTGATTATTTTGCGAATTGTTTTTCCCAAAGTGTCCGCTAGATGCTTTTGGTATTTGTGATACGAGGTTTTTAAAACAATTAAATCTTTGAATATCGAATCTGCTTTTACTATTATTTGGTTTTGATGTAATATGCGTTTGATGTAATAGCTCCCATTTCCTTCACAAATTAGGGGTCCTTTAATTAAATTCCTACAAAATGAAGAACTTTTTAAAAATATTCATGCGCATTCTTTTATTGGTTTTGTGGCTATGGTCATTGCTAACTGTATCACTTTTTTCAAGTATTTATATCTTCAACAGACTTGATTGTTTTAAATGGATATGGTTATAAAATATTAGCATGGATCTATTTTTTTCAGTTTATTATTCTTTTATTCGTTTTGCTGGTAGTTGAGCGTTTATTATTTGAATGTTTAAACTAATTAACAGGGGGCAGTGGTCTGAATCTCGATCTGCAATTACAATTTGATATAATGTGATGTGAATATTTTGAGTTATTATTACGTCTAGGATGTGTTGAATTACGTTCTGGTAATAGTTATATAGCGTCGGATCTGGCGGAGCATGAATATCCTCGTTATTAGTTTGTAGGAAATGAAAGCATTTCCTTCTGCTTCATTTGTTGTACAACAGCCCCAGACTATATTCTTTCTGTTTAAATCTATTATTAGAGTTGGTTTATTACTATTCAATATGCTCTTTAATAATATTTCTAGAAATTGCTCGGAAGTTTACAGACAGTTATTATATCTCCATGATCTGAATTTATTTGTTTACGAATAGTTTAATTTCATTAATTTCATAACTGCCTTGAATATTACATAGTTTCTCTATTTTACGTTCGATTTTTTTATAGACCGTGTATTTGTTAGGTTGGACGGGCACATTAAAGATGTAAAATCAAATACACAAATTCAAAAATTCTTATTTTTATTGCTTAATATTAAGGCTTCCAAATAGTTTTGTAATGATCATGAGAGAGCATTTAGATGATTAGCAGGAACCTGCATGGTGATGCACAGTAATCTCTGTAAGATATAAGAACAGCTCCCTGAAATCTTATAATAATAATAATAAATAACTAAATTAATTATAATTAATAATAATCAATAACTAATAATTAATAGACAATTAATTAATAATTAAATAATTCATTATCAAAACATAATCCATATGTAGAATAGATAATAAAATAGGGTTAGTGATAGTTATAGATAAGGGTTAGTGATAGTTAGTGATAAGGGTTAGTGATAAGGGTTAGGATTAGTGATAGTTATAGATAATAAAATAGAGTTGACAATAACATTGAGAAATACAGCCTAACATGATAAAGACATAAAGATATACATATTAAAATTAAAATTTACTTACACAAAATTGAAGTTTGGATCCTAATGTGTAATATAGTAAATGATAAACATCTTTAAAAGTAGAAAGTGGAGCCATCTTGGAAGCTGACGTAGCTCATGTGCTGGTTTGGCGGGTAGTATTTGACTGAATACCCTAAGTAATGAGCGTGCAGTGATTGCAAAGTCGGGGCGTCATGGAGCAAAGAGAGGGGTGGGTAAACGAACTTATAGATGTTCGTTCATTAGTAATGTTTTGTAAATTTGATTTAATTTTTGTAGGTCTATCTTAAAATTCATAGTATCTTTCAGCATAATGTGTACCATTTCGGCAACTAATCTTTTTGAGGTTTGCTTTTCGTTAAGTAAAATTTTGACCTTAACGAACCCAGTAGAGTGGTTACACTCTCTTCTTTGCTTGGTTAAAGAGGTGTAAAGTGCCGCATCCTAGTTAATGTCATATGTATGTTGATAGACCCGTTTATTGAGATATTATTTGGTTTCCCCAATGTATACTAACTAACAGTCATTACACGGCATAGAATAGACCACATTGGATTTATCACCAAGTTTGGTTTTATCTTTCTGTTTGCCGGAGCCGGCTGGTGTTGTTTAAGTTGTAAAAGGCAATGTCCAAATTATATTTTTTTAATTCGGCCTTAATTTTGTTGTTAATAGGTTCATGTGATTGCAATGGTACTCATAAATTTCTACTGTTGGTAACTGCTTTGGTGTTATGTGTCAATCTATTTTTAATGCATGTATTAATGAAGAATGATGGGTAAAGAATATTTTTAGTATGTTTTTGATTTACTATAGATTTTTGTCCTGAAACTCAGGATTATAAAATCTACTCCAGGTCAACCAGCTACCTAAGGAGCAGATGTAGGGACTGTCGGTGTCTCTGCAAAACTTTGCGCCAAATGTGAGCTGTTCCAAATAAAGCAATTTCTTGTACTTTCCTGTCCTTTGAATGACCTGGCAGTTTAGCCAAGTTCTTACACAAATTTTGCGGAACAAATCAAAGAGCTGAGATAACTATGGGCACGACCTGCGCTTTTTCGCCCCCACATTCGGCTGACCTCGATTTCTAAACTCTTGTATTTAAGACGTTTCTCTGCCTCCTTGGTTACGACATTTTGATCACAAGGCACAGCGACATCTACAAGTAGACACCATTTTTTCTCCAAATCCCCGATAACAATATCAGATTTGTTTGCTGTTATCGTGCGATCCGTTTCAATTTCTTGGCTGTACAATACTGTATAGAGTCCAACAGACGTCACCGGTTTTGGTGAGTGTTTGTACCACTTGGGGCGTGTGTTTGGAACTTCAAGGACGGTACAGATCTGCCAGTGGAGGCAACTACACACCCTGCCGTGTCTTTTATAGTATTCTGTCTTTGCTAGAATTGGACAAGCTGAGACAATATGAGCAATGGTTTCTACTTTTTCCTGGCAAATGCGGCATTTATCATCTTGGGAAATTTTGAGAACCGCTTTATCATAATGTTGTGTTCTCAACGCCTGATCTTGAGCAGCTATTAGAACTGCTTCCGATTCTGGTTTCGTTCTTCCCCTTTTAAGACACATAAATGATTGATCTTTATTGATCATTTATGCATTAAAATTAATATAACTTCTACTACAATTATATTTATGCTTATAGCACACAGTAATTGTTATACTTTTGCATATCAAAGGCAGTTGCCATTCTTAAGTCTGATTTGGCATTGATAAACACAGTAGTTGGCAATGATTATATACCAGGCATGTCAAGGTCGCGGTGAAGGTACGAAGCTTTCTAGAGCTCGCGGACCCTGCGTCTGGAGAAATTGGCGCGAGATATTAAAGCTACGGAGACATTAAAGCTACAAATTGCTACGTAGTGGCGGTATGTCACTGGATACCTGGTCCATAGCAGTCTTTTCGAGAGGTCTGTTGATAATTATTGCACCAAATTTAGCTATATTAATTCCCATTCTCTTTTAAAGGCAAATAAACGATCCATTAAAATGAATGAATAAATCAGTCCGATTTCAAATCCTCAATTGAGAGAAAATTTAAAAAATGATTCAAAAGTACTTCGATTTTTTAATCCTATTTACTTAAGAGTAGCATGCACTTTCTTCGTTCAGGCTAGAAGGCTTAACGGACAAATGTTATTTTCTGCTAAATGCGCACTCAGCCGTAACCGATAATTATTAACTTATTGGGACTTGTTAATTTAACATTATTTCTTAATACAATAAATAACTACATTATTTAATAAAACAACACAAAACGAAAACAAGGAAAGTATTCATCATTCAAATATATTCCTATCACTTAGCAAAGATTCTTATATAAGGGAGAATTAGTAAGAAAATAAACATCAAGTAGTAATAAGTTGTGAAGAATGTAATCATACTAAAATTCTCGGTTATGTGATAGGAAAAATCTGTCAAACATTTTTTGTATGATGCCACTATTCACTGCCTCGCGCCGCTTCAGCTTAAGCATGTGCACCCCTTTCTGGATTTTAACGGGAAATGAGACCGGGGTCAGGGGAAGTTGCTCGTGCCCGTACGAGCGCCGGGCTCCTCAGGCGGACAAGTAGCTCGAGCGGGCGCGATTTGACGTGCCTGATATACATAGTAGGTGTTAATGGTCTAGTTCTAAACTTTGCGAAGACTGCCTTTTGATTCTAGATGTATCAAAACATTTTTCAGTTGACAGCAGTCAGTTTCATTGGAGTTACAGTCATTGATAGTATCCATGTACACCCGGTTGAAGAAATTCAAAATTTACGCTAGAGCTTCGACTTTACATGAATGTTTGACAAACATTTCTAAGCGATATAATTCTGTTTATGGGAAATAGTCTTATTTTCATACCGTTTGATATTGCTGACACAGTCAACAAAACGTCGTTAGTCAGGCGAAAGGATGATCAAAATACTTGTCCATGATGTAATTATTAGTTTAGTAAATAAAGTTATTTGCCTGATCTGTTGATTTCCACTTATTTATGTATGCAGTGAAGAGTTATGTTACATCAACTGAAGGGAAAATTAAAAGGATTAAGTCGTACTTGTGTAATTTTATGAAACATCTGAAATATTTTCACGTAAAAGTCCTTGTCGATCAAGTCCTCTTGTTGGTTTGTCATTTCAAGCTCACTCTAGATGATTCTTTTCAAATTTTGCAGTTTACTTCCTTGATTAATTGCCAGAGGTTTATTTCATTTTAGCTAAAAAATAGGGTTAGCTGCAACAATATTGCTCGCTTTCGTGAAATCAAAATTTTTATTTGTAACTCATGAATATAGGTAATAAATATAAAGTGAATAAAAGCAATATTTGGTGTATATATTCAGTTCAAATTTATTAACAGACTTTTGTACACAAATAGTTAAAAGGATCCGCTGTAGAAGAATTTCCAGAGTATGGATCTCTTATAGGGATTGTTAGAAGTTAAGTGGGTTTGTGGCAATAATTGCTTACGTCATAGTGTATTCTATCCAAAGAATGTATAGTGGTTTAATTTAAAAAAATCGTCTGACCTAAATTGAGCTTTTGTGCCCTAACTTATTTTAAAAACGTAAGGTAAAAATGGATCCAGTGATTTTTCCTACGTTAATATACAGCTGTCATACTTGGTCTCTAACCAGAAAGCAGACACTATCCTTGAAAGAATGCCAATGTAAGATAGAAATATCCTCGGCATTAATCTAAAAAGCAAATCAGGTGCCCTGGAATATGGAAAAGAATAGATTTATATGTGAATACATACCGAAAATCTAAAATGAAGGTGGAAGTGTTATTGAACAGGCAAGTTGCTGAAAACGCATTGAAAGTATGACAGCATGCGGAATGTTAGTGATAGTAGATATATAGGAAAAATAGCACAGAAGGTAGGTCCTTGGGCTTACAGAATATGGATAAGTCAAAGAAATTAATGCCTGTAAATGAGAAATTGTTGGAGACAGTGCCATTGGGCATTTTTTCAGTTTTGTAACCAAAATATGAAGCCTGAAACAGGGCAAATATAACTGAGTATTTTATATGTTTTAGTTCCATTGTTAATAGCTTACGAAGTGCACTTCAAAGATTGTACCACTATCATTGTAATATTACCGGCTTGTAGATTGTCAGAGATGACTTCTCGAATTTGAAGTTGCAAACATTTTGCGAGGTCCTCCACGATTCGAATTTAATTTGTGGTCGGATATTCATACTGTGAGTATAAGAAGGCTAAAATATCTCTGGGCAATTTTCGCGGTTCTGCCAAGCCCCGCATTCTAGGCGCTGGCGGCGATAGTGTCTCGGCGCAGAGGAGCACCAACGGGGCAGCAGCGGTGGCCACGGGGCGCGGAGAGCTCAGGGGAAGGGGAAGAGGAAGGGGCGGGACGGGGTGGGGGATGGGTGGGGATGGGGATGTTGGCGAGACGCGATCGCGATTGCGCGCGAGGCGCTGGCGCGTGAGAATAATCGCTTTTTAAGCGCTGCCGTCTTTGATGTTTCCTCCGCGGGCGTCGGCGGTCCCGTTTCGGCCGCTGCGCACGACGCGAGCGGCGGGCAGCGAGCGGCGAGGAGCAGCCAGCGGCACGCACACGCGGACGCGTGGGATGGCGATCGCGCGAGGACCGCGCTTTTTGCGAAGTGGTGCGGCGCGGCGCGGCGGGCCTCGGAGTGCGGTTGGGTGGGGTTAGTCGTGACGAGCGAAACGGGACGAAGAAACGCGGCGGAGAAGCGGATGGAACAGGACGAAGAGCGGCAATGTTTGGCAAGGATGAGCGGCGAGAGAATGTTCAGTGAAAGAATGGGCAGGGAGAAGAGGAGCGGGGAGGAGCGGATCGGAGAGAGACGGTGCGTGCTGAGGCGGAGCGGGAAGAGGCGGAGCGGGGAGAGGCGGAGCGGGGAGAGGCGGAGCGGGGAGAGGCGGAGCGGGGAGAGGCGGAGCGAGGAGAGGCGGAGCGGGGAGAGGCGGAGCGGGGAGAGGCGGAGCGGGGAGAGGCGGAGCGGGGAGAGGCGGAGCGGGGAGAGGCGGAGCGGGGAGAGGCGGAGCGGGGAGAGGCGGAGCGGGGAGAGGCGGAGCGGGGAGAGGCGGAGCGGGGAGAGGCGGAGCGGGGAGAGGCGGGGCGGGAGAGGCGGAGCGGGGAGAGGCGGAGCGGGGAGAGGCGGAGCGGGGAGAGGCGGAGCGGGGAGAGGCGGAGCGGGAGAGGCGGAGCGGGGAGAGGCGGAGCGGGGAGAGGCGGAGCGGGGAGAGGCGGAGCGGGGAGAGGCGGAGCGGGGAGAGGCGGAGCGGGGAGAGGCGGAGCGGGGAGAGGCGGGCCGAGATGTGAGGACGGCATGGTGAGGAGGAGCAAGGGAAAGCAAAGGATAGGTGGGGCCAGGTGTGGGTTGGCGAGTAGTGACGGCGTCGCCCTCGGAATGGCTGAGAGGGGCAGGCCGGAGTCGGGCGAGGCGAGAGGAGGGTGTGGGACGGCCCCGGGCGTCGCGGTAAGCTGTGACGCGGCGGGAAAGTGATACGCCATCCGAATAATAATCGAGACTAAAAACGGTCCGTTTTTCCTGTAGCCTTCGTTGTGATCCATCTGGAAGAGATGTATATGCGCTATTGTTAAGGGTGAGTTCTAATTTATTTTGAAATACTGTTGAAACTAATTATTCCCCATAAGCTATCATCGCACTCGCTATTATCGCTATGCATTTGTCTGAAATATGTGCTCTTCAAATGACATTTTATCATAATCAATTTCTGAGTAACGGGTATTAATGTAGAGTAAAATATCAAAGAAAGGGTTTAGAAACACATTGAAATACCCAAAATTGATTATTTAAAACATAAAACACTTAGTACATTCCATCATGTAACGTAAGAGCTGTCAGTGACACTTTAATACAATAACTATAAGGGACCATCTCAAAATTTGTTGAACCGCTAAAGAAACAAAATAAAATGGATGTCGAGATGAAATTCAACATCCAGAGACCTTACAATAAACTTTTTATTATCGAAAAACATTATATTTAATTATGAACAAAAATGCTAACTATAACTTCACGTAAATAGTTAAATCATGGACAATATCAAATTCAATATTTTAATGACGTGACCCATCACATCAAATATTGTTTTGTTGTAATTTGTATAAATGAATTCTGTTTTTATAAAACCATTGTGTATTTGAATAACTCCTTTTGATCTTTGCAGGATTTTCAGGATTCGAGTAGTATTGTATAGAATTTTGTTGAAGAAAACTTTGGTTTGTAAAAGAAGTTTTCTTAGCGGGTTAATATTTAAACAGTAATTTAATTATGTTTTCTGATAGCAACGATCAGGGGCGCCCAGAGAAAATCAGGGGCTCGGGGCAGTTGATCCACGGGGACCCCTAATTTCAAACAAAAACATTCTCTCCTTCCAATTCATAAACAGAATTCATTTCTCCATGCATTAGATATAACTTATAGCATTCAATTTGGATTTGAGATATCTTTTTTTAAATGAACAAATTTTTTGGGTCCGAATTCATTTGGGATCTGCGGCAAGTTGCCCCAGCTGCCCGCCGGTAACAATGTAATGAATTGTTACTTTTAACACACGGTATCCTTTAAAATATTGTATTTGAAATTCAGGCACTGTATAATCATTTAACAATGTAAATATTTCTACGGCACAATACCAGACAAATGATTAAACCCTCGCGAAGGGTCCCCAAAATAAAGCTAGTGATGCTACTGCTGGGGGTTGACTGAATGGCCGTGGACTAATGGGCGGTGTGCCGATTTAATTTCAACTTACCTTTGATAGCATTGTTGTAAACTCGGAGGCCCACCGCGTTAAAAGATGCGACGCGGGCACTTTGCGTGTAAATGTTAATATCTACAGAGGATGTCACTATTGCTCAGGGAGAATTTAGTAGACATGAACTCAGTAGAAAGAAAATCATATAATTAATATTAACTAAGAAACCCGTCTAGTTGCAACTATGCAACTTCATTTTCTCTTGAAAATGTTTAAGTAATTGTAATAGCTCAAGGCATATGCGGTTAAAGACTAAATGAAGTCGTTGCAATTAACATGTAAGGTAAAACAAAACTGAAAACACAAATTCAGCGTATCACACTAATACTAAGATAGAGAAAACATAGCACATTACACGAAGAAATTCGTGCTGTGATACTACTATACTGGGATACTTGACGGTTGATCGCTCCTGGAGGGCGCATGGCGTCATCCTCTTGCAGAGTAGACAAGGGGGGACAATGGTAGAGTGCTTGCGGGCGATCAGCGGGCGATCGCACAGCAAGCCCCCACGTTGTCGCTTCTGCAACGTAACCACGGCAGAAAGCTTGGAATATTAAAATCCTGTGTAATGTTAGATTTTGTAATTTTTGGTCACCACTAGATCTTTGTAAATATCCAAGATATTTGTAATATTCCTCAAGATTCGTTTTATTTACCGTTTCTTTCTTCAAGGGTGTAATCCATCTGAAGTTGCCTCTTTCCTTTCCGCAGAGCATTCAGTTTACAGTCGTTCAACACCGAATTGCATTCCAATGTCATTGCTAAATTTTGCTGTGGTAACAAGCAAATGATTAAGCTTTTCTCTTTTGGTGCTAAATAATTTTCACAGCAGGTGGGGCAAGCGTATATTATAATAGACTTTGCTGTTGATTTCGTAGCCCATTTGTTTTTTATTTAATAAAGTCCATAGGGGATTCATAACAAGGCAGAACCACAGAGCGGTCAGAGGGTCTGCTTGAAGGATTCCTTGTTTAATATGTATATCTCCTTCATTGACATCATTTTGCGTGCAAATGTGTAATCTGGTTGCCCACCTTTGTATTTGGACCTTTAAAAACGACAAACACAATGAGTCTATTTTGTACATATCAAGTACACCAATTAGCCACGAGTGAGGTATGATGACGAAGGCTCGAAGATGTACGTTGTATATGACGTCCCTCCTGTTTCCTTTACATGATCACAGACCTCATCTATAATGAGCTGTTCCTTCCTGCCCTGTGATTCCTTTTTTTCAGCCTATTTGTTCTTCAGCCCGGATGTTGTCTTGAAGGTGCTGATTGATCTTATCTGATATTATTGCAGTTAGTATTTTGTATAAGTTGGAACGCATGCAATAGGCCTATATTTCCCGGGATCAGAGCTGGGTATTTTGGATTTCAGGATCAGATACGTTAATTCATAAATGAAAAATGAAGAAAGGGCTTCTAGATTATTCAGGACTTTGTGAATAACCCTGCCATTGTTTCGTGAATGCTAGGAAAGTTCTTATACCAGAAATTATGTATATTACCTTTCACGGTTCCCTTCCAGTTGTGTTTTCTTTATATCTCCTTTAACGTCTTCAGTGGTCAATTATCATGGGTACTTCTTCGCACTCATCTTTAAGAGTTTAGATCCATCCTGCGTTTAAATTATGGTGTTTACTTTGTGTCCATATGTCTTTGCAGTACTTATTCACTTCCTGAGTGTCTGGCATCTCACCTCGGTTCGGTCCTTGACCATGTAGCCCAGGAATGTGGTGTGAGTCACATGAGTGTCTTTCGCATATTTTGCTTAGAAAAAAATTGCATCCGTATCACTTGTCATTGCATCAAGCACTCGGAGGTCGGAATTTCGAATGGCGCATGGAATTTTGTCGGTTTGCCTTGCAACAACTGAAAGATGATCCATTTTTTTAACGAGTGCTATTTACGGATGAAGCGACTTTGACTAACCACGGTAATGTGAATTTACGAAATATGCATTACTGGGCATTAGAGAATCCTCACTGGATTCGGCAAGTACAACACCAGAAACCTTGGAGTGTTAACATGTGGTGTGGCATTGTGGGAAATTTCATTGTGGGACCTTACTTCATTCCAGGCATGTTAAATGGTATTATGTACGAACATTTTCTTCGAAATGTTCTACCCACATTATTAGAAGAGATACCACTGGATACGCGTCAGTGCATGTGGTTTCAACATGACGGCTGTCCAGCTCACTCTTCACGTGTGGCAACAGAAGTATTAAATGAGAAGTTCTTGAATTGTTGGATAGAACGGCGTGCTGAAGTAAAGTGGCCTGCCCGGTCTCCTGATTTGACTCCTCTTGATTTTTTTCTTTAGGGGGCAGTCAAAAATAAGGTTTATGCAGAAATTCCAACAACGCCAGAGGATATGAAGCGACGTATTACCGAAGCTCTTTCGAGTATATCAAGTGACACCCTCACATCTGTTGTCCTTCGAACGGCGACTGCAAATGTGCATTGCAGCAGATGAACAACACTTCGAGCACATGCTTAAGTAAAGCATTGTTCTGTAACAATGTATTTGGTATGTTTTTATTTCTATTTTGATCACTGTGTATTCTTTATACGTGACGGTTAGTTACGAATAAATTATGATTAATAAGATATTGTTTATTATTTTTGTATTATTTACTCCCAATTGATAATATAATGTGTTGTCACAGTTTTCAAAACAACAGAATAGTAATTGCGTGGCAAAACAAGAACTTTCCTGAATCTTGAATGCAGCATTTGAGTCTTCTTTGTACGAATTCATCTTTTGGCAAAATTAGTATCGAAGAAAGTATGTGCTGAAGTAAATGAGCGCCTTTGTCTGAAGGACGGACTCGCGAAGTTCCCCATTTAATTAGCAGGAAGGTCGAACAGAAAATCGCCGCTTCAGTGGAAAAATATGTTACAAAAGCACATCAATTGCTAAATAACTATTCGTTAAAAATACAAAGATATACACATATTTTAAATCGTCTTTTTAAGCGCATTACGATACGCTAAAATTTAGCATAGGGTTACATTTAAAAAACAAAGATGACCTTATATCTTCATAGTAAAATATAGCGCAATGACGAAATGTGCTGTAATCAAGTAGCCCCTGATCAGTCAATCGACTGTCCAATCCGCATCTTCGTATCTTGCGCGGTTGAGGAGATACAAGGGGTGTTAACACGTAGCTGTTCCACCCTGTATACTGTGCATATTCTTAGTTTCATACTGGAGAATTCTATCGACATCACTGAAGATGACTTTGGTTTTAGCTTTTACTTGAAATTTTGGCATTTTCGGTCTTTGGAAAGGGTCAGATCCGTAAATTCAGCGTACGATTCCTCCCAGTGTTATTTGACCAAGTTCTTTAGTTCATTTTTGTTGTAAAATGGTGGGGCTTCCCTGAGGTTGATTCTAGTTTTCTTATTACATCGACAAGTGAAATCTGTTAAAGTTTGATTTTCTTCCGTTTCCAATTGAAACAGTTCCAACTATAATTACATTTTTCTTTAATTTTGTATATTTGGGATTCTATGAGTTGCTTTTTGACTAGTATAGAACGTTTTTGATCACCAATATTTTTTACTGTCTTGAGGAAAATGCTGGGTATTAACTAATAACCATGGCTGGCTGGCTGGCTGGCTGCTCGATTTGTGCTCGATTTGTGCTCGATTTGTGCTCGATTTGTGCTCGATTGGTGCTCGATTGGTGCTCGATTGGTGCTCGATTGGTGCTCGATTGGTGCTCGATTGGTGCTCGATTGGTGCTCGATTGGTGCTCGATTGGCGCTCGATTGGCGCTCGATTGGGGCTCGATTGGGGCTGGTACAATGCCGAAACGAAAGTTACAGTTGTCAAATCAGAATACAAGTGCTATGAGATGGGCAGCCTATTAAAATTCGGAATGGGCTACTCAGAGGCAAGAGCGACTTGCAAAAGAACACGCACCATTGAAAACAATACAGTAAAGAAGAAAGCAAATGTGAATAATTCTCTAGGAAGCAGGGCAGCTTTTCGTTATGACTCTCGATTTGACTATTTACACATATCTCATGTTCAAATTGGTAAAATGGAAAATATTTGTATGTTTTGGTCAACCCTGTTGAACATTTTTCTCCAATATGGGCAGGGGACTAATACAGTGGTATGTAATTAAGTAATGGTCCTTTACATATTAAGACTAATCTTGCTGTTGTTTCGCATGTCAGTTGCTCCCAGTGAATTAATTCATCTATATTTTCTATAAACTGGTAAAAATTAATTTATCTAAAATATTTATGTCTAATCTAATAACAAAATTCTGACAATTCAAACAAAACTCCTTGGTTTCTATAATTCACATTTCAAAATCCATAGTATCTCGCACTTCAAATCAAATAACAAAACTAATAGTGTTTTGTTAGGTGGTTCAGTACATTGTCATTTTATTATGTATACATAATGTACATGTTCGCGGATCAGTATTGCTGTTATGTTGCGATGATATTATGAATTGATTTACCTAAACAAATAAGTTTTATACTACATGTTACTAGCACATAGATCGTTAAACATACATATTTCTGTCCATTGGGCGGGGATTCTGTCCATTGGGCGGAATTCCTGGTATCCTGGGAGGGCTCTGGGCAGTACGCTTTTTTTGCTTAAATCGTCAATATTGGATTTTCCCACAAATTGTACAAGTATTTATGGCTTCTTAAAGAAATGGCCTATGCACAAATGTTCGAGTTTTGAACACCATGCAGCTATTATGAAAATGCCACAGCCCAGTTTTTTAACATACATTTTGCCCCTTTTTCTAGGAATTGAACAAGTATTTAAGTCATACGGCTAGGCTTAATACACAAGAGTATTTATTTTTAAACTTCTTGTGAACGTGCAGCTGTTTTGAAATTATCAGCCCCAGTGTCAGAGTTACCTTTCTTTCCCACTAGGGTTTTCCCAGAAGGGATCTGGCAACCCTGGACGTAGGTGTTTCTTCAGCGTTGAAGATGACATTTTTGCCGACACCGTAGTTCCAGGCCAAAAAAAACGAAGAAAATCACATTCAAGACTGTACAACAAGTGAGAAGATTTCTACTAAGTGCAGGAATGATAAGCTGTGGAAAACAATAATTATGATTGAAAAGGGATCCATTCTTGGTGATGGGAAACTCTACGAAGTTTATAACGAGTCGAAAGGTATTCTAGAAGCCTTCATGGAATATTTTCCATTGGAATTTTGGAAGTTAGTATCATACCAGACGAATCTGAAATAAGTGCAAGCTTATTCTGAATGTATCAGAAATTTTACATTTCGTAGCAATTAATACGTAGGAATTACATTAAATAGGAGATAATAATGGAAACTCAAAATTCCACAGGCTGAGATGTATTAGAGTAGACTTCTCCATTTTCCGCTTATCAGCGATACAGTACCTTGAGATAGATATTTCAAAACTAGGAATAATTTACATTTTGTTGATAATTTTTCATCTCATGATCCTGATGAAAATCCTCATAAAATTGACAACGAATGTCTACTGTCCTACACTACTGTCCTCGTGCGTTGGTAGCACTCCATACGATACATGCGAAAGTTAGCCGAAACAAGAAGAGAAAAAAATATGTACCATGATTTGGTGTTGTCCAAGCATACAAAAAATGATAGGGGCATAGATCTATGTGAAAGGTTGCTTTATTACCACAGGAGCTCTGTAAGAACAAATAAATGGCCAATCAAATGGAGTATTCAATCATCTAGTTGATGTTGTAATTGTAAACTGTTGACTCTTTTATCGTAAGAAAAAGGTCCGGCCTGAATAAAAAAATTTCCGTTTCCATTGATTTCATTCAGATTGCATTTAGCCACATCATTGGTAAAATTCCAAGACAGTAGGAATAACAGCAGACAGCCACATTTTACAGTTGATAGCAACGATAGGGACAGTGCTGAAAATTGGGTCATGTGTTTGGAACTTCAAAAGCGATACAAGCCAGTGGAGGTAACTACACACCCTGTGTCGCCTTTTCAAGTTATCTGTCTTTGCTAGAATTGGACAAGTTGAGACAAATAATAACGAATAATCTGGGATACAGTGACCACGATGCACAAATTCTTACAATTACTAAGAACATAAACACTGACACAATAAATAATACACGCATGTGCAGAGCATTCACTAAAGTTAATATAAAATTATTTACGGACTACTTGATGAAGGAATCATGGGACGCAGTTTATAAGGCTGTTGACACAAATGAAAAATATAATTTATTTTTCTCCAAGCTTTCAATTCATTTTAACGCGTGCTTTCCTCTTAAAAAGAGAAAATTTAACATTTCAAGCAAAAGTAATACTTGGATCACACAAGGAATTAGAACATCGTGTAAAAACAAACGTACGCTTTACTTTATTTCTAAACATCATAACGTATCACCGGGTTTCCATATATACTTCCGAGAATACAAACGAATTTTAAGAAAAGTAATAGTTCAGGCAAAAATAATGAAAAATTGTCAGGACATTTTGAGCACTAGTAACGAAACTAAAGCAATGAGGGATATCGTAAAAAATACAACCACATCATCTCCATACCTTGTAGAGAATGTTATTTTAAAGGATAATGAAAGAGAAACGAGTAATCCGGAAAAAGTTGCCAATCTCTTCAACAAACACTTTTCTATAATTGTGTCTGATCTCACGAAGGGATTAAAATCACAAAATTCAACATTTTACACTTCCCAAAAAATTTCAGATACGATGTTTATTTCCGAAAATTCTCCCAACAAAATCCTCAGGATAGTCAGTAAACTAAAAAATAAATATTCATCTGATTTAGATGAATTTCCGGATTGTTTATTAAAAACTTGTGCACCTGCCTTTATACATCCGTTAACTCACATTTTCAATGCTTCTTTATGTACAGGAATATTTCCAGATATTTTCAAAACAGCAAAAATTAAGCCACTTTTTAAAAAAGGGAACAAAAATGATATTCAAAATTACCGGCCAATTTCTCTTTTGTCAGTTTTCTCAAAAATATTAGAAAGGCTTTTCTACTTACGAATGGAAACTTTTCTCAGGGAAAACAGAGCGTTTTCAGACTCACAACACGGTTTTAGAAAATCAAAATCTACGGAAACTACCATTTTTTCTTTTCTCAAAGATGTTGCTTCATCAATAGACCAAAATGAAGTACCCATTGGAATATTCTTAGATCTCTCGAAAGCTTTTGACGTTATTGACCATAAGATCTTGCTCTCAAAATTACCTTCGTATGGAATTCGTGGTATTGCCCTAGATTGGATAACTTCTTACCTTAAACATCGGACTCAAAGAGTAGAAATACCATACTGGCAGGAAAGAACATTACATACTTGTATTTCCAATTCTTTGCCAATTGAGCATGGGGTCCCGCAAGGTTCGATCTTAGGTCCTATTCTTTTTCTGTTATATGTAAACGACATGCCCTCGTCTATTAAAAATGGAAGAACGGTTCTGTTTGCTGATGACACGAATGTTCTTTGCAAAAACGAAGCAGTAAATAGTACAATTTCAGAAGTTTCAAATTGGTTTAATAATAACAAATTAATTGTTAACGAAAGAAAAACTGTTTCAGTGCATTTTTGCATCTCAAATCGGAAATCGCATGTTGCATTGAAAATGAACAATATGCAATTAGCTGATGTTGAGGCAACAAAATTTTTCGGTCTTTCAATTCAATCAAACCTCAAATGGAATGTACATATAACAGAATTAAACACTAAATTAAGTTCATTATGCTACGCATTCAGAATTCTTTCAAATTCTGTCAGCCTTCATGCAGCTCGTTGCGTTTATTTTGCAAATGTGCATTCCCGCCTGAGATATAGCATAATATTCTGGGGAAGCTCATCCTGTAGTATTCAGACCTTCAGATTGCAAAAGAAAATTATTCGAATAATGAAAAATGCCTTCCACGTGATTCCTGCAAGCCTCTTTTCATTGAGCTGGGAATCTTACCATTGCCTTGTCTATTTATTTACGAATCTGTAATATTTGTCAAAAATGACCTACTTAACGGAGGGAACATATTTTCATGCAATATTGATATTTATAATTACAACACACGCCGTAGAAATCACGTGCATCAAGTGTCAGTATCAACAGCTCAGTACAAGAAATCAACATACAATATTTGTACGTTACTTTACAACGCATTGCCAGATGACATAAAACAATTAAAGTCGGTACACAAATTTAAGTTTAAAGTAAAATCTTTTCTGCTGCAAAACTATTTCTATACAATTAGAGACTATACTGATCGTGAAAAAGAAAAATAATGTTTAATGTAACAAAACAAAGATATATAATGAATTAGTACGTTTGCATTGTATACATTTAAAAAAAATATTTAATACGCCTGTAACAAGTAATGTACTTCAGCTTCCGGGTGAATGACCCCCATCTCGATCAGGTTTTTGTCCAGTTTCCCTGATCCATTGAGCAAATGCTGAGATGGCCCCTTGTTTTGCTTCTGAACGTAAATGTAGCTTCACTGTGCGCCCGTTTTGTTGAGCACACCTTTTGCTTGTAGTTCATTTACAGTTAAAATTGATTTTCTATAACTCGGGAACAAACATTTTCCAAATATTTTTATTTTTCCAAAATAATTATTTTCTAAATTCATTTTTCGTTTTTTTTTTAATTCTGGCCCTCAAGAAAATGTGCGCAGATAAATTTCTTTCCCCACACGTCATATACAGTTTTTACTGTTTTTTGACAAATAAATAAATAAATAAATAAATATGAGCAATGGTTTCTACTTGTTCCTGGCAAATGCGGCATTTATCATCTTGGGATATTTTGAGAACCACTTTATCATAATGTGTACTCAACGCCTGATCTTGGGTAGCTATTTGTGGTTTCTTGATGCCGAAAAATCGAACAAACCATCTGTCTGCTTGTCTGTCTGTGAACAACGCTAGCGGCTTAACTGTTCAGGCGATTTTCTCCTAAATTGATATTCCTCTATCGATCTGGCTGATGTCGTGGTCCCTTGAATTTGAAACCGATATTTTAATTTTAGGGATACTTTACGTGAAGCTCCTTGGACATTTTCCAAATTTAAACAAATGGCTCCATATTTTTTTACTAAATCTTGTTGTTGGATAGTGTGGAGGCCGTTAAAAAATAGTGTAGGTCTCATGTTCGTTGAAAACTAATTTTTCGAGAATTGCAAAAGTTCAAAATTTGTTCGTCTTCCTACAAATAAAATATTAAAATTTTAGATTTTCCCTTAATGAACTCTGTTCCTTTAAAGATAGATTTTGAAATAAGGTCATCTACAATTTTTCGGAAACTTAAGTACTGTTCCTGTAAGTTTGCGCGAAAATAGGGCGAGAAAATACGTGCTGTGTCAGCACCACTAATATATATAGAACTTGTTTCCCAGTAAATTTACATATGCTTTCCTAAGGTGCTTACCATTCGAGAATATTCTGTTTTTCTAATTCCTTGTCTATAAAAAGGAGGTTGGCCCGAGATACAAGTGAGTCCGGAAAAATTCCCTTCAGTGACAAACTCACTCAGAGGTCCATTCCACTACGTAGGCGGGCCGTAACGAGTCCGTCGCAGATCAAGTGTTCTGGAGCTACTGAGGCGACGCGACCCTTGCCTGTGACAATATACGCTACGCTGGCCACGCTACGCTTTGGGATTTCTACATGGATACGAGGACCCGGCTTGATTCAGTTGTATTGTTGTTGGACGGTGAGATTTGACCTATAAACGGATAATTCAATCGGATTGTAGAATAAACTTAAAGTATTGAAAGTTTTTCTATATTGCATAATCCGACCATTCCTGAACATAACAAAACGTATTTTAAATGGATTAAATATGTATCAAATGATCGATTGCATGAAATTTCATGAACTACACAGTTGTGTGGTGTGACGTATTACGTAAGTTCCTGTTTTGCCCAAATAATTGTTAACATAGATAAATAATGAGAAGGTATTTTACGCAATAAATGCAGTATATTTGACATTCTCGGTGACTTGCCGAAGAAGCAATGCACCTTTAAGTAGGATTAGTATGTTTTAAATATTAAGCTCTTTTAAGTTTTCGAAAATATTTCTGAATACACGTGACACAAAACATTCATCATTTTTAAACACCAAAAATATGAGTGTCAGAGATCATAGTAGGGTGCTTCAATTTTTTAATAATCAAATACTAAAAGGCAAATACGTAATAGAAATGCGATTGCCTGTGCGAGTATAAGACGTAGTAAAGTTACTTCTTGCTGAATCACATACGTCATCAAAGTTTCAAGATAAGCCGAACCTATTAAGTATGAAATATTTACAAGTAAAACAATGCCTTCAGACTAATATTTACACCAACTTTTGCTGAGATGAAAATTTATGGAGCAACGATTACATGTCTAATTTGAATCAACGTATGTTTGCAACAGTCGAACAATCGAGAACGATCCGTCCTCTCCCAAACACCATGCCAAAGATGATAGATTCATCAAGGTTTCTTCATAGAAGTGAAACCATTTTAGCGAATTCCAATTTATGGCAGAATGTATGTATGGTAAGGCTACCTCACTGGAGCCGGAGGCTTTCATATTAGGAAATATGATATGAACAGTTTAAAACTGTGAAGTTTGTGAATTTGTGTAGGTTTCCACTTTTCACAATATTTAATTATTAATTATTCTTTAAAGCCACATAGTAGAAACAGGGCCGCCAGAATGCCGCAAAAGCCAATTGGAACTTTGCAAAGCACTCAAGAAAAACATGACACTTGAATGGGTTGTATCATTTTGCAAAGCAGCGTCCTGTCGAAACGATCTACACGACCTGTAGAAGCAATGTCGAGACCTAGTGAGGGTTTATGAATTCACAAGCCAGACGTGACGTGGATGCTAGTGAAGAGATAATCTGGCAACTTAAAAATCTGTTTTAATTTGAATTTTGATCGTGACGAGCTTAAAACTAAAAAAAGATGAGTATACACTAAATCATGTACATTGACCTCGCACTGCTGGAGGTGAGCTTTGAATGGCAGTTTGTAATAAGTTGATCTTCAAATTGATTCCATCAACAATTCTATGGTAAAATGCATTAGCAGTAAAAAATCTGTAATGAAGATTATATAAAATTTCCAGCTCTGATGAAGGCCACAGAAAATGCAGAAATAATGGAAAATAACAAAAAATATAGAATGTTTTTGTTTCTACAACGCCCCAAACTTCTGGATATCCTAAAATATATTATAAATATTTTAGAATTTAAAAATATTATTATTAACAATAATAACTAACATATTACTGAAACCAAAACGAAAATGGTTTATTATCAAAAACTGGATCGAAAACTGGAAAGTTTTTAGAAACGGTTCGATAGGTTCAGTAAATCAAAATCTATGCCGAATTATAAGGCTCATAGTAATAAACGCATTTTCCCCAGTAGTTCCAGAAGTCGGCCTACATTATTTCTGAGTAAAAAAAAAGCTCATCATAGTTTTTACAGTGATAAAATAATCGAAAACTTGACGAGACAAATGTCTAGTTTTGTTTATATTCCACATTTACAAACAACAAAACAATGATCTTGTTAATCGTTGTATAGTGATGTAGAGAAAAGAGAGTAGTAAGGATTATTACAGGGAGATGCTACAAAATTAATAACGTTCAGCTGTTAGTTTCTGCTAACTGGATACTGAATTGTGTCTGGCAAATACTTATGAGACTACGTTGATAAGATGCAGACTAATAAAGATGCTCTATATAGATCGAATTCAGCCGCTGCCTCAAGGGGAATTCTAGTGGCTGGCTGCTCTGATTTTCCGTGGTTTCTTCTAGGACCGCAACTAGGAGAATGCCGAAGCAGTACCCAAACAAACGAAGGCCACGGACGGCGCCCGATTTTCCTTCCTCTTCCTGTCCTATCTTCATCCCTTACATACACACTGACACTTACATGCACCACACATACAGGGAGACCAGTCGGATTACGGATTGTCTCGTGTGGGGCGGTGTCTCGCTGGTGGGGGATACCTGGTTGATGGAATATTCCGCAAATCAACCAAATCAACTGGCAGATCGTCGCAGGATCTCACCACAGTGGGGGAACATTACCGTCACCTCCCGTGATATAACATGCTTTACACGTACAGTCTATTAAATATTCTAATTTTATTGCATTAAAGGCGTCGAACTCGGAAGCTAGGCACCCGAGAGAACGTCTTTTCTGCTGCGGACCGCCATCTCCGTGGTCATGCCCTCAGCACTTGTTTCCCTCGTCTGTGTCCACTGCCCCAAAGTTCATACAAAATTCATGCATTCGAAATTGGTTTTAATTTTGTGTCTGTCCAAAGGTGCAACAGAAATAGCGTCTCAAAAGATGTTTCACGCTGAAAACTTAATCATTAAGCGGAATTCGTCGGAGAAAATGACAAATGATTAACACTTAAAAAACAAATTTTAAATATTGACGGATATCTTGGTTTCTAACACTTATTCTAAGATAAGTGAAATGCGCTGATTCAAATTATGCAAACCATTTGTCTCTATCACCCACCATCTTTTAGATATACTCCTTCAACCATTTATATTTCACTAGAACATTTTTTGTTTCATGGAATACTAATGAACATAGAATTAGCTTAGAAAAAAATGAGATTGAGTCACATGGCACGCATATTGTATAGTAATATATATTTCAAGGTATAATACACATATAAAATCCACGTACACTGAAAATACTTAATCGAAGGTATTTTTGGTCTGAATTTCTGGGCTGTAGATTTGTGTTTGTGTTGAGCATCTGGCATGTCACGCTGAAGTGTCCATCAGTTGTCAACTAAAATTGCTCCACTCTATTGACTCTGATACGTTACTTTATCATCAAGATTTCCTGATGAAAAACATGTTCGTCAGTGGCTGAACCTAGGTTTTCGGGGAAGAAGTGAAGATGCGAGTTAAGGAGATGAATTTTGAGGGACATGTTGACACCTAGCTTTTTGTACGTAGTGATGCACTTCTTCACAACATTTTAACAAAAGCTTTATAATTTCAAAAGAAACTGGCTACAACTGATTTGAATGCCCTCCATGCATTTTTTTCAGTATCATTCAATAAGTCTTGAATGAGCTGTCAGTATTTACCTTCCATATTTGTGGACCTGTGAAAACATCTTCTTTCATTTTCACGTAACTCAACTCTCGAAACTTGTTGCACAGGTACCGGAAAGCATCCGGGTCATTGTCTAATGCCTTCGCAAAATTTTTCATGATTCCCAACTTGATCTAAAGTGGTAGCATGGGTACATTGTCAAGATCAATAAATGGCACACGAGAGACATTTTTATTTTCTGGCTGCATTCTAGTTTTGATAGGTCAATTTTTCTTTAGGTAGCAGTGCTTTTTATCTCTTCTCTCCTACTTGCCAATAATACGGCAGTACTTGTACCCTGCCAGTCGTTCCCATGATAATTATGATGATTCTTTAATCACCAATAGATACACAATTCATACTTGTGTGTAATATTTCAAATGTGTTAACAAGTGTTTATGCGTTTGTCTTTATTGCGTAAAAACTTAAATAATAGAAGACGAAGGAAACAAAATAATGAGGTGCGTTGGGTATAGACCTGCACGCGAGTACTCGTGCTCCAAATGGACGCACGAGTGACAGAATAATGAAAATAAAACAGAAACAAATGAAAGATCAGTCATGCGACATCGAAAATGCTTGAAAGTATTACCTTCAATATAAATATTTTCGCAGTCGACGGAAATATTTTGTGGTGTTACTTGAAAAAATACAAAGAAAAATTATGGGGATAATAAAATGAATAGTGCTTTATGAAAATTATTTTTTTTGGTCGATATCTTAAAAACTTGACGTGACAGAAAAATGGTTTTCAGATTTGAAATCAGCACGAAAAACTACACTGGAAAAAGTAAACACCGTGCAAGATATCTATAGCTTGTTTATCTGTGTTATATGCAGTATTTTTAAGGGAAGCATTCCTTCCTTATTCAAAAGCATGAAACTTACTTGTTACGCGCTTTTACGGTATTCCCGGTAAAGATATATTTGTGGAGTTGTCCTGAATGAAAATTTTGATTCTAACGAATGAGAAGTCCAAATTGTACCTGCAAATTCAACAGAATAATTGGAAATAATGAATCGGAACTCTTCGTGAAGCATATTATTCTTAATCTGCATGCCCATCTCAGGAATGCGGGGTATATCTCATTCATTTGTTACGTTTTTTAATTTCTTTTTCCACGACTGCTAACTTAATAGATGTTGTGAATTAAAACACAGAGTTCAATTCCATAAATTACGATTTTGTGATGAATACAAATATTTGTGATGAGCCGGCGTCGTTAGACAAATCGCTTCACTACGCTCTGTGAAGTCACGAAATGTCACCATCTCGATTACTTTTTCGACCAGTTTCCTTAATCTTTTAAGCAAATGCTGAGATTGCCTCTTGTTTTGCTTCTGGACATAGCTTCACTGTGTACGTTTTCCTGAGCTCTTTCGGGAAGGTAGATATTCGAATAATCGTTTTCCATTTTATCGCAGCAGTAAGTCGATTCCTTCAGGTAAAGTACTAGGGATAATATCCTTAATCTGTGGCTTATTTGCCTTTGCAAATAGATTTGGTTATACAGGAGCGAATATTCTCATATCAATATCGCTCCAAAACTGCTCGTTGCTACATGTTCCTACTTAATATGTACATGAGTAAAAACAGACAACTCAAAGCTCAAGAAACCATGTACATATTGCACATCTCTCTGTAGTACATCACACGCTTTTTAACTGTTTTTGGCGTTCAATAAATGAAAGTTAAGCAGGTTGAGACACCACGGATTCCTAGACGGGTGAACGTCTGGGTACCCTGGTTACTAATGGCACCGAGACCCTGAACGAAGAGATAAAAGGCAGTGATTTCAACGTGACGAGACTAAAAAAGCTTCAAAGAGAATTACTCCAGGTACGCTCAATGCCCAAGAAGGGCTAGGAGACGTGTTGCAAAGACACAACAAATTTAAAAAATTGTGAATCTATGTGATAAGTTTGATGAATTGTGATGAATTTCCCCACAAAACCCCTCAATCTTTTAACACCTATATTTGATTTCAGTAACAGTCCTACCGTCCACTAGTTAGCTCCGTTATATTCACTCTCCTCAAAGGGCTGTCTTTCCAATATCTCGTTTTCCACCAGTGTTATTATTACTCGTTTTTTCGAATGATTCGTTTTACACTTTCAATGCTATTATGACATTAACTGACTAAATATACTGTACTACTCACCAACGTATCACGTGAATTTAATCAAATTCAGTTCTTAGCGTTTATTTTTATCTTGTCATTCTTCATCATCAGTAATTTCCTAATTTTAAATAATTACACAATTATTTTTTCTTTACGAATATTCGCAAATTACTTAAGCCAGTCGAAAATAATGAGCTGTTAATATTTGTTAGAATATTGCATATATAATTTATTAATGGCGTAGTGTATAAATTAAACTCTAATCTGAAAATGTAAAATAACATGCATCGAATTAATTCCCGTGTCAGTGTATGCCAAATTAGAAAAATCCCCAATTACAAAACACGTTTGGGGAACAATTTAATTGCCGTCTGAAGCTACATCAACATTGAAGCAACGCAACAAGAATTTTAAACCGTCTTTGATCTATGTTTCACGATTCGGATCGACGGTCGGCGATGTGTGTGTCGTGCCCCGCGAGGGATGCAAAACCTCATTGGAATTGCTAATAATATTATTTTGGTAGAGGCTGCCTCGCGTAGAAATATGGCGGGCGGCGCGCAGCCGGCCTTGCGCCGACGCCCCGTTGCGCACCCTTCCCAACCCGTCCGCCGCCATTCCCGCCACCACCGCCACCCCCATCACCCGCCGCCTCCTCGCAGTCATCACCACAGCCATCCCCGCCACAGCCATCCTCTCCGCCACCGTCACCTTCACCGCCATCCCACCCGCCACCGCCACCCTTCCCGCCACCTCCGCCGCCCCGTCTGCCAACACCGCCGCCTTCACTGCTCCAAATTACGCTGCCTCCTGTGCCGCCTCCTCCGCCGCCACCGCCTCTGCCATCACTACCAACTCCTGTAGCGCTACCCACTCCATCACTTGTACTCCCTCCACTCGGTCTCCTATGCTACCGCCGCGTCGCTTCCACAGCCGCTCCCTCATCCACCTAGTGCTCGGCCAGCCACAACGCGCCAGCAAGTTAAAGATGATGCTACGGATGGGAAACTTGGAAAGCTGACTGCGTGATGTTCACGATACGATAATTAACATAAAGACTTTTATACACTCTCATCTGAATGGTACATTCCCATTAAAATTGGACTGAAGAACATTCCGGCAATGAGAAAAAATAAAGAAAATGGAAAGAAAAAAACGATTTCATGTGCTATCTTGAAGAGAATAATTAATCGTGTATCAGCATCTCTTGTCCATTGACAATTCATAATACAGTAGGGGAATGTAGACACATGTATGTTTTATGGGATTGATTAATGTGTAGATTAATGAGGCATTGCAATAAACGGAGGATAAATACTTCTTTCTTTTGCTCACTTTATTGTACTCATATCGTATGTTCAATTGTGCTATCAGAAGTGTCAGTGCATTCGAAAATTGTTAATTTAGGAATATTTGAATAAATTTCAATGAACCTTCTAACGAGCAATATAATTTTACAATGGAGGGCTCCAATAATGTTTTAACAACGCAATGATTCTATTATATCCTCATTTATCAGATCCATAATTCTCAATGTTTGCAGTCCTACACTCGTCCAGTTGTAGAAATAAACGTTTAATGAAATGCGAAGGAACGATCCCATGAAATCGAATTACAGATTTATAAGCCTGACAGTAACGAGAATAGATTGGAAAATGAAAAATAGATATCATGGTGGACAGCCATGCCACTCCTCAGTTTCACATCTGCTTCTCTTCAATGACGTCAAGATCTTGATGATTTAACCTTTGTGCTGTCTGTATCTTGTATTTCCGTATTGGAGGTTTTTCGCTTTGTGTAGATTCTGCCTTCACCAGCGACCAGGCTTCCAGCAAGAAATACTTTCTGCGTAGATTCCAATGTAGCAGATTGACTTAACTCCCGCGACGTTCTCTGTAATATGCCTGTGCGATCTTGCTACTAACTTTGATAAACAGTTTTTACTTTCTCGCTATTTTCGTTCTTCCATAGTAAAGAGAAAGTATTGGAATACAGCAGCTATTTTTCGACAGAAAAACTCATTTTGTGGGGCCATGATACTATAAAAGTCGATGCATCTTTGTTCCAATATGTAGTAAATTATTTCCTCTCACACATGTGTAGTCAGAAGCAATGTTTCGCTCGTCCTTGATACTGGAAAATTGGTTTTAAGGCAAAATGTCTGCCCATCACGTCCGTCTGTGGTCTACCTTAATGACTAAACCGGTCGTACGATTTTTTCGAATATCGTCCTTTCATGATTGATTCGGCCAAACTCCAGGATCTGCGAATTTGAAACGGATACTTTGTTTTTTCGAGTACTTCACATAAAATATTTATATTTTTCAAAGTTTCCTCGAAAATCGCTCCAAATGTTTGAATTAAATTTTATTCTCGGGTAGAGTAAACGACGCTTAAAATATGTCGCAATTCTCGTTTTCCTTGAACTCTCCAAATTTTGGAAAATTCTTGAAGTTAAATTTTTTCAGCGTCTTTCTACAACTACAATATTGAAGATATAATTTGTTCCGTAATGAAATACCTTCTTTAAGTGCAAGGTACAATTTTTCAAAAAAATATGAGTAGTTTTTGCGTAATTTTGTGGTAAATATAGGTTATTTAAGAAAATCTCAAAAATTCCTTCACTATTTTTTTTTCGAATAGAGCACAGTACAGTTATAAAAATAGCGCAGGTGACATTATAAGTAAATTCTGCATTTTCAAAATTGCAAAAAATTAACATTGCAAAACTACACCCGATTGAAATGTTTTTCGTTAGTGAAACTTCTTCCCAAAACTTAATCTTTAAATATGATTATGTACCATTTTTCGAAAACGCGAATAGTTTTCGCGTAAATTTTAATCGAAATAATGGAAAATAAAAATACTGTTCTTATAAACAGCTCCAATTATTTTATTAATAGTTTTTTGAATAGGAACTAGTGGTGCTAAAGCAGCACGTACTTCCTTGCCCATATTTTCACGCACAAACACGCGAAAAGTACTCAAATTTTCGAAAAATTATACATGGCCTTATTTCGAAATCTATGTTTAAGGAACAAATTACAGTAAGGTAAAAATCTCTATCTTTAATATTTTTCTTGTGGAAAGACGATGAACAAATTTTGGACTTTGCAATTTTCGAAAAAATCAGGGTTTTTTAACGAACATGAGGCCTACATCATTCTCTTAAACTTTCTTCACACTCTTCTACAACAAAATTTAATAAAAACGATAGAGCCTTTTTTGAATATTTGGAAAATATCCCAGGGGCTTCACGTATGGTACCCCCAAAATTAAAATATCAGTTTCAAATTCAAGGGGCCGCTACACCAGCCTGATCGATTGCAGAGGAAATCGACGGAATGGTTTAGCTGCTAGCGTTGCTTACAGACAGACCGACAGATGTTTTGCTGTCATTTATTTTTCGCCATCAATAACCCACAAAACATGGATTCTGGCTATCAGGACCCTGTAATAAGAGTTTTCTGCCGAAAATTTGCCGTTTTTTCGCACAGCATTACATAAATTTCTCTCTACTCCGTAGGAAGAATGTAGAAAGTAGGCTTATAGAAATGGTACAAGTTTAATTTTTGTGGCACTCTCTGAATTTTAGAAAATGGCAAAAGCTAAAAATAATGCGAGAACGTATGTGCTGTTTTATTTCACTTGAACGGTCTGACCAGGAGATGTGGCTCAGTTCATTACAGATCTGCAGTGACTATGACACGGAGGTTCTAGGTTTGAGTCCCGACGGCTGCAGGATTTTCGACACTAGCTTGTCAGCTAGGTCTAATTCAGCCGCTGTATGGAGGATAATTCTAGTGGCCGGCTGCCCTGGCCGGTGGTTTTCCATGGTTTCTCCGATCAACACCACGCGAATGCCGGAGCAGTACCCTAACAAACGGGCCGCGGACCCAGCGCGATCTTTCATTCCTCTTCCTTGTCTTATCCTCACCCCTTACATACACACTTACATTAACATACACTACACTTTCTACATGCTGGGACACCGGTCGGAGGCCTAGAACTTGTCTCGGCTGGGGCGGTGCCCCCCCGCTGGTGGGAGATAACTGGTTGAGGAAAGCCCCACCAGTCGATTAGGTCGGCGTCGTTAGGCGACGCAGCGCCTCTCGGTGCGTAGCGCCGTTAGGCGACGGTAGGTCGGTGCCGGATCTCACCATCCAGCGAGGGGAAGATCATCGCCTACTCCCGATGAAAAAACACTAACACTTCACATAGATCACCGCTACCTCCCGAAGCACTACACTTACGTGACTGAGTACTTGACGCGCCCGGAATCACTAACAATCAGTCAATCATTTGAACTGCCTGAGTCCGTAGAACCTCCTCAATTGCTGATAGGAACTGGCATACGTTCTCTTTCGTAAGGAAGACATCGTGCAGCCAGCTTGGAAGTGAAAGTCCCGTTTGTTTTCCCAACGATGGAGAAGATAATCTTCCCGAAAATATTGTGCGTGCACGAAGTTGCCATGCCACATTGTGCGTGCGGAGTTTCTGTTGTTTTTTCTTTTTATTGATAAAAAAGTTTCTTTCCAGTAGAAGGACACCTTTCTTAGGTGCGTCGACGAGCCACATATCTCTCGAGTTTTGTGTGTTCTCTGCCAGTACTTGCTTCTATGCTTGAGCGAATTCTATATGTGCTGAACGACACTTGTCTTCGTATCTTGAATATTACCACCATTTCACACTGTTCTGAGGACTGACTATGTTAGGTCAGACTCCGTATTGCCGCTGAATTTGCAGACGCCCTAATTAGGTGTTCGTAGAATTCGAATTCCAACAGTAATACTAGCTATACAGGTAAATCGAATTCAGTCGCTGTCCGGAGGAGAATTATAGCGGCCGACTGCTAGGATCGGTAGTTTCGTGGTTTCTCTGATCAAATCCAAGCATTGCCCGATCAGTATCCTAACAAACGGGTCTTGAACAGCGCGTGATCTTTCCTTTCTCGCCTTTCTCCCTTGAGCACACATATGTACTCATTGACTTGCGCTACACCATTGCACATGTCTGTAAACCAGAAGGGAGCTTAGAACGTATCCGGATTGGGGTGGTGCGCCGTTGGAGGATATCCTTAGGGGAAATAACCTGCAAACTGGCGTGTAAGGTTGGTGCCGAAACTCACCATCCAGCGGGTGAGGAACATAGCCGCCTCCAGGGATAATTCAACTCGCTAACGGGCTCATTGGTCACAGCAATAGGCGTACCCGAAAACCTCGTAAAGCTGGCGTACCTCGGAATGCTTCACGTTTTTTGTATTTCTTCGCTTAGCGTTAACTTAGTGGATGGCTTAGATTCCTGTCGACCTCTTCCATGAGCCTCTTCTCGCTATCTTGTCATAAAATTCAATTGTCAGAAGATTCTATTTGAGATGTTGATTATTGTACCTCAGCATGTCCTGAATGGCGAATTTTTGTATGATGAACTCGATTATAATGTTTCTGCAATACACAAGGATTGTAGCTCAGTTTCAAACTTTCCGTGCGACGTGAAATAATGTGTGTTCAGATAATAGGGAATTCCAGGACTCGACTTCGATGCTTGGTGCCTGACTAGCTTTTCCCGCGGGAATGTTGGGAGAGACATTTATGCTTTTACGAATTGCAACGAAGAGAGGATCGTTGGAATATTTGAGTGCGTATATTGGCATTTCGATAGGGTATACCTTTGCTAAGATAAGGGAGTTTCAGTGGTACTTGTTCATGTTAGAGGCACTTCCAAATCTTTCGTATAACACCCAGTCCTGGCCCTTTAATATGCAATTGTATGAGAGCAAGTCGAATGATAATATTCATGTCAGAAACAATTCAATGACAAGTTTTCAACAACCAACAATATACTGCATAGTTGCATTTAGTATAAACATTAACCGAATAGAGCAGAGAAATCGTCATATAAAGTAGCCTAGCTGAAGTAGAGGTTCAAAAGTTACTACTTGAGTCTTCACTCGTAGCTGATTAACTCAGTGGTGCCTTGAGCGATCCAACTAAAATGCGTTTTGTTGCTGTTGTTGTAATGATTCACTGGGTTATCTCTTACCTTGCGC
>JAHLJT010008446.1:58009577-58063488 GCA_031308135.1 Acheta domesticus
TTGATTTTGTCTAAATTATCGTGTTAAAATCCAAAGCAAAATTACGGAATAGGTTTTTGAGCTTTGACTTTGTGATAGCTTTTTGCAAAGCGTTCTTCGTTTCTGTGAGTATTCGTCGGAGCGCAAATAAGCTCCACAAGTTGTATGAAGGCAGCTGCAGCTTAAAATGTTAGTGTCTTTCATTAAAAATATTCTTGATGGTTGGCTCTACAAATAAGAAAAATTTTGAAAATCTCTGTGCAATTTTTGGAACAAAAATCTGTACATTGTTTTAATATTTACGACTTGAATAATTTGGATAATATTTGATTATTATTGTTTTCCAGTTGAAACGTTTTTAATTGCTCCGGTCGATCTCCCGCATTTTTCAGAGAACTGGTACTGTTTTTGAGACATTCTCAGCAATCACAAACACGAAAGTTGTATTACGTATCTTCCCTATCCTCGTTATACTAGAATCGCAATAAAATAATTTTTGGCTGCTAGACACACCATAATTTGCTCACCATATCTATCTACTTGTAAACTGAACTGGAGTAATTTCCAAAGGCGTCTCACGTACCCTTTTCTATACATAAACAGCTAAAATGCAGTTGGAAACATTGGTCAAGAAGCCTAAAATTGAGCCCTGTGGGACTCCACGTGCAATTGCCAAAGAATTGGAAAGGTGTGTACATAATGTTCCATCATTCCAGTATGGTATTTCTACTCTCTGAGATCACTGTCTTAGATACGAACATAACCAATCTAGAGCAATACCACGCATTCAATAAGAAGGTAATTTTGAAAGGAAAATGTTATGGTCAATGACGTGGAAATCTTTTGAAAGATCTAAAAGTATTCTAATAGGTGCTTCGTTTTGATCCATAGATGAGGCGAAATCTTTATGAAAAGAAAATATGGCTGTTTCCGTAGATTTTGATTTTCGATATCCATGTTGGCAATCTGAAAACGCGTCATGTTTACTGCGAAAGATTTCCATTCGTATCTAACAAAAAAGTCCCTGATATTTTTTGAAAAACTGAGAAAAGGGAAATTGGCCGATAATTTTGAATGTTATTTTTGTTGCCTTTTTTGAAAAGCGGCTTAATCTTAGTTGTTTTGAAAATATCTGGAAAAATTCCGGTGCTTCCGACCTAAAAGTAATTGCTATACATTTGGGAATTCAACTAGTTGTACAACATACAACTGCTTTTGTGTAAATGGAAGAAACGATCCTGATCCTAACATTAAGCTGTCCTCGATTTACCGGTTCCACTCTTTCCCAACAGTATGGGCAGCAAAGACAGAGGGCAGTACCTAGAAGATAAGTTTTCAAATGTTAGCGAGACAGAAATCAAAGAGTGTTGTTGTTGGTCCCCAGATACGCCTATTGATGAGAGATACTGAATTCGATGTTTCTCAAAAGGAAAAGACAGAGATGCCCTGGAATGCTCCAAAGATTTCGCGAAACGTTTTTTAGGGAGCTGGTAATCGGAAACAGCTCGATACTCCAACTGTTATACAATCGAAGCTATCGAAACCACAAAAATCGCTCTTTTCGACTTTTTTTCCTGAGAAGGGTCACTTTGCCCATCATGCGTTGGGTGGGAAAATGACACTTCCGAGGACAGAAATTACGTAAGTTCAGTAGTGTTAATGTAAAGGAGATTGACCCGGACTATCTCGGCGTGAACGCCGTCTATCCCAGAAACCGCGCCCAGTTTAAGGCCTTTAATTGCTTTTTTCCAGTTCTCTTAAAGTGAAATAACCCGACAATGTTGCTAGATATTACTCTTATATCTTACATCTTAACTGTCGTTGTTCTTCTGAATTGTCACTTACTCTTACCTGTTTCATCAATGCCTTTAGCAAATCTTTCAACGAAGATTACCACGTTGAGGTGCATTCAGAGCGGGTGGATATGGAGGATGCAACTTCAATGATTATAATCTAATCGGGCGTTCTACGACAGAGGCAACAATATCCAGTTATCTCTCTCCCCCTCCCTTTGGATTTAATTGCGTAATTGTGGCAGGATTTTTTCTTGACTTTCCTGATGATTTTATTCAAGAAATTCTCTGATCTAACTTCCTCAAAATATCTTCTTCAGTTAAAGGACTCTTCTACGCTTATGCTTCTGTTAAGAAATTTTTAGACTTTTCACCGTAACCATATTACTAATTCACCATGGTATACCTTTCTTAACATATTCAAATAAAGTGGGTAGAAATAATACTTCTTTATTCTTTAGTGGTTTTCGTTGGATAGTTTTCTTTGTTGCTTCTATTATGTCTAAGTGATATCTTCTACCTCTCTTTCGATAGACGTAGTCTGTTCCAAGCAAAAGAATTGTGGGAATTATGATGCGGTATTGTTGTCTTAATTACATGAAGTAACAATGGAAGTCATCTCCGTCAACTTAATATATTAAATTGACGGAGATGACTTCCATTATTTCTTCAAGTATCAAGAGAGCCACTTGTTCCTAAGATTCTCTCTGGAAACTGTCCCAGTTTGCTCTCCTCAAAGTTAACCTTCAATATTAAGAATTCATCATTTGATCCAAAATTAATTCAGGATCATAACTAATAGAATTAATTTGATGATCACAATTTACAATTTATTAACATTACAACATTCCAGTTTCAGGGACGACATACTACCGCGTCATTAAATCGATTTTATACCCGAAGATAATTCCATGATGCGGGTAAGTCATAAATTGCATTAGATCATGTATTACCTATAAACAATTCCTCATGAGAAGATCTTGAAGTAGCCTCTAATTGCTGAATATTACTGAATATGACTTGACATTTAAATTCAGGCTGACATCTGGATACACAGGACCGCAGCCGAAGTGTCCCCAATTAGACCTGGTGAGAGTCGCTCCGCCAGATGGAAGCTACCAACTTTCAGATTGGTGCCAGAGGTTATCAGACTCACGGGTTTCGGGAAAAGTTTCTCCTCAATAATCCATGAGTATCGACCACTGCCACAATGAAGTCAAAAGCTTACCAGGGAGACACCCGGGTTGTTCCACCCGAGCGGTTCGACTACTGATCTGAACAACCTGCATACAATTCCTACAATATTACCATTGAATCAGTGGTTAATCTTTGAATCATCAGCTTAATAATGTCTGTCTCTCTGACTGTTCTTTACGACTTCAGTGGTAAAAGCCGGTTGTTTCAGTTGAATATATTTAACTAATAACTTTTTCAGTCTTTGTCACTATTATTAATAATTTTTATCAATATTGAATCTTTATCTGAAAAATTTAATTTCATTTGAAATTTTGACACCAAAAAATCTCGTCACATGTTTCCTCTTCGAACTCTACAACTTCGTTTTCTTTTGCTCCTTTACCTCTTATTCCTCTCTCAGCCATTTTGTGCTGAATGAAGAAAATATTGGCAGGCCCTGGCTCGCATGGAGGGGGGACCACCCGGTTTCTTTGCGACTAGTGTTTGTTGACGCCTTTTTCTGAAGTCTGGCTCTCTTCATTTTAGAAGCACGACATAACGCCTGTTGTCCTCCGGAAGGTGCACGCTCAACCGGGATCTTTATAAGCTTTAATATCTGACAACCAACACTCCAACAAACGCGGGTGGCCAAGACCGATTAGTACTTTAGAACTTTAAACGCGAAACTATACGCGCTCAAGTTGAAATGCCAGTCCGAAGAATAATTTTTTATGGGTTGATAACATTTTCAGAGATATGTAGATATGTATTGATTCAAAAAGATCTCCAAATTAAATAACCTGACATCGGCATCAAAAACATATGCAATCGAGTTCAAATGTTCAAATATTTTGTACTAGTTTAGCTAATGTAATTATGTAGCCGTTACAGATAACACGAGAAGTGTGTGCTGTTAAAGAACCACTCTTTTATGAAGACCCATGTACGTTATTCTAAATGAGTCCCACTAAATGACCAATTATCTCAGCAAAATGTCTTGTGGTTACACAAAGTCTCTCATTAATAGTATGAATTACAGTGATTCGCTGGAATGATGTGTTGTGTAACATTTACAATACCTTATGTGTATTAATAGGTCGCGTAAATGCAGTACCCTTCGACACGTTTGATATCCACCATGGTCGATAATCATCCGCGAATATTACATGTTTGCATATCTCGACTCTCGTATCTCTCGGAGGTGGGAGCAAGCGCGATTATTAACGCATTTGCGTATCGAGTATTGTGTTTGGCTTCGTGCGCACGTCTGTGTCGCAGTGTGTGTTCATAGAGGCGCAATAGTCCGCCTCGTGCGATTGTCTGTACGGTTCTCTTGAACCACCAAACGGTTACAAGGGTTTGAAATCACGAAAGCCAACTGCGGTGGACTGTAATACTGATTACATAAACATGGGTGCACCGTAAAGAACATGCGAAGATGAAAATATTTTCTTGAGCTTAATGATGTAGGGCCGCAAATCAATGCCTGATGTTAGCCCTAATTTTTCCACTTGTAGAGAAATTAATTACACTGGTTTTGTTTGACGATTTTGCGGATCCAGTATCATTTATGAGTGTGAATTTGAAGATCATCCTTTGGTGCATAATCTTCCCGGTGATCCCTTGTTTACTCGCAAGTTTGATATTTTAAATATGATCCGCCAGTTCTGTTAGCAGTCTGCGAAGGCTATAGCAAAATAAAAAGTAACATGCTGAATTCTTTCGTGATCTCGTCAATACTACAATCATTACTAAGCACACTGGGTCTTTAGTCTTATTTAAGCTAGGTTTTTACATGAATCAACCGATCTTGGATTTTTATTATGAATCATTCACTCTTCTTTGTTACAAATATCTTATATTCAGAATTTAGTGCATTTTCCTATCGACATTTGTGTTCACAAATGCAGCAGGAAAACTTGTAGTGCTTACTGTTTCAAGGACTCCATCTCTTAGTGTGAAGAGAATTGTGAAATCGCCATATTTTGTTAGATATTGAGGAACAATTATTATGATGCCGTTTATGCTATAAAATGAAAATACGTTAGTATTGACAATCATTCGGGTTCAGGTCAACTCATTTTTTGTGCCAATAAACCAGATGAACCGGCTGCGTTTCTTCTTATATGTTGGAGAGATGCTGCCTCTATCAAGTTTTGTTAAACAAATACAATTTATTGAAGATTATTTGATGGTTATGCAATATAATTAATACTTTTTCTTTCAATATAAATAATTTCATAAATAATGAAAATATAAGGATAAAAGTAATAACATCATTCGAGAAATTACTCATTTATTTATTTGCAAAATCAGTTTATAACAAACGAAGCATATGTAAGGTGACTATAATCTTTCTGCGTAACGTGAAAAAATTACGTCGATTGTAATATTGTACTCGTATATTACAATCAAGTTGTAGATTTTTAATTTTCAACAATAATGACCCTCTCAGAAACCATTTTTTGATAAAAAAGCTTGGAATTCGTGGATATGTGAAGCAATTGAAGTGTGCAAGTCTTGATAAGTATTGTCGACTTCAATTACGTGCTAGATTGCTAAGATAATTGAAGTTTGGAAATTTTTATTGAGTGAAATCTTTATTTTCAATTTATATTTCAAATTTTTCGTCACCGTTACACAGCGCAACGTATTTTAACTTTCATAGTAACATAAATGATAATAAAAATAATATAGACCCGATCGAAGTGACTCAGTGCGTGGGGGGCTGACTTCACTGTCGGGAGGCCCAGGTTTCATTCCCGGGCGGGCATCCTGGTTGGAGATTTCGTGGTTTCCCTCGGTCATACAGGCGAATGCTGGGATGGTTCAAATAGGAAATGCTGAGATAGTTCACCTC
Organism: Acheta domesticus; assembly: GCA_031308135.1. Classification (NCBI taxonomy): domain Eukaryota; kingdom Metazoa; phylum Arthropoda; class Insecta; order Orthoptera; family Gryllidae; genus Acheta; species Acheta domesticus. Next base: position 58,015,386 of record JAHLJT010008446.1, read on the forward strand.
TCATCATCATAATCATCATCATCATCATCCTATCACCTCATAATTCATAATTCAAGGCATAACAACCTTGTCTTACCAAGCGATGCAGCCGAACGCCGACTCCCATAATGATACACGTAAACAAAAAATTATTTAAAAATTTTTAAATATTCGCCGACGTGAGTTAGTTTGTCAGCAATCAAATTTGTACTCTCTGTGCAGTTTCAAATAATTTTTCTATGTACTCAGCAGCAAAAATATCTAGTTTTCAGATGCTAATACCTACGCGGCTTGGGTACCTTCGTTAAAACTTCAACTGTGCAAAGTAACATAGTGGAGTGGAGATTCTGGATATTATGAAATATTGCGTAGATTATAATTCTCCTCTATATTTTACATAAAGTTTTTACGGTTTCTTGATGATAAATAAAAAAAAGTATTACAAAAGTTTCAGTGATTTTCTTATTGAACGTCTCTGCAAATTCCCAATAAACTGGCCATATATTTAAAGAACTTATTTATTGTTTATTTATTTAGTCAAAAAAACAGTAAAAACTGTATATGACGTGTGGGGAAAGAAATTTATCTGCGCACATTTTCTTGAGGGCCAGAATTTTATTTTTAAAAAAAACGAAAACGAAAAAATTAATTTAGAAAATAATTATTTTAGAAAAATAAAGATATTTGAAAAATGTTTTTTTCCCGAGTTATAGAAAATCAATTTCAACTGTAAATGAACTACAAGCAAAATGAGTGCTCAACAAAACGTGCGCACAGTGAAGCTACATTTACGTCCAGAAGCAAAACAAGGGGCCATCTCAGCATTTGCTCTATGGATCAGGGAAACTGGACAAAAACCTGATCGAGATGGGGGTCATTGACCCGGAAGCTGAAGTACATTACTTGTTACAGGCGTATTAAATATTTTTTTAAATGTATACAATGCAAACATAAACTAATTCATTATATATCTTTGTTTTGTTACATTATTTTTCTTTTTCACGATCAGTATAGTCTCTAATTGTATAGAAACAGTTTTGCAGCAGAAAAGATTTTACTTTTAACTTAAATTTGTATACCGACTTTAATTGTTTTATGTCATCTGGCAATGCGTTGTAAAGTAACGTACATGTATTGTATGTTGATTTCTTGTACTGAGCTGTTGATACTGACACTTGATGCACGTGATTTCTACGGCGTGTGTTGTAATTATAAATATCAATATTGCATGAAAATATGTTCCCTCCGTTAAGTAGGTCATTTTGACAAATATTACAGATTCGTAAATAAATAGATAAGGCAATGGTAGGATTCCCAGCTCAATGAAAAGAGGCTTGCAGGAATCACGTGGAAGGCATTTTTTCATTATTCGAATAATTTTCTTTTGCAATCTGAAGGTCTGAATACTACAGGATGAGCTTCCCCAGAATATTATGCCACATCTCAGGCGGGAATGCACATTTGCAAAATAAACGCAACGAGCTGCATGAAGGCTGACAGAATTTGAAAGAATTCTGAATGCATAGCATAATGAACTTAATTTAGTGTTTAATTCTGTTATATGTACATTCCATTTGAGGTTTGATTGAATTGAAAGACCTAAAAATTTTGTTGCCTCAACATCAGCTAATTGCATATTGTTCATTTTCAATGGAACATGCGATTTCCGATTTGAGATGCAAAAATGCATTGAAACAGTTTTTCTTTCGTTAACAATTAATTTGTTATTATTAAACCAATTTGAAACTTCTGAAATTGTACTATTTACTGCTTCTTTTTTGCAAAGAACATTCGTGTCATCAGCAAACAGAACCGTTGTTCCATTTTTAATAGACGAGGGCATATCGTTTACATATAACAGAAAGAGAATAGGACCTAAGATCGAACCTTGCGGGACCCCATGCACAATTGGCAAAGAATTGGAAATATAAGTATGTAATGTCCTTTCCTGCCAGTATGGTGGCAGTATGGTAAGTTATCGGTGGAATGAACTGATGCATGACGAGATTATTTCGAGTGTTTGAACGTTTGCAGTGATACAAACCTAGAAATGAAGTATTTAATTTGCCAAAAAATTCTCTCATTTCGTAACGAATAAGGTGAAGTAACTAAAGCAGGTAGAAATGTGTCTAAAGTTAGTAGAATTACAATCATATCTAAATTACACGCTAACGTGCTGTTAGAAACACTCTATTACAGCCAGGATACTGTACCCAATTGATCAGTAGCATGTCACGGACACTACACGGCGAATCAAATTCTTGGCTACAAAACCCCTTTTACAAATTACAAGAGCAATATTTTATCCGACACCTCCACCTACGCCTGTAGCATTAAGGATGCAACAACCTCTGCTCTATACACACGTGCTGAGCGGGTTGCTCATTTCCCCCACTGCCCCACTTCCATTCGAAGGTTGTTGCTGAAACGCACTTACTTAGCAGTCTTCCCCTCATCTTCATGGTGCGCCAGATAATCATCCTGCCATGGCAGGACCGCTTAACAATCGCCACAGCAAACTCTTCAAAACTGTTTCGGATATCGAGGTGCAGTTTGATTCTCGAAATATTTCATTTTCTCCTTTGTAATATCTATTATTTTAGAGCTATTGATATAAAATTGATTTTTAAATGGATGGATTTTTTACAAATGTGCATCGCTGATGAGGAGAAACACACAGAACATAGGACATGAAAATCATTCAAATCATATTGGATACTCAGTAAGTATGTTTATTCTAATCTTTTTCATATATTCTTTGTGAACATCTGCGTAAACTACCGTGTAATTGAAACCAACGTATTTTCTTTTTAAAGACAGTGTTGATACTAATTAACACCAATATATGAGTGCTAGGGTTTATATATTATTTATTTTTGATGTTATTTCGACGATGTTATGACGACGACGAATTATTTATCATTTGGACTGTATAATTCTAAAAACCTGTAACAAGTATTGTACCACAGTTTCTGAGTTGATGGCCCCTATCTCGATCAGGTTGTTCGCCCATTTTCCCTGACCAAATGCTGAGATGGTCCCTTGTTTTGCTTCTGGACATAAATGTAACTGTGTCTTCTGAATTTCAGTGAGAAATATAGTTATTCAAATTATCGTTTTCCGTATTATCGCGGCAAAAAGTATTATTCTTTCATGAAGAACATGATGAGGGTTAAGGACACAAATTTATAGCTAATTGACCTTTGAAAATATATTTTATTATAAAAGAGCGAATATTTTGTCAAGAAAACTTGAAAAAAAACGATCTTTTTCTGTATTGAAAATTCGATTAGAATATGGTTTAGGATAGAGATCACAGAATTATGAAAACGTGCACAAATTTCACTTCTTCCCATAGCTCGTCACACACAGTTTTTAACTGTTTTTTAGTAAATAAATAAATAAATAAATGTTTAATGATAGAATTTTGACTTTCTGTTATTTCATGTAAATTATTTTGACGTTCTTTTATTCTAGTGTTAACCTTTCTTTTTGTCTGCCCTATGTATTTTAGGTCACAGCCTTTACAGATAATCTAATTCAACATTAGACTTATCTGTTCTGTCTAATCTCCCTTTATGTTTCTTAATTATAAAATTGTTTTTTTGATTTTTATTTACAACCCCCAATTCAGTGTCGTCAGTTGCTCACTTTTGGCTGAAAATTAATAATTTAGTGTAAGGTACAGTAATGTAATTAGATACATTTTTATTTTCTATTTGGTTATTTACGTCTTTTATAATCTGATGATAGAATTACACACTATTTTTGATGATTTTATGTTTGTTTGGATAATCACTGCACAGGAGTATATGGTAAACTACATCTGAATTGCTTGGAACAGATCACGCTTGTAATTTTACGTTCTAAGCAAAGTAATAGCAGGCCAGTAGAGTCAGTTTCATTATGCTCGAACACTCAGTTGTAGTTGGAGAACTTGCTGGCGCGCTGTAGGAATTGAACATGCAGATTTGCGCTGGTCACCAACCACTTCGTGCAGTTCTACACATGTGTTTACGATCACTTCTAGATGCCCCGTCAAATAGTTTACTTAGTCGTAAAATAATACATCAAGTTTTAAGTATATTAAACCCTTGGAAACACATAACTCTATTAATCTTTTAAGGCGACATCCTACGTTATACTACACGAAAACGGAAGCGTTCAAACGAAGTATTTGTCACTGTGCAAGATACATTATTTTCCTGTTTCCTTGTATTCTTAACTGAATTATAGTCCACGATAAAATTTATATTTCCGTTACATGAACGAGAGTACGAATTTTCTGACTTCCTTTACTAGCAGTTGAAATCGAAAACACAAAATAAATAAAAGTGCTAAACGTATACGATAGGTAACAAGTATCAAATTGTGCTCATATACAACAATGATGATTCCAAAACAATTATGGTGATATTCTTAGCCTTTTTCTTATTGTATAAAGTGTAATTATTTGTTATTGAATGTTCCATTGAGATCGTGAAGAATGTAGATTGTAGTACATTTTAGATGATTTGAAAATAAAATAATAGATGATTTTTACATAGAGCATTCCAATTAACAATAATTCATTCCCTTCACGAATCATTAATCATTCATCCCTTTCACATGGATGTAGTGATTTAATAATGTCAATAATTAAAAATGAATCAAATGTATGTTCTGATCGGTTCTAGGTATGTGAAAGATTTGAATGCGTTCCGTACGTTTGTACGTGTTCGTAACTAACAACTATATACCCTTCCACTACTGCTTAATTGTGGCAATTGTTCTTGACAATCTCCTGTACCCTTTGGAGTATCAAACTTTCCCTTTAATGTAAGGGTATTATAATTTAATCATTAGTGTGGTTGTTTCCAACAACGCGTTTCACTTCATTAGACGAGAATTGCGATGGATCGTTAATCATGTTCATCATGTTACATTGCATGTTACCTTAGACGCTCGAATCGAATACCATAGGCGTGTACTAAATGTTTAATCAGGTAACTCGCGGATTCAAACCACTATCGGTCTCCTGATCAGTGCAGTCAAATAGTCAGTTGACTATCAAGTGAAGATAATGAGTGCGGTGAGCACTCATTCAGAAGACTTCCAAATGTTCAAATAAATAATTTCATATATTTATTTTTTTAAATTGTTGTAATGAATATATTCAATGAGATTTGTAAAACGAAGATATGCACTACATGATACGTCTAATTGGGTGTAAGAACTCGTCACTGTTTTGCACAATGAAATGAAGAAATGTTTCTTCTCAGACACACACGGATACTTCACAACAGGTTCTTGACAAAATACCTAGTTACATAATGTCCACAAGATTTTGTTTATAGTAGTCTAATGGGTGATAAAAAGTTTTCTGTTTGGAAACAAACTACGGTACACGCGAATTTGTGAAATGAGATGAAGAGCGAATTACCACAGCTCTATATCGTCGCCATCGAGCGTGACCTTGTCCTACGTGGTAGACAGTGCAGTATACTATGCCTGTAAAAAAATGTAGCGACAAAATAATTCCTAACGTATTTTACGGTCATCTGTGTCTGATGCCTAAATGGTTAACGTAATATTTTTGGTAATATCAAGAAAAAATATTCACATATACCCTCTGTATGATCAATTTAAAGAAATTTTTTATTCTATTGAGAAAAATCTTCAATTCTGGTGAATTTAATAAATCATTTATTATAGATGTAACATTTGCAAACAATTTACACAACTCCACAACATTTTGTGGTTTGATTACCTACATTGTAAGGTGGTACGTATAATTGTAATAGCACAAAATTACGATTAAATCAGCATTAAAGATAGATTTTGAACATTAACACTTTAATATATATCGATTTGTGAATTCCGAGAATTATTCAAATATACAAGTTTATTCAAATTGTCAAAATTAAATGAGAAGAAAACTATTAAACTAATGTTGAACCTACAAGACGTATGTATACATGGAACATAAAAGGTAGCTCGTGTTTTATGGCCTACTTCGTAATTCAACTTTACAAGTTGCTTGTATAAGTTTTGTCCACTAGTTTTTTGTGCTCGCCGCCGACTTTGGTTTGCAGCCGAATATATCGTTTCCATCACAGGGAAAGTGAATGGAATGCCTACCCAACAAACAGTTGTATCCCATGTGCAGGACGAAACAATCTTCAAATAGTAACGACCTAATTCGCTGATACTGACAACGATATCGGACCATCCATTGTCTCCAATTTCTCAATTAGCTAATAAGCGATTATTCCTCGTGCACAGTGAGCCGCGTTATTTTCAATTGTAAATTCGGCAAGGCTCTGTATATTTTCATTGTTTTCAATTTTGGTTAAATTAAACGATTTTAAATTAAGAGTGAGTTTCATGTTGCAGCAGTCGGCGATGAGACCATAAATCCCTAGTGGCAAGAATTCTCATATAATTCTCTTCTTATAATAAGAACACGGGATGTAATCTATCAAAAAGAGTTATCCGTTAGAGACGTGGCATGGGTACGATCGCCAACCTCTCTGAAGGATTTTACGAGAGTGTAAAATTGTTTTGCGACGATTTGCAAATGACAACTCTATTATAACATACATATAAATATATTTGGCCGATCCCCAGGCAAGAACAAAGAGTTACATATATATCCTACTGTAAATAGTACTGCATTTCTGCAAGGGCATCTCAGCACATAGTTCAAGCTTTGTACAAACGTTTTATTCCTAAGCCATTGGCTCCGTCTTAACAAACGGAGGTGGAATCGGGGGCTATCTGTACCGCGGCTGCAGACAGGCTGATAGGATCAGGTCGCTTGGCCTCTGCCGGTGCGGCGCGCTGATGAATTCCGAATCGAATAAAGATAGCAGACAGAAGTTTCTAGAACGTTTCGATTCTGTTAATCTAACTGATCAAGTCACTTCCCTCTTTATTTGTGCTTTAGCGCATATCTAGCCACAGCAAAAGTTCATTTAAATAGATTCAAAATATACGTGACAGACATACACGTCTGCTTGCCCCATAATGTTTTATGCCTCTGTGTAATTCAGAATCCTATTCTTAGGAATTTGAACATTAGCTCCATGTGCATGTTATTTAAACTGTATTTCAATTGAATGGTAATCCTCAAGAACAGAAACTGTGATTAATTTCATAACTTCTACAAAAAGTTACAAACCCTGCCCTTTAACGAGTCATGAACTGAAATCTGAGCAGGGCGTTAATCGCAGTGTTCGTGAGCGAAGTTGTCTTGTATGTGAACACATTGAAACACTAGCTGCGTCTGTTCACTTGCGTACCGGCAAATGCGATAAGTAACGTTGTATATACCACGTATCGTACGTATTTTATATTTCAAATAAAATTTCAGTTGTGTAGTGAAGAGTGCACAATTACTTCTGTAGAAGTAGAACATTCCTTCAGCAGATCCGAATGCATTTTAAGATTTCATCGGCAACGTTTTATGCTCGTAAATTTAAAAACGCTTGTATGGAGATATTTAAAATAATATAATCAATTTTTATTTTACGTACTATCAATTTTTTACCAGTTTTTGAGAAAATATATATATTTTTGTGCATATTGTGCTTTTCTATTGCAATCAGTTCCGTTCCGTTGTAATGACTATTTCTCAATGCTGATTGGGCGTATTCACAAACTTTTACACTGCTGCCCTTTTCAGGGGTATGGATGCGACTCGATATTGTCGCGACAATTGTTGCGCAATTTAAAATGACATTATGTCCGAACCTATGAACGGTCAGCGTATTAGCTCTATATTCCGTCCGTATCAACGCAGTTCAAAAGGCAGTTGGAGTGATTCCTAGATAATTTTCCTAAAATAATATTTTATTTATGTGTGATTCAGTTGTATTCATTTACATGCGTAAAATTTACTCTGCACCACATTAAATTATAGAGCCTGGACATTTATTTTATTTCTTTATATTGATATCATATTTGAGTCTGCCATACTTTCCTTTTCTTCCAAAATTCTTCAACTGTTTGTGATTACATAATTATGATGAGTGATCTTTCTTCAAAGTCTGGGAGACAGTCCCAGACTTTGGGTATATTTGTTTTCATTGAGGAAGTGAAAAAACAATCACTTTTGTTTTATATCACTCAAATTATGTAACTAATATCAATCAAGTTCGTAGAGTGTTCACGATAATGCTTAGTTTGGAAGAGCAGTGTTGTCTCTGCTTATATATTTAAAATCCTACTCAGGTATTTATTTTTGAAATATTAGTTGAAAATATTAAGCAGGCACTTTTCTTATCGACTTAATCACCCTGCAATTTAAAGTGTAATATCGTATTTTCCTGAGGGACATTATTACATACTCTGAACATTGCAGGTTTAGAAAAGTTTGGCAATTGACCTAGAAACTACCAGTGTGTTGGAAATAATGAGCGTATAACTTAATTGTGTGGTTATTTAGAGCACGACAGCGTCCAAAACGTTAGACTCAGTCACACTGCACACAAGTTGAGTAGAGGAGCCTTTCCCGACTTCCAAACTGCGAGCGAAGGTCTGTGTCGAAGTCGGGCAGGGGCGGCAGGGGAGACGACGGCGGCGACCGTTCACAACCGCTGGTCATTAGTAGCACTGGCCGCGTTTCAGACTCGAGCCGCGACGGCCGCGCGTGCCAGAGAAAATGTGTTGTCTGAGGAACGCATCAGCACGCCGTTTCACGCATCTGCCACGCTCCCTCATCACCGCCAAACGACTCTCCCGCCGTGTCTGCCATCACTTGCCGTCACCCGTCTCCACCACGGTCACCGTCACTGTCACAATTGCCATCACCATCGCGTCCGTCACCGGCGTTCCCGTCACCGCCTCTGCTGCTGCCATCGCCACCTTTGTTGCCACAACCACTACTGTCATTGCCACCGCCACTGTCGCAGTTGCTGACGTCGCCGGTATTCATGTTCGTCGCTGACGCCGCCTTCGTAATGTCCGACGAACGTTGGAATGGCCAACCGCTCGTTTGTGATTCATTGGCAGTCGCCGCCGCCACAGTAAAATCGACAGGATCTGCAAGTTGCAGTACGGTGAAATATTTATTTCTTGACACATATAACGTGTTTATTTACTACGTAAGTGTTGTCAACAACTCAACGAGCTCCAAAGGTGTATCCATAACCTACTGCATTTTAAAAGATGTTTAATACTTACTTATTCGGTAAACATTTATAGTCTTAAACTCAATTTGAGAGCATTGTTTTCACATCAATGTAACGGTTAAATAAAGCGTGCAATTTCAAAAGGTTGTAAATAGGAATTTAAAAAATGCGTTTTATTACAAAAATGAAGTATTACCGCTGACAAACCATGGAAACACAAATTAGAAGCATCTATGAAAATTAAAACTTAGTGACAACCAATGTGCAATTAAATATAAAGTACTTTCATTTACGTGTCCTTTACTTAGACGACTTCGATGATTTTAAAATAACACCTCAATTGCTCCTTAACACGCACAAACGTGGAATCTCTTCAGCACGACAGTTTCGCCTAGCTGTTTCTTAATTCGGAAAAGTACCAATTGCTGAAATGTTGGCGAAGGTTTTATGAAACAAAGGAATTAACGTATTGAAACATTTTGTAATCGTGACTAATTTCCGGAATGTTGAGAAAATGACAAACCGGAAGCCAGTTGCAAGAGACTGTAGGCTATGTTAATAGAATGATCTCTGGATTAAAACTCAGTGGAAGATAAAGGATAGACTTAGGTTATCCTTTTATTACAATATGAAATTATTTGTTTTTTTTCCTTCTGGAGTTATTACGTTACGTAGTAAAGAGAAAGCACTGTAATGCTGCGACGAGCATCGACAATTATTCGTCAGAAAAACTCGTATTGGACAGGCCCTAGTTACGAGAAAGTGAATAAATCCTGTCCCTACAAGTAGTAAATTACGACCTCTAACACGTTGTGTAGTCAGAAACCATTTTCATGGGTCCTTGATACCGAACAATTGATTGACGGCAAAACGCCTCCGTCCGTTCATCTGTCAATCTATCTCTGTCTGTCAGCATCTGTCAGTCTGTCAGTTTATCTCTGTCCGTCTATTCGTTCGTTCATCTGTAAAATAAAAAGAAGGTATTAATGAACTGTCTGTCCCTCTGTCCGTCCGTCCGTCCGTCCGTCTGTCCGTCTATCCCTGTGCTTGCCAACTCAATGCTTTTTGACGCCACAGATATCTGCTCTCTTCCATAATTACCTTACAGAAATCGATAGTTATGTTTTTTAACTGGTAATTATTATTTAGAATGTTTATGATTCAATAACAATATGAAGAATTATATAATAGAACGTTCATTATTACATAACTCAATGCAATATTCGACTCTTTTATCACAACCGGTACTGTAATTCCACTTCCATTCTTCTATTAGATAACATTTTGGAAAATACAGTTTTTACATATTCAGACAAAAATATTTTATACTCCTTCTTTCTTTATTTTTAGGCCGTAGCGTGCCTTTTTAAACAAAGGAAATGTATTTTATAACAACTGACATTTCGTGTAATCACTTTCATGAGTTCACAATCTACGTTATTTAGACTTCCATAAATTTACCAAGTTTCTTTCCATCGTGTTCTTGGACAACCCACTCTTCTCCTTCCTGCAGGCCTTCTCTCACTTCCCGCCTTCACCAGTCTATCTTCCTCCATTCTTTGCGGTTATTCTAGTGTATTCTTCTTTCACAAATCCAGTCTGATGTGATGTCTATTTGGCAGGTTTGTCGTGTTAGTATTGCGTTCTTTATCCCTTAGCGTTTTATTTACTATTTTTCTTAACACTCGCATCTCCGACAATTTCATCATTTGACATATTTTCTAGGAGTCTTCTTGGGTTTCGGCTGCATATGATAGTAAGGGCCTAATTACTGCCGTATATATTCTGATCTTAGCATATTTTTTAAGAAATAGATTATACCATATTGAGTGGTACTTTTGCCTATATTAATCTACCATCACTGGTTATTATTATGCCCAAATATTTTATTTCTGTCACTTGTTCTATTGATTGTTCTTTCAGAGCCAATTTGTATCTTAATGGCTCTTTCAAAACTGTCATGCATTTATTTTTTTCCATTTTTTTATTACTTTTTTTACAATAGAAAAAATATTTTATACAATTGTATATTATATAACGAATTAGTTAGTCCTCAAATAATAATTAATGTTAACAAATAGGTAACAAATAGATATTCGGTAGGGGTCACATGAGAGAATTTTGACCCTAGGCTTGATTATTTTTGAGTTTTGTTGGAGAATGTTGTAAATACTCATGAGTTTCAATATATTTTCCATAATCTGCAATCTGCGAATTCCTTTACTCATCTCATTATTGAGAACTATGTCAATTCTCTTGATTTATTTTAATCTCGCAGATTTCTCTGGGTCTCAAAGTTACAAAATGCATCTGTAGGTTGGACTTTTTAACATTCTACAGTTCTTTCGAACACACTAAACACTTCGCTATTCTTCCAGTATCAACAAAAAGAAACCTTTCTTCCCTAACAGAATAAAAATTAACGCTGAAGATGTTTTCCCACTTATGTTGCCTGAATCGTGGGGAAAGGCTCACTGCTAAGGTTTTCGGTACCGGTGACCGCCGTCTGCCCCTCCCCCTTCCCCTGTGCTCCTACTGCTTGTCCGAGTGCCTTATCTCGGAGGGGAAAGAAGCTCCGACGTAATTTCTTGTCCAGTTGGCAATCGCTGGTCTACCCTAATGTCAGTGTGTCTCTCTGTCCTTCGATCTGTCGGGTTGCCGAGTACGGTAGTATAATGATTATTATGGGTTGTATTCAAGTTTGCGGGTTCAAACCCGATCGAAGCCGTGGATTTTTAAGGACGAAAATATCCTTTGTACGCCTTCCTTCGGGAAGGGAAATAAAGCTGGCTGTCGCATGTTGTAGATTTACTGCATGGAAAAGATTCTCAAGCCTAAAAGTAGCCTCTGAGGTAAATTCAAAATCGCCAGTAATTTCGTCGCCCGAGTAATACTTCTTTCTCCGCTAAGTGGTACAAGGAGCGTAGCGAAATATGAGTGGTCAGACGGAAGAGCGGGCCTGATGGCCTGAGTCTCGCCACGTGAAATAAGACATTAATTATCTGTCAGTCCGCCCATCCGTCTGGCTACCTGTCTATCCGTTCGACGTATGTGGTCAAAGCTAGCGCCTAAACTGTTCAGACGATTTTCTCCAAAATTCGTTCGATGTTTTGATCTGAACGAATTTGGGGCTTTGAGAGTATGAAACCGATATATTGATTTGAGGGTTAGTTTTTCATGAAGCCTCAACAAATTTTTAATTTTTTTCTCAAAAATGGCTCTATTTTTTTTCTTTGTTTATTAAACATTCCTCGGATAGCGTAAAGGTTGGTTAAAAATTGTGTATGTCATATTTTCGTTTAAATATCTGATTTTTCGAAAATTGCAAAAGTTTAATTTGTTCGGCATATCCTTCCAATTACAACATTGAAGATAGAAACTTTCCCTTAATAAAATATCTTGTTGAATGACAGATGTTGAAATAAGTGAATGTACAATTTTTCAACAATATGAGTAGTTTTTGTGTAATATTGCTTGACATATAGGAATTTTTCAACAAGTATTTTTTGTAAAACGGATCCAATTTTTTCTTTAAATTTTGTCCTGATAAATAAATAAATAAATGCCTTTATTTGTGGCGAGGCTCAGGCCATTTAGTGTGTATTAGTGTCTCATGTGTATCAGTGGACGAAAAAAAGTGGTGCTGGTGCTGTTTAAGGCGAAATCTCTGTATTTTCAAAATTTGCAAAACATTTACAATCAAAAATTAAATATTGATGATAGAGATTTTTGTCCTAAATGAAATGTTCTAAAACCTCTGATCTTTAAAAAAGATCATGTACAATTATTTTTAAAAAAAACGGGTGTTTTGGCTCAGTATCCGCTTGAATCAATGTAATTTATAAAAACACTAATTTGTTCAAAAACAGCTTCAACTTTTTCTTTTGTTTGTTTCCACGGATACAGCAAAGGATCCTTAAAAAGTGCACAGGTCTCATTGTCGTTGACCTTTATGAAGTTTCGAAAATTGAATGAGTTTGAGATAATGGTAGAGATTATTTTTATTTAAGCGTCGGCGAAAGTTAGTACGGCTTAGCGACCGCGTGGTGCATCAGCGACCACGAATTTCGGTTCGGACACTTTTTTTTTCTGGTTGGAATCAACAATTTTTTTTCTGGTTCATTTTGCATATTTATGTAATAGTATAATATTACGTATTCTTTAAACAGTGTTATGCGAGAAAGTGTGCGGTGTTGTAGCACCAGTAGATTTAGGTGGTAATAATGAGGATAACTCGCTTGCTCTTACTAATTTGGATCTTAGGTTATGACGGTTCGTTTACCGTTTTTCTGACGAGATACCGTTTTGAAGGTTTTGCTTTCCATAGTATACCCTAGTATAGTATTACACCCTTCCATAGTATTTAGTCATTATTGTGGTAAAGAGATTTTTAATGTTTTAAAACGGAGCATAAGCAATCTCTTCATCGTTCGAGAGTGTGGATGCGTTTTTATTTTTCCGCTACATCGGCTGTTTTTTTCCATGAATTACCTTGTGAGAAAGAATCATTATTTGACTGCAATGTCACCACGTTTATTTGACTACAATGTCACGTTAGGTGATTAAATATAATCTCTTGAATTTTCTGGATGAAGACATTAGTGAATATCTCTTTCCAATGGTTAGCAATTTGAACAAGGTGACATAGAAGATAAACCAGTTGGGGTTATCTAAGTTGGTCTGGATAGTTTTGGACACTACCCATGATTTCCAAGAGAATACAGAGTAGTAACCTGTTAGTCGGAAGAACTCTTCATTAATGGGTGAGGACCAGATATTTGTACCACCGTATTTTTCATCACTTTTTAAGCAAAATTTCTAAGCTTCTAGGTTATTTTGAAATAATTCGATGTTATCAGATAATAGGAACAAAAGTAATGTCTTAGAGTCGGGGATGAATTTGAGTCAACTCTAAATTAATGGTAGGTTGGAATATGTGCCAAGCACGGTTGGGATGGAATGTCATTGAAACATTAATCGGTTTGTGTATATATATATCTCATTATGGTATGAGGGGTCTTTCACTCGGGGGTTTGCGAAATGAGGATGAAGATTATGTAATTTTAAAATATATATAATAAATAATAAATATTATATATATTAATAATAAATATTATAATAATAAACAGGATGTTTGTATGTATATAAGAGCAAACCTCCAACACCGTTGGACAGATCTCCATGGAAGTTGGCACTTCTACGTGTTTTTTCACCTAGAAGGTTTATGTGTTGTTAATTCTGTTGTATCTCCACTACATGGCGATACATATTCACTACATATCCACTACACATTCACGTCAAATGCAACCTGCAACACACTTGGCAGCATTTTGAATCTATATCGTTAAATAACTCCTAAACGAGGCGTTCAAGGGCCTTAAAAATTAAAATTTTGAGGTCGAAGGCCTCAAAGAAACGATTCCCAAACCGTAATCTCCAGAATCAACTCTTTCTGAACATTCTATTACATTTTTGCTGGTACGGCGCTTCCCGATATTACCTCACATGCTCAGAGACGTGTAGAAATTGCAAGTAAATGGGAATGAGAGGGACAGAGAGCGGCAGAGTCAGACATTTACAGGGTGAGGGAGGGAGAGACGGTGATAAACGGAGATGGGAGGAGAACAGGGAGATGAAGGGCATAACGTCTGCCGTGTTTTCCTAGTGTTGTCTTAAGTACCGTTTAGTGTTGTTTTCACGTATGTTTTTTTATTTTACATTTTCAAATTTTTCAGGTATTACTCCTCTAATTCATTTTCATTAATTGTAAGTAAAATGTCCGCATTCCGGCCGGTTCTTTCGATTTCTGGTGAACAGTATGAATAAAGCTTTTAAAGACGATGAATCCTGTAGGGTTTATCTAATCATTGATTTCATTTAGTGATTCTTGGACTATCTTTGCTGCTGCCTGAATGTTGTTTTCTATTGCAGAGAAGTACGACGCCGTCTGCAAACAGATATATCTGTGGTTGAAGCGATTACTTGAAATCTTTGACAGCTAGGAGCAATAAATAGCATTGAATGTATCGGCCCATTGATCATTTCCACAGGCTTAATCTTTTCAATTTCAAAATTAGTTTGAGGAATCTATGTTTTTTTAGAAATGAAGGAAAATTAGAAAGTTACCATTTATTTCCATACTTAATAGAATGATGAGTAATATTTTTATTGAAAACACTTCATATCATTTCTCTATATCAAAGGAACCTGTTATTGCATGTTGATTAATAGCTAATGCGTCGAATTTTTCAGTGTTTAATGTAATAATCACTGGTTGAACGGAATGCTCTAAAGACTTTTTGGTATGGTGTTATCAGTATGGTGATATTTTTGGTACGGTCGAATTCAGCCGCTGTCTGGAGGAGAATTATAGTGGCCGGCTGCTCTGGTTGGTAGTTTTTTGTGTTTTTTCCTGTTTTCCTCCGACCAATATCAAATGATGGCAATACCTTTGACGAATTCTGGTGCAGTACCCTAACAAACGGGCAACGGACTGCTGGCGATTTTTGCTTCCCCCTCCTTCCCCTATCCTCACTCCCTACTTACACACACTTTTCTTATTTAAAGACTTCTTTTTTCGAACAGATTTCATTAAGGGAAACATTTGTAAAGTCTATATATTACTTTTACAAAATCAGACCTGTGTCAAAAATCTGGTTGCTCTCTCCGAGAAGTAAATAAAATATATCTGGGATATTGTCGAGAAAATTTTGAAAATGTTTTGAAGGCTTCATGTAAAGTATCCCCAAAATCCAAATATTTCAAGTTCAAAATGACTCGAGTTCGTTGAAATCCATCAGGGAATATACAATTTGGAGGAAATCGTTTGATGTGTTCAGAAGCTAGCGTTAACCACAGACAGGACAGACTGAGGAACAGACAGTCGGACAGATTGACAAACAAACGGACCGAAAGTTTCACGAACGGACTGACGAACGGACCGACGAACGGATCGACGAACGGACCGACGAACGGGCCGACGAACGGACTGACGAACGGGCCGACGAACGGGCCGACGAACGGGCCGACGAACGGGCCGACGAACGGGCCGACGAACGGGCCGACGAACGGGCCGACGAACGGGCCGACGAACGGGCTGACGAACGGGCCGACGAACGGGCCGACGAACGGGCCGACGAACGGACCGACGAATGGACCGACGAACGGGCAGACGAACGGACCGACAAACGGACCGACAAACGGATAGACGGCTGACCGAATAGACGGCCGGCCGGATAGACTACTACGTCCACGTCGGGACGAAGTAGAATGATGGAGTGCTTTATTAGTGTGAGTCCCTTTGCCTCTCACAATTTGGGGTGCTTAATTAGTGAAAATAACCACGATGGAATTGTTCAAAATTATCCCCATTTGTTCCAATGCGCAAGGTCAATCTTTGAGAAATTGACCACAGTTTTAAGCAGCACATCCCCTGGTATGGCTGCACACGCACGTCGAATATATGGCTCCATGTCTTTTCTTCGTTTTAGACGGTCTTCCATAAACAATATTTTTTAAATACCCCAAAAAAACCGGAGACATTAGGTCTGGTTAATGTGGAGGCCAGTGAATTGGTCCACCGACCAGAGTACCGTCCAGAGTACCGCGTCCTCTCCACCGACCAGAGTACCGTAAATTTGAGTTCCGCACACTGTTAGCATAATGGGGAGTTGCTCCGCCCTGTTGGAACCACATTCGACGTCTAGTTTCTAAATCGACATCTTCCATTAGCTCCAAAGAATCATCGCGGAGAAGTTGTAAATGAGTTTCCCCAGTAACATTTCGGTCAAAAAAAATACGATCCTAAGAAGTAGCCGTTTAAGATTCCACATACGACCATTAACGACCATTGGTGTTGATTTCAACGGGTCTCTGCGGATTCACAGGGGACCAATAATGACAATTATGTCGGTTTCATTCGCCAATGTTTTTGAATGTGGCTTCATCGGTGAATGCAACGTATCTACAAAAATCATTGTCACCTCTAATAATTTCCAAGGCCCATTGACATAAATGCAAGCGCATTTCCATATCTTTTGGCGTTAATGCTTGTGTCAGCGTGATACGATAAGCATGATATTTATTTGCCTTTAAAGTCCTCAAAACAGTTAATTTCGGTATTCCAGTTTGTCTCTAAATCACACGACTACTAATTTCACAATTCAGATAAACACAGGCGAGAACGGCAAGGGCGCGAGTGTCATTTTCATTATATTCATGCTGACGAGGTGGACGGTGCAACTTTTCGTTTCGAGCTCGTTGGGTGCAATTTTGAATAGTGTTTGCCACTTGGATGTCGCCTGTCTGGGAAACTTACCGCATACAATGGCACAGCAGCAGTGTAATTGTTATGGTATTCACCTAAAATTAACATCATATCAACAATGTCAGTAGGAGGATAGTGAGCCATATTTCGCTAGAGAATAACTTACTTTCGTGAGTCGATGCTTACTGTTGAAAACCTGAAAGTGAAGTGAAGTCTGATCGCATTGCACTGACTTTTACACTGAGCTATAGCCATTGTTCCTGGGTGACGCAAAAAGTAGGATACATTTAAAAAACTCAATTTGCCGTAATGAAAGAATTGGTGCACATTTTTTATCGTTTTGATGTGTATTTCTCGGATTATTCTAAATAAATCAGACTTCTTTCGTAATTTTTGATTTTTGTCGATTCCAGCGCCATCTGTCAATGGTTCGAAAAAAATTTCCAAATAAAAGTTACTTATTTTTTTATGGAGAATTTGAATCTGCAATATATATATAGGGGTTTCTATTTAAGATTTTAAAGTTACCCCCATGCAGCCCTTTGTCCCGCTTTGAGCTCAACAACTTTGATAACAATTTTTTTTTCGACCAGAAGCATAGTTTTCGAGATAATCCTATCCAAAACTTTAGATGGACCTGTCTCGTGGATATATCGGGACACGATTTATCCACTTTTCAATATCGTGGCTCTACAATACGAATTGTTGTTTCGAAAAATTGCTGTCTTTCCCGTAACATTAAAAACTTTCCTGTATACTACGCCAGGAAATAATCCATGACAAGTACGACGTTTCACATGCTATGCGACTGATAGAATGTATGCGTAAAGCCAGAAAATGCAGGCACTATGTGATTTCGCCATGAGCGGACGGAACGTCTGACCACGACAGTAATCAGAGCGCCACTGTGTCTTATTTCTTTTGCTTTTGTGTTCCATGATTTAATATCTTATGTTTGCTAGTCATGTATTTTTGTGAAGGCGTATTTTTCCTTTAATACCTTTCATTCCGTTGATTTTTCCTTTGATTTATAAATTAAAATTGGCCCAAAGCCACCTCAGTGCCCATGTGGTTGTGTTGCACCTGAGAATCTTTTACCGCAGTGTTGTTACATTATTTTATGTTTTAATTTTTATATCGACAGCTTAATACTTTCCGTTATATTATATATTTATTAATACAATAATTTCATTTTCTGGCACTGTGGCCTTGAGCATTTCCCTTATCTCCAATGTAATTGAAGTCATTTTGAATATTTTACTTCTTGGCAGAATGTTGAAGAGTTTGCACATTTCCTTTGCTTCTCCTGGCCTTCCCGGCCGCTGGTGGGTAAATAATGAGATATTACTTTCGCTTTTGTGAGCCCAGGGGAAAGATGTGTCTAAGTTATGTGTAATAATATTACTATATTTGTCATAGAAATTCTTATTTCAATTTTTATTTATACATTTTGTGTTATATGATTAGACGGAAGTGTAGGCCTCATTGCTGGTGCTAGAGTCTTGCTACATTAATAATGTTATAATAATAATAATAATAATAATAATAATAATAATTATTATTATTATTATTATTATTATTAGACAAATAAAATAGTATTAACTAATTGCCTGCAACAATAAGTATGTTGTGATACAAAAATGGGTTTCCAAAATGTAAAAGCAGACTGATCAAGAATAATAAATAAAGTAATTTCATATAACATTGCAATGAATGAAAGAAATTAAAAAAAAAACAGACTTCACGAATACTGCAATACCAGTAAAGTATACGAGTATATTCAGTAGAACAGTTCTTTTCATACCAAGAACATTGAAAAGTTGCTGTTTCGTAATGCAAGACATGAATCGCATATATTTAATGGCGGGAAGACTATTCCCTTGCTGTTGCGTGACCTCCACTGTGCCGTAAAAGGGACGCACTTTAGTACGAGATTTCAGTCGGTGGAATAACACAACCAAATATTTACCTTCTTTCTGAAAAATCGAAACTGCTTCATTTTTGGATTTTTTCCGAGTTGCTGCATATCTAACGAAATGAAGGATATCTCTTTCATGGGTGAAGGCTGCATAATTTACTTTCAATTTCTGTGCGTATTCAAAATTAGTAATATAGATTTTTAAATGTGTTCCGGTGTAGTCTAAAAAAAAACGTAGACATATCTTATATGTCTGGAGGCTTGAAAGAAAACTTTAAATTTAAGCGATCATTGGCAAATTAGTACTGTAAATATCCATTAGATAGTTAGATCCGTTAGTAATATCGACTTACGTTATTTTTAGGTTTGCTTTTCAAACAATCTATCAAAACCGTAGACATCTCTTACATATCTAGAGGTTGCATAGTTTTCTATCACTTTCTGCGTGCATTGAAAAATATTACTCTAGTTATCCATTTGATAGTTATATCTGTTAGTAATGTAGACTTACGTTAATTTTAGGTACGCTTTAAACTAGATTTCCATTAATAATGTGTAGTCAAGTTCATTTATTTGAAGCAGCCGTATAAACATCAGACTATACTACCATCATTTTTCTACTTCACAGAAAACGTTTCCTAAGTTTTGTCTACGATCAATATATTGCACGACCATTATTACTAGTATCTCTCAAAGTGTCTCATTGGAACATAAATTAAATAATGCGGTTTTTGCTCATAAGATTTAAACAGCGCAAGGTAATAGGATTTAAGAAAACTAACTGCACTTTCTCGACTCACCTTATAACCAGCTTTCTAATAATATATATATATATATATATATATATATATATATATATGTATATATACATATATTCTAATAAGCTATATATTTGACAATTCTTTATATCAATGAAATAAAGTTTTTAATGTGCACACGTACAAATGTTAAGGCTTTTGATTTCAAGATTTAGAGTACTGCGAGGGTTAACGAAATCCAGGAAAGACCAATATATACAGCATAAACATTTAGTTTATTTCTTTGCATTCGTATCATTTATGATCATCAAATTAATTCATCATGTCATATTTTTATTTCTGATCTGAATGTTTCTGCTGTTTGTGATTATGTCTGTGTTGTGTGTTCTTTTGTCAAAGTCAAATAGACTGTCACCATATGTAACTAATGATGTCATAGCATCATATCAACGGTGAACTGATCTGCACACAATACTTGCAGTATTAATCACAATGTGCATATCGTCCATCTACTGGCTGTGTATAATGAATGTGGTATGCATGAATGACGCAGTATCAAAAATATATTACTCATTTAAGCGAATATGGTGGAACGGTAGTATCAATACAACAAATATTTTATTGCCCTAAAATATCAATGGGTTATTGCCTCGCCGCAGATTCTTGTCGTAAGCGAAGTAATTATCAAGTGTTTACGTGATAGCTATATCACTACCAACGGTGAATGGTTTTGAAAAATTACCCCTCTTACCTGTCTTAAACCAGCCCATGTACCTAGACTTTGACTATTGTTCCCTTGTTAACATTGTTTTAGAGTCTGTTTTGTTTGCTTTAGCACTTTTCGGAAATAGAAATTAAGAATTAATTTGACTGTTTACATTCTGTTTGATTTAATAATCTTCTTACCACTCACTGGGGAATAAATAGACAATTTAGTCCTGAAAGTTAGAAAATCAATTTACAGCACTTCGATTAATAAAAAATAAAATTCATTAACTTTTGGAAATTTACAGTCTTATTAGGTGTTAGCTAATATCAATAATTTGTAAAAATGTAAGTTATTACCCTCCCTAGCAGCTAATTCTTGCTAATACCAATTGGAGATTTTAAATTATCCACCACTTTCGATGAAGTTGTAATAATTGTTTCTTGATGAGTGGTCTAATTAAACACTCCAATTATTAATTCATATAGTACATTAATATGATAATTACTTAACGTGGGAGAGGTGCAGCAAAACGTTATTTTTGAACAAAGAACGCCCAGTAACCGCAAGCGGCGGAAATTACGTATCGAGGCTTACGTAACCACAAATAGAGCCTTGAACGATATTTTCGCCTTCGTAACGATACTCGCCCTCCGGCCACCTCCACTCCGATTCATTCCCGCATATCTCTTGAATTTTCTTCCGGGTCGAACGCGAAGCGGCTGACGGCCGGCGGCTGGCGACGCAGCGGTCGATCGCCAACGTGATTAAGGCAGTCCGATGAAATTTTAGAACTTAATTGCCAAAAATTGCATTTGTGTGCGTCGAAGCACCGGTCGAATCCAGGCGTGTCTCGCCGCGTCAATCCATCCTCCCACCCGTCGCGTCGACCGCCTCGCTCCGTCCCTCCTCATCCCGTCCACCTCCACCCCTCCCCGCCAAGCCCCGACCCTCACTGCCCCACCCCGCCCCGTCCCACAACTCCCACTCCCCGCTAGCACCATACGTCATTAGGACGGCGAACGCGGGAGCAGTGGTGCGGACCGGAAATCTGACCGGGAGGGTTTTCAGGCTTTTAAATAACTCGAGCAATCAGAGGGTGGAAAAATAAAATCGTCGCCACCTTCGTATTTAATGCGAATTATAAACATTTATTTCGTATCATTTCTTTCTTTCAAAGGAGAATTTCCAAGTGTCTTCCTCCGATTTTGAATATTTTATGCCATGTGACTGCACACTACAAGCATCACGTATTTTTAGGAACATGTTAAAGAATGAAATACCGCTCTGTGATTGAAATGTTTGGTTTTATTTTTCGTGAAAAATAAGTTATTACATAGTGTTACTCGATCTTTAAATATGATTTTGAAGATACTTCTTGTGTGATTTAGGTTTTTGAATGGGATTTTGAAAGGCAAGAGGCACTCGCATAATAATATTGAAGGCTTTGGAAAGAAGGTTGAATTAAATGTAATACACTTTATTGCGGTAAAAACTATTCAGCTGGTTTAAAAAACGACGTCCTTTTTGTCTACAAATATTAAAAATCAATAAATTAATAATCTACTTCTGATTTTTTCAAAGTACTTCAAAAGCATCTAATTTGCATTTCCACTCGTGGGAAATATTTTTCTGAATTATTCCGGTTTTCAAACATACACGGAGTAAAGCACATCTTTAAATTTAATAGTAATGCTTACTAATTAATACTCTTCACCCGTCTTAATGGATTTTTCAATTTTTTTGTAACGGTTGCTCTTTTCGTAAAGAAATTATATAATTTGGACAATATACTCCCCTTCGAAGTACAATATTCTGAAAAATTATCAAAATTAAAGAAAAACACGGTTTGGTATCCAATTTGGCTATCGTTTTGGATAAATGGTTCAATAGCCTTTAGTGTGTGGTTTTCATGAACGTAGGTAAATACATGTCAGGGTTCATGGCAGATGAAACTGATAAAACTGATTTGTTTAAATTATTTTAATTGTATCAGAAATATATACTTTTTCATTAAATTCAATTCAACCATGCCTATGCACAACCAGAAGTATTCCTTCCTATTTGTAATGTATCATATCTTTTCTGATGTAGTGAGCAAGGTCTCCTTCGAAACTGTGTTGAAATATCACGGAACGTTGACATCCAGATACTAAAACTAAGCGGTAAACGGTTTTCATTGTGCTACAGAACTCACATCAGATTTTAAGCGCATTTTCTCTGCGTCCTGATAACGTAAAAAAAGATACGTTTCTGCGTAAATCAAAACGCTTAAGGATTCACTCCTTCTTACATTTACATGTATTGGACTGGTGTTTCTCAGCGAGATACATCCGGGTACTCGAATAAGTCGTTCACATTTTGAACATATGAGATGAGATGCGTGACCTCGTATAGTAGAGGTGGTGATAGCAGCAGTGGTAGCAGTAGCAGTGATGGAGGTAGTAATTGTAGTGGTAGCAGTGGTAGTATTAATAGTGGTCGTAGTTGTATTTGAAGTGGTGGTGGTGGTGGTGGGGATGGTTGGGGGCTATAAAGAGGAGGGAGGTGGAGTGGTGGTGGTGGTGGTGGTGGTGGTGGTGGTGGTGGTAGTGGCAGTTGTCAGGGGAGTAGAAATCTCACCAATTTGTCAATCCCTTTGCTTTCTCTTTTTTGTTTAAATATAATTATTTTACCTTGTAGTGGTAACCCTCTTTGTATAATCGAGACTCCATTTCGATCGCTAGCGCCCTCCAGGCTATCTTTTGTTGTTGCCTTAGGGTCCTTCCGGAGTCTCCGCGGCATTCCATTCTCTTGTATTCAACAGTAATATAGTGCCCACACTAAGGAAAACGCAGTATCTACCAAACAATGCGTAATGAGATATAAATATCACTGCACTCAGCAAAATCAATTCCTTTTACTTAGCTTGTTTAGAATGTCTTATCTGTAAAGGTATAGAATATAAGTTATTTGAATTAGGAACACAGCATCTACATTTTGTTGTGGTTGTGTTCTTAGAAAGAATGCAATGAACAGAGAGTGCTTATTAAAATCGCAGTATTATTTAAAGATTCGGCATTTACCGCATTTCTCTCAAGCTGTAAGCAGACACTGCATTATTTCTAAGAAATGTGATATAATTATCTGGTTCCTTTAATTTGAAGTACCATATTGAAAGCCTGTGTTGTGAGGCTTGTTGTGAGTGAGGCTTGTGTTGTGAGGCCAACAATATAATAAAAGCGCCAGTTTATTTCTCGTCAAAGTACCAAATACGCTACCTGAAATTAATATAGCACGAAATTATGCGCCAATTCAACTCTCGGTTAAAGAGATCATAATGTGTAGATGCATTAAACGTAATTATTTCATCATTTACAAAAGAAACAATGCTCAAATCATATAATTTTGAAGCCATAAAAATGTGCAATCTTAACAAAAATGCGCCAAGTGTCAACAAGAAGATTTCGCGCCACACGTGATCTAGCATTCTAACATCAGAGTTTCTTACAATGTATATACGTGTGAAAGAAAGCGCAAGAAACAAGATGCATCCCGTAGGACCCTACTGATCCGCTCAAACTCGGTGGGATTTTTTCACACCATTCGCTAATCCGATGATTTCGTTTTCATGGTCGACCGCGCACTGGGGGATCGGTGGTTGGTAAGTGACATCGTGCCCACTGATC
This sequence comes from Acheta domesticus, assembly GCA_031308135.1. NCBI lineage: Eukaryota > Metazoa > Arthropoda > Insecta > Orthoptera > Gryllidae > Acheta > Acheta domesticus. The sequence goes on from JAHLJT010008446.1 coordinate 58,039,794, forward strand.
TAGATAAGAGGGCTTCAAACGGTCGCGCCAGCCATTGTGACATCGGGTGGCGTCGCCACAGCGTCACCTGCACGTACACTATATCTAGGCGAGGCGTTCGACAGCCAGTTGTCCAGTTAGACGCTTTCGAGAGGGGCCGCATCGTGGTCGTGGATGTGCGAGAGGCTGGTTGGTCATGTCGCCGTTGCGCGCTACACCGGTCGTATGTACACCACTATCGCCTACTGTTGGCAGCAATGGATTGACGAAGGTACGAACATACGAAATGGAGGATCTGGACGTCCGCCAAGCTCCACGAGGAGGGAGGATAGACGGATTGTCCGCCACGTGAAAACAGATCCAACGGCAACGATAGGTGCTGTTCAGTGGGCTATGAAGCCTCTCTGTCTCATCCTATAAGTGTCTGTACCATTGACCGGCGGTTGCACAACGCAGGGCTCGCCGCACGCTGACCGTTACGACGCCTGCCACCCCAGCAACGTCGCTACAGACTCACCTGGTGTTGGGAACGACGAACCTGGGGCCATGCAGCCTGGCAGCGGGTCATCTTCAGCAATAAATATCGTTTCTGTCTTGATGGCGACGGCTACCAGGTCCGTGTCTGGAGGCGTAGTGTGGGAGCGCCACGACGAGAGGTTTGTGATATCCCATCAAACCTCCCGCCAGCCTGGATGTGGTGTGGGGCGCGATATCCTATGGTGCCCGTTCACCGTTAGTGTTCCTCGGATGCACAGTGACAGCTGCACGGTACGTTCAGGAGACCCTGCAACCGGTGGCTCTGCCGTTCATGAACGCTCACGCCCATGCCCTATTCAACAGGGCAACGCGCGTCTGCATACCGCAGCTATCTCCCGAACATGCCTTGCAGCCGTGGATACTCCTCCATGGAGAGCCGCATCGCCAGACCTCTCTCCGGTCGAGAATGTTTGAAATGCTATGGAGTGTGCGATCAGGATTCCACCCCTACCCACCAATTTACAAGAACAGCGCGCTCAGGTGCAAGCTGCATTGAATGGACTCCATTTGATATTTTTACAACTCCATGCCGCGACGTGTGGACGCGTGTATTCGCCATCATGGCGGCCCCACGCCATACTAACATGTACCGTCTGTGGCCGTGTAGCGCAATACATGTTGGTCCTACAAATGTGAAAGTGTAATCATTTTGTATGCGTGGTACCCTCTATCTGCCTGCCAACAATGATCGCAATCCACCTCGTTCTTCTGAATTCGGAGATATTCTTTCAAAAATCGGCGTTCTTCCCTGCAGCACTACACATTTTCTTTACTACGTAGCAGTATGCAATAATGTAAAAACTGATTTGGACACAGTAAATATAATTATATTAATTATAATGTATGAAGTATTCAAATCGATCAGAAATTTTCCGTTATTGATATTAACAATATAATACTGCTTATGCCATTTGATTTAAACACAACCTCATCAGTCACATTCTATATAATTAGAATTCATCTCGTGTACCACGAGATACTACAAGATTGTCCTACCATATATTTGAAACTGTAGAAGTCTTAGTGTAAAATATTTTTACTTTTACATACGAATAATTACTTGCAGCGTCAAGAAACGGAAAGAAAGAGATGTCCGCACTGATGGCATTTTCAGAAGAGAAGCAATGCATAATCGGCATAAATATAATTTCTGATATTTCAAATTAATTTCAAAATTGTATTGAACAATAATGATGGGGAAAATCCCTGTCAAAAAATATGATTTATTCAGAAATGAATGTTCAAATACAATTGTAAATGAACTATGTGCAATTGACTGAGATGAATATTGCTGAATTGTTAGCTCTTTCGAATAGAGTTCCCATTTGTCTGAGCTGAATGCGGAATTATTAACGCTATGTTATAGATTTATATTTGTCACGAATTCTGTGCGCGTGTACACGTATCGGAGCGTGTAACTTGCGAATGTGCTGTCCCTACTTAGATATAGCATAATAATTTATTTGGGGAATCTCTTGTTTACATTACACAATCTTTAATATTACAGAAAATATTATTCAAATAGTGAGGACACTTTTAAATTTGCCGTTGATTTTCCTGTTGTTTTTTGGATCAAAGGTGAATTTCGCACAAAAAGTTAGTTTTCTTAAAACTGATTTACTACTTGAAGGAACTTATATATTTTAATGGAATGAAACTCATCCCTACATTTTCTGCCCTGAGCTGCAATATTAGTCCACCACGAGCTATCTCCGACTCTAAACGGATATATTTTGTTGATTCCTATATCTATGGGGGATGGGCCATTACGGGCTGGGTAATCTGCCCGTCACTCGGCCCTAAGGAAGAGGAATAGTGTCAGGATAGAGGAAGGAATGCGCGAGGTTTGTGGCTCATTCTAGGGTGATGATCCGGCGTTGGCCTGGAAGGAAACTGGAAAACCACGGAAAGGATTGATCGTAGCAGTTGGTACACGAACTGGATGCCAGCAGACGCCAAGAACTTACTTGTGCTGGAAACATCTGAGCTCGATTGATTGATTGATTGATTGATTCCAGGCGCGTCAACTGCTAAGGTCGTTAGTGCCGTAAATGTAGTGCATGGTTTTATCGGGGAGGTAGTGGTAATCTTCCCCCATTGGATGGCGGGATACATCGCCGACCTACACGAAAGTTCGCGGTGTTTTCACCATGAATGTATCTCCCACCACCTGGCTACCGCCTCAACCGGGACTAGCTCTAAGATCCCGACTGGTCTCTCAACACGTATAGTAGTGTAGAGCATGTAGGTGGAAGTGTGTGTAAATAAGTGGGTGAGGATAGGACACGTAAGAGGAGGAAATAATCGCGCGCGATCCGTGGCCCCTTTGTTAGGATTCTTCTCCGGCATTCGCCCGGTGTTGATCGCCGGAACCACGGGAAACTATCGAGCAGAGTAGCCGGCCGCTAGAAATCTTTTTCAGTCAACGGCTGAATTCGACACCAGTAAATTCAAGCCATAAGGCGTTTCTTTATCGGTCGACTCCACGGCGATTACACGGTACGGCAGGTCACGCTGTGGCATAGTGAGCAGGATACTGACCTAATAGGTTAACATTCGATTATCACTCGAAAATAGTCGTTCCACAGTTTTTGTTCCACGGAATGATAGCATTCATTGCTACAATCTTTAAAATTCAAATTTCTTTTTCACTGCCTTTTTCTTTTTCGCTCTTATTTAGTAAGTACAAGAAAGTATTGTAATCGTGAGCCGAGTAAAAGTGAATTTTTTATAGAAAAACTATTACCCGCTCCTAGCCACAAACAAGTGGATAAATTATGTTCCAATATATAGTACATTACCCCCTCTAACACGTGTAGTCAAAAACCATGTTTTTTGGACCCTTGATACCGAAATATCAATTGACGGCAAAACGTCGGTCTGTCCGTCCTTCTGACAGTCTGGTCAACGCTACCACTCAGCTGTTTAACCGATTTTCTCCAAAATTCATATCCCTCGATCGATTTAAAGGAATTCAAGGCCCAGAGACTTTGAAAAGGATATTTTGATTTTCGGGGTATTTTACATGAACCTTCAAAAACCTTTTTAAAATTTTCTCGGATATGGTTCCCAATTTTTAAATTAAGCTTCAGATAACGAAAAGGACACTTAAAACAATGGTGTAGGTCTTATTTGTGTTGAAATGCCTAATTTTTAAAAAAAATTGTTCTGCGTCTTCCTATAATATTAAATATAGAGATTTTTTCCTTAGTGAAGTGTGTCATTTAAAGGCAGATCTTGAAATTATGTTCAATATTTCGAAAATGAGTAATTTTTGCATAATTTTACTTGAATTATAGGACAAACAACCATTTTCTCAAAAAGGACTCCAATTTTTTGTTTAAATTTTATCCTCATATGTATCAAATGACCAAAAAAATGTTATTACTTTCATTTCCAAAGACCTTTCGGTATTTTCGAGAATTGTAAAAGTTAGAATAATGCGAGTACTATGTGCTGTTGTAGCGCCACTCGTTTTATTTGGAGACATTTATCTTCCAATTTCTCCCACTCACATGACCTCGTGGTTTATTCCTCACACGTTTAGCTCCATGTGTTATTTTTCTTTATATTCTTTTCATTTCTACGGGCATACGGACTGAGAGACAGACAGATGGACTGAGAGATAGACAGACGGACTGAGAGACAGACAGACGGACTGAGAGACAGGCAGACGGACTGAGAGACAGACAGACGGACTGAGAGACAGACAGACGGACTGAGAGACAGACAGACGGACTGAGAGATAGACTGACTGAGAGACAGACAGACGAACTGGGAGTGACGGACAGGCAGCGAGAGACAGACAGACAGATCGTTTTGTCCTGAATCGATTCGGTATCAAAGACCCATAAAACATGGATTTTGACTAAGGCCCAGACAGACATTTAGACATATATTTAGAGAACGTAATTTACTAAATAAAGGAATAATATTTATCCACTTTTTCCTTACCAGGTGTCTGTAATAAGAGTTTTTCTATCGAAAATTACACGATTACAATACTTTATCTTACTCAAAAGTAAGGGAGAGAAAGGAAAATGCATGGAAAAAGAAATTTGAGTTTAAGAGATTGTAATGAAGAGTTCTATCATTCCGTGAAACGAAAACTGTGCGACGACTGGTTTTGTGTGATGCCCGAATGTTATCCTATTAGGTCAATATCCGGCTTTACTGGCTGTAAATGTTACGCAGACGATTACCAACTCCATAGTTTTGGTTAAAATGCGTTGATTGTATGATACGGATTTGTTTTCGAGCTCGTTGTTCGTTTTTTCATGATATAACACATTTTATTCATACCTTTTTTCTTTTTTGCATTGCACCTTTAAAAGAAATTAACGATCATTTAGGGAAGTCTCTTGACTATGAATATAATGGAGTGTAATAGCTAAACTCCAACGTAATTCTAACAAGAACTTAAGTCACGTTCGTTTCCTGTTTTTTGTTTTTTCTTAACAATATAAGCTATATAACGATTCGGGAGAGAGAGAATGTTTATTACGACACCACCAGACATGGGGGAATAATACTTAATTACACGAAGAAAACTGATCGAGATAAAGAGTGATCGAGATTAAAGTTTACTAATACCAAATAATAAATATCATCACAATTATCGTCATCTTCTTACTCTTCTTGGTGCTCTGTGCCTAATGATCTATCAATCACTATAAAATCACTATCAAATTTCCTTCCTCACGTTTATCAACAAGTAAATATTGTTAGGTTTTTGTTTCTGAATATCTTTTAGTGAAATATTATCCTACTGTGAAACAGTTTTGGCATGGAAGAAAGGATTCTAAGTATATTGAGAGTTGCATTGATTACCTTCAAATTCCATCTTTTATGCGTTAGTACTCGTAAATGGAAAGTATGAGAAGAAAGAAACCTTCTACGTAAGTAGCTCGAAGAGAAACGGCATTGTATTTCTAGTAGTGGATTTCTTACGCTAGTACACGAGAAGGTGCAAAATAGCGGGAGTGCTTTTTCTAGTTAAAGTCTGTTTGACACAGGAATGTGAATTATGAAGAAAGCATGATCAAGAACATGTATCTAGGGACTTGTTTAAAATATAACTTAATAAATTTTTATGCAGTTTTATGTAAGTGAAAGGTTTAGATACATTTATCGATTCTTTGATATCAAATTACTTTTATAATTTCTTTTTATTCGAAACATTTTTCCAAATCATTATCATTTAGACATAAACGTAATGAATTCATTTAAAAATTATTAGAGTTCTACTCCCTATTGTTCCACAAAATATGTCGTGAACGCACTTTGACCCCTTTTATTATATTTCTATTTTAAATAAAAGTACTCTAATTAAGTACATCAGTCGGAGTTATGTTGGTATAAAATGAGTTAAATTTGAACTTCTGTCCCTTGAAATGTTCCTGTGTGGAGAATTGTGTATTAATGCCTTAAGGTGCGTACTTTCCTCCACTGTACCAATGGAGTTATTACTAGATTAGTCTGCGAACTGCATCGAAACGGGGAGCACGGAAAGATGTGCCAACGAACGTACGGTTCTTGTGCAATAGCTATCACTTCCTAAATGGCTTGTATAAAATCAAGTTCACATTGAAAGCGTTTGTTCTACTATTGTTTTTAGAGATATAGAGATCAATCAATTCCAATTTGGAATAAATCATATTGAATTATCTTTACGAGAGCCCACATTTCTGCCCCCAAACAATTACATTTGCCCAAATCCTATCAGACGAACGTGGAAAATCCTCAGTTGGGGCCCCTTGAAAATCCCCGCAGGGGGCAGCAGAGCGCGTTTAGAAGTGCGCCTCAACTTGAAAGCGGGCTGGCGAGAGGTGGCCTCGGCGACTCGGAGGCTCGTCAAAGCCCATCCGGAAGCGCGGGAGGCCCGGGCCTTGCTTCCGGCGATGACGCGCGCCGCGGCCCCGCCCGCCGCCGCCGCTCGCGGCGACGCGCTGCTCGCCGGCCAGCCGTCTCCGCGCGGGCGGCTCGCGGGCACCGCGCCAGCACCGCGTCGCCAGAAGCGCGCCGCTTCCGCCCCCGCGCCCCACCCCACCTCCAGCCCACCCCTCCCATGCCCCGCCCCCGCCGGCGCTGGCGACGCTCCGACCCACAGTGCCTCCTTCCCCGCCTCGCCTTCGTGCTTCACCGCCGGCATCTCTCCGTCCCGGCGGCGCCGGTGTCGCCCCCGCACCGTCTCGACGTGCGCTGCTGTTATCTGTCCTCCGCGGAAAATATTGTAATGCCTCGCTGACTCAGGATGCTGATGAACCGCATCCGCTCTGGAAAAGGATGATACGCGGGCGTTGAAGAGTCCGGCCTCTTTAGGGGTGCAATTAATATAGAATAACGTTAGTGATTTTGAAGTATTGTGTCGAGCTACCTGCAAGGAATTGGTCTGAAGTCCCTGCTACAAGTAATCGATAAAATCTGGAACGTGCGTAAAGATTATTAACCTTATTGTGTAGAATTATAAAGGCAATGGAACAGTCTGAACTACCGCAAAAGAAAGACATCGTTATCGTGCTAATTCTTGTGTTTATCTCTTCCTCCCGTTTCTTCGCAGTCCCTTTCAGTTCTTACAAATGTCTTCCTTTAATATTTTCTTTCTATCTCTGTGTTCAAACTTTAACACTATCAATCTTCCCTTTCACTTTTCATTTTCATAATTCTTTTCTCTCGATTTTGCGCTTCACACTCTCTGTCACTTTCAACTTTTCTTTCGAACGCGCCTCATTCATCTCTTGTACCTTCGTTTCCATTCCATTCACTCCGTGGGTCAGTCATTTTAGTGACTACGGTACCTACTATAAATCGTCCAGAAACTCGCTTCTCACATCATATTCGTTCCCCTTTCCGGGCTTCTAAGCCTCCATATCTTTCTAAAAAACACAACTGTAACCGTTATTCGTAGTTTCCCCCGAGTTCTTGCAGATCGTCACCTCCTCCACGCTCCGACGCTCCACGCCTTCTCGCCTTCATGCTCCCGTGCCCCGCGGCGCGCATCCGGGTTGCCGGGCCGCTGCGGCCGGGCGCCGCGCCGCACCGCGTCGCGTCGCACTGCGGCCAGGTGGCGGGCTTCAATAATGCAGCGCTTCGCGCAAGCGGCGCGTCCGGCGCCGGCCTCGGCCTCGGCCCGCCGCTAACGAGTCCCGACGCGCGCGGATCCCGTTTCGCGCCGCGCCCGCCCGGCCGCCTCGCAGCCCGCCCGGCGCCGGCGCCGCGCGCGCCGTGAAAGGCCCGAGTTGCGTTCGAACCCGCGTCCGCGCTTTCGGCGGGCAGCGGTGAGTAGGCGGGCGGGCGGACGGGTGAGGGTGGACGGACCGAGGGTGGAGCGGGTGGACGGGCAGGGGCGGGGACGTCCGCAGAGCGGACAAAGCCGTGACCGCGCCCAGGACGCGCGGGCACCCGGGCCGCCGTCCCTCGCCGCAGCTTTCCAATTATCTCGGGAGTCGTGTGCAATTTGTTTCCGGGCCGCGTCCGCCGCCCCGCGTCTCTCGGATGCCCATGCCGTGGTGGGGCAAGACGCGAAGGCACGGGCCGGGCTGGGCGGGCCGGATGGCGCGGGCCGGGCCCGGGTGGGCCGGGGCGAGGCGGGGTGGGAAAGGGGCGGGCTGGGGCGTGGCGGGGCGGGGCGGGAGGAACGGGTCGAGGCGTGGGCGGGACGGGGCGAGGCGAGGCGAGGCGAGGCAGGGGCAGGGGCAGGGCGGGGCGGCCGGGTCGGGCCGGGCCGGGGTGGACCGGGGTGGGCCGTGGCGGGCCGTGGCGGGCCGTGGCGGGTCGTGGCGGGCAGCGGCGGGCCGTGGCGGGCTGGAGCGGGCCGGGCCAGGCCGGTCCGAGCCGGGTGTTGTGGATCGCCATCCTCTGCAGCAGGTGGTAGGAGCACGTGGGGAGGTGGGCGGGAGACGAAGCTGGCGACAAGCGCCGACGGCGTGTGCCGGGTGCTGGAGGGGGCTCTCCGCTCCTTCCGGAGGGGCGGCTTCCGTGCCAAAAGGACCATTACACGCTTACACCTTTAATGTTTGGAGACTTGAAATCTTAATTACATAAGGATCGCGCTGTGAATCTAAAAGAAGTTAAGCAAGGTTTTACCAATGCGCACATATTCCTGAATGATATTTTTAAAACTTTTCTTGAGGTTCGATCTTGAAATGTAATTTTCAATGTGCAAAAAAACTATTTGTTCTGTGTGAGAGTTAAATTAAAATTGTAAACATTTTTTTTCGAACATTCCGAAATAAGTATTTTATAACTATTATTGTATTCATTATCTTCCATTTTACGTTTTAGCAAACCTGTGTTTTTTCTGACAAAGTATGTCGTGAAAATGTTCTTTTACAGAATTACAATATTTCCATTCAATATTTCTATGAGAAATATAGAAGTGAAAAGAATATCAAATATGAAACTTGCTAAGTTTTTCTCGGCCGCTTTGACGGTGTTACTCCAGCAACTCTGACTGAGAGGTCCTAAGGTTCGAGTCCTTACAATGGCGGAATTTTCGACGACATGGGCGTCGACATTGGCGGAATAATATGTTGATTGCAGGCTCCTCTGATCGGTAGTTTTCCGTGGTTTCTCCAAAGAAAACTATTCGATTGCCGGAATAGTGCCTTAAGAAACAGGCTATCTTTTCTTCTTTGGCTTACCCTCTCCCTTTTCAAGTTCCTTAAGGGGGGTAGTTACAGTTATCTGGGTTCGAAAATTGAATTTTTGTTTTTTATGTGTTTGAAAAGGGTATATTTTGATGGTTGAATGTTTTGTTTGATGTTTGATTGTTTGATGATGATATTTTAATATCATCAGTGAAAAAAGTATATTTATACCTGCTTTAGTTTAGAAGTTATGAGGATTTAACTTATGCGCTGCACATTTTTGCAACCCATGTTACTGAATCTTCAAACTTAATTATCTGTCAAAGTAAATTTTTATATTAGTTTTAAAAATACCTTTTTTAATGTGATCTCCCTCAAATTTTCAGCATCTCTTACATCTACTTATAATTACATATTTAACTATTTTCAACATTGTCACTCTTCATATCTCAGAAATAATAAATTAATTATAGGTGAAAAATATATAAAATTCCATCTGTCAGAAATAAAACAAAACGAAAAATTCAAATTAATTTACAATCATATCTATTTTCATTACAAGTAATAGCCCAAGTATATTTCTACAGATGTAAATAAGAATTTTATCAAAATTTGTAAAACTATGTTATCAATTATTAAAACAGTAAGTGCCTCCACATTTGCAGCCGCCATTTTGTATGGCAAATTAACATATTTAAAAACTGAATTTTCGTTTGATAGATCAATTTTTGGAATTACAGTATGTCAAATCTTATACTTGCAAAATGTGGTTAAGAAATGATTAATAATTTTCGAGAAAATAAAATTTTAAATTTGTGAAATATTACTATGATTTAACTGCAGCTACCCCCTTAACTTACACTTACACTTGTAAGCAATTACACTTTCATGCACAACAACGCCACACATGTCGGGAGCTTAAAGCTTGTTCCGGTTCGATCAGAGCCCCGATGGGGAGGAACCTGAAGAGGGAAATCTCGTGCATGCCATCGTGTAACTCGACGTAAATTCATGTACCGGGAGAGGATAATACATTTATCTCGGAAGCTGGTGATGTTCCTACCCCCATTGGAATATGGGATTCGCCGCCGACTTACATTTACATTATGTTGCGGGGTACGGGGTTCTATCTAAATGGAGAGAACGGGAGAAGGATGAGGAATGAAATATAGAATACCATTCGTGGCCCATTTGTTAAGGTACTTCTCCGGCATTTTATTTGTATCGATTCGGAAAACCATGGATAATTACCTATCAGAGAAACTGTTAAACAAAGAAAATACTGTTACCCTCACTAATCGAATTATGACTTTTGAAACTGTTTTCTGGACCAGATAATAATTTGGATTATCTGTGGGAGCAGTTTTCGCACCTATCAGAGTCTGAGATACATAAATACGTTCATCCAGAATACAAAGATAAGATATATGAATTTTCCTTTATAATGCCAGATGTTAATAATTAGCGATTTTTAAACGTGTGTATGGCATTTGGTCTTTAACTTCATGGTATTTTGTCTTTACACCAATATTAAAATTTCCAGTTAGCTAAAAAAATAGTTGTGATAAAATGGAATGTGAAGGAATGAAAAAAATAGAAAGCAAGCTCCTAAACACATGCATTTAGTTTCAATTTATAATATAAAGTTTCAATACTTAAATTTGGAAGCAAACCACGTATATTCGCACGAACTTGCAGGTTAGTCAGCATGGGAAATGCAGTTCATAGAACACATAGGTTCTCGAATTACTTACATTTGTTTTATTTCATTAAATACCGTACCTTGGCAAAACATTATAAAGGGAATAAGCTACGAAGTTAGTGAAGGAATTAATAAAATGAGAATATTAAAACGGTACGGGTTGACATTAATACTTGGTAGCTTTTCAAATTTTGACTCTGGCGTTCTTAATATATTTCCATACCGTCCTTAATAATTTCATATCATGTGACTCTTCAACTGACAAGCAACAATTTCTGTGTGTCACCGCCAATTCCAGAAAACTGAACTGTCTGCTTCCAGCAAGAAACAGCCGTGCGGAAAACGAAAGTTCTTACGCCCCAGGTACTCGCAGGGGACTGCAAGGCTTCTCTGAGCTCCCAGGAACGACCTGAACGGGTGATAAAAGTAACCCATGCGTCGTAGTTTCTTCGCCGCCAGCGCCATAAATTTACAAGTGCAGGGCAAGAAAAGACGTGGAAAAGCCGCTTCTCAGGAAAAGGGGTATTTTGACAGAAGTCGAGAGAAACTCGGTGTGAGAGAGTTTTCATGGAAGGACTTCTCTACTGTGGCTCCGATGTGGTTACAGTGATAATTTGAACTACTCGGAGTGCCACGTCAAGGCTTTTTGCCTAAAACAGAAAATTCATGGATGAACCTATGTAAAATATTGGCTTAAATTGCATGCTTCTTTCTCAATCCAGCTGTCCTTCAAAATTGTCTGTAACTTCCTCTCTATAACCTTTTTCTTAAATAATTCTTGGTCAACTTGGGGTGATATTTTCTTGACCGAGGATCGAATGTGGACTCTTGCACAAAAACTCGTGATATCGGGTGATATTGATTACCGATATCTTTAAACTAATGACCTTTTTGAAGCAAAAAATAGTTTATAAAGCCTTATAAGAGATGTGAAATGATTGACAAAGTGGTTACTATCCCAGTTGTTACCTGGATGACTCGATTCCTTCACGATTTCGAAAACAGGGCCTATATAAGCAAATTAAAGAAATAGATCCATATGAAATGTAAGATAATTTGAAAATTCAAAACAAGATAATAACTTGTGCCAATACAAGGTACACCGATTTCATGCACAGTAGCTTGATGTCGGTGCAAATGTCACAACTCTCAACGAATGGTCATCGTCGACGAAATGAGACACCATTATCGAAAACATGAGAACATTTGATCGCAACATTATGACCCTTGCGTAACCTGGATACTATTATTTTCAGATTTAGAAGTACCCTATTGAGAGGTGTAATCGATAAGTGCTTAGCAACATACTTTATCCTCAAGACTCTAGAATATTTTTCAAGTAGAAAGAAATGGACATCGAAATAAAATACCTTAAAATGTGCGAGGGGCCAGACCCTGTTCATTCACGAGCTAATTTATGGTTGAATTTCGGAAATTACGCTTCTCTACTTAATAGGGTTTCTGAAATATTGCTTCACATATCCATAAAGATGTATATCCAGATATTAAAATTCGTAGATGTATTATTAATAAAACTAGTGATGACATAGAATGGCACAGACATACTCGTACTAGTTAGTTTCCTATCCTCTTTAATCTAGGCTAGGTTTTCGGATTTGCCTCGCCCTCCTCCCAATTGTCATCTATCTACGTCGTTACTGACCACTCCTCTAGAGACATTCCCAGTGAAGTCCGCCTTCACGCTCCCCGAACATCGCATAGGCCTATCTCAGCCTTATATCTATACCTGTTTACCCCATGGCATCCCTTGGTCCCATCTCTGTGCTTATATCATTATTCTGGGTGTGATAATTCAGTTCCTCAATTACACACACTTCTCGTACTCGCTTTGTTCGGTCAAGACATTATGGAAGGATTAGGGCGTAGATGTAAAGCAAGAGGGACTCGGAATGCCCCGACACCAAGAACACATTTTGAAGTGTCAATTACACATGCGGGATTCGAACCCGTAGCTTTAGTGTATACGTACTTGGGCTGAGGCCCGCTCACTCGATACTACTATTTTGAAACATGTTTCGTTTATGTCACACAATATGAATTTGATAATAACAATGATAATAATAATAATTATAATAATAATAATAATTATTATTATTATTATTATGTGACTATTAACTGTCCTTTTTATGCGCGGCCATTCGCCTCCTTTAGCGTTTTTTCCAGAATTGAATTGATGTGTTTTAATTACTTTGAGATGATTCGTTTCCATCTAAACATTGCAAAGAAAGTTACTTTAGCTTCAAAATATACCAACATCGCACTCGGCAATCAACAATTTTCTCAAAATTAAATGCCTCTGCAAACAATTTTGTAAAATATAATATATACAATAAGTATCAGTTACCACAATATTTTAGTTTACTGACGTGTAGTATTTAAGGAAATTACATTTTTTCACATTCTCTTAACTTTCGATTCCATAATAATACACTGAAAATGTGACTTTATATTTATCATGGAAGAGCAAAACCTGTTTCAATATGCAAATTTTCATTGAAACACTTGGAGACATTTTTGAGAACATGACGTTTGAGCTTTTCAGAAAATAGGCAATTTTGAGCTCATTTTCACACAAAACTTTCGAGTTCTCAGGAAACTTCTTCAGAAATCATTTGAAGCCCTGGTACTAGCAATTGTACTGATGTATAAAGCACTCATGTGATATAAATATCAACAAAGTGAGACACATAAAAATTATATTTATCTAACTTTTCACAAATCAAGAGGGAATCTTTATGATGTTTATTATTCAAGGCATATAGAACTATCTGTACCTAGTTTTTAAAGAAAAACGTTTTAATTTATCCGTCTGTCTATCCGTTTGTCTATCCATTTGCCTACCCGCCTCCCTCCGTGTTCAACGATAGCGCCTAAACAGTTCAAACAATTTTCTCCGAAACTGATACTCCCGATCGATTTGAAGGAACTCAAAGCCTTGCTAGTTTGAAACAGATATTTTGACTTTTGTGGGTCTTTCCGTGAAGCCTCAAAATTTTCAGCCTATGATTCAGAGTAATTTTTTTCAAAATGGCTCCAAATATTTTGATTGAACTTTTTCCTGGGATATCGCAGTAGACACCTGGGCGGGTCTGTTTCGTTAAACAATTTTGTTGGCGTCTTACCACTACAATAATGAAGTGAGAGATTTTTCACTTAAAAATTCTTTTTTTAGTTTGTAAAGTACAATTTTTTCGAAAATTTGATAAGTTTTGGCGTAATTTTGCGTAAAATTATGCAATTTTAAACAATTATTTTTTCATAAAAGGCTCCAAATATTTTCTTTAATTTTTTTTGGATACAGCAAAGAACTAAAAATTGCATGGGGTCTCATTTTCGTTAAACTGTCTGAGTTTTTGAAAATTACAAAAGTTAGAAATTATGCGAGAAAGAATGTGAAAATAGTGGTGTTCAGCACCACTAGATTTAATATTCTATCCTTATTTACAAGATATCAAAACAATTTCAATTGGTTTTAAGATGAGACGTTTCTGAAAGCCCATTAAATTTCGTACTAATTTATTTGAATAATTTCATTAGCGCAATTAGGTTTCGAGTAATTGAAGTTCAAAATTGTCACTGGATATTTGACGGGAGTAGACAAGAATGCATCTGTTTTAACACTGCCATAAGAAACGATGGTGGTAGCAACGTTCATCGTAACACAAAGCAGGACGGGGAGGGGTAGGTAGGGAAAGGTAAGGTCGGATAGTTCTGCTTAATAAATACTGAACACCGAAGAATACTGCAGACAGATGTAAATAAATGTAAAATTTCATAGTTACAAAGAGTTTACCAACTATTCTTAGGAGTCAGTTGGGTGATCAAAATCCTCAGAGAAATGTCGAAGACTCATTTTACATGCTGAAGTTCGAAATATTCGAAGAGTCGCGATTTTCTTACGCCATAGGCGTGTGAATGAGTATACTGTCAGTCCTTCTTGGTTAATATTTATGAACATTAGGAAGTTTTAGTCAACATTCAATCAATCCAATAATGCCCCGAATTTTCATTCTCATAATTATGAAATCTGCGAGCTTATTGTCTGACCGGAGTGAGTCTACGTCTGAAACGCGTTCGTTGTTAAGTCAGAAACACCGTGCACACATTTACAGCTACCGTCCACCAGAGTTTCAGCGAGCAATTCTAACATTTAGAATAGTTGCGTCGAAAACTCTCTCTTTTGAACGTTGCAAAACGAACGCGCAACTCCAGACCCGTGCACTGCGAATCTCGATGCTTGCGATGCGTCAAAAGTCTCATCTGCACACCTCCAGGGCCGGCCCGATGTCTCTGTAAGCCGGCAAAGGGCCGACGCTGGCGGTGGCGGTGGTGGCGGTGGTGGCAGGCGGCGGCAAGCAGCGCGCTCCCGCCTCCGCTTCTGCCACCTCCAGCACCGCCACCACCGGCACCCCCACCATCACCACTACTGCCGCCGCCGCCACCTCCTCCGCCACCACCTCCGCCGCCACCGCGATTGCGCAGAGCGGCGCCGCGCCAGCGCCGCGCGGCCGGCCCGGCGGCGGCGCGGGCGGCGGCGGCGGCGGCGATGGCGGCGGCGGCGGTGGCGGCGGCGGCGGCGACGGTGGCGGCGGCGGGCGCTGCGGCGGCGCGGCCGCCCAGTCGTGCGGGAGACGCGGCCCGAGGTGCCCGAGTGCCGCGCGAGGCGAGTCTCGTGCCGTGAGAGCCGGAGGAGGAAGCACAGGCGCTTGTCTCTCTTTCTGCAGCCGGAAGTCGCGCGGGAGCAGCGGCGCGATGGCGGGCCGCGTGCGCCGGCCCCGCTGCTCGGCATGTGTCGGACCTCAGTGCGGCTGGCCATGAAGTTCGTGGCGTGCTTCGTAGCGTGGTAGCGTGTGGGGGAATGTGACAGATGCGAATATGAAGACTAGGGAAATGTGAGATAGAAGAGTTTTGCGATCGGTCAGTCGAGCGTTACGGTTGTCGTAGTGTTGAAGATTTTTAAAGAACCTGTTGGATTTGAAATCGGTAAGAACGTTAGGTCACTTACACGGTAGTCATCCGTATCTCGAAAGTTTCCTAGAGAAAAGGGGTTCCCTAATATTCTTTGGGGGGAGAGTTGAGCAGGTGGGGGATCCGATCGCTGGGGAGGGGAAGCCGATCGGGGACGGCCGCCTGGCGGAGACGCGGGGCGAGCGTCGCCGAGCGATCCTGCGGGAGTCCCAGAGACAGCTGACCGATCGCGCCCTAACACTTTGCAAAGAGAGTAAAACGAGCATTGGCACTCCGGTGGGCGCTGCGGTCAGGCGCGGGACCCGGGCCGGGACCCTCCCGGGCCCCGCGAGTCAGGGCGAGGGGGTCTCCTAGCAGGCCGGCGGCCGGCAGCGAGGGTCCGCGGGCGCCGCGGCCTTCGAGGGTCGCGGGTTCGGGGCGGAGGCGCGGGGCAACAGGTCGGCGCGCGGCGGCGGCGGCAGCGGCCGGTGGCGCCGCGGACGACCGGCCCCAGTTCGCGCTTCTTCGCCCCGCGGCCGCGCCGCGGAGGGCGGGCTCGGACGCTGTTGGCCGCTGAGCGGGCGGGGGTTTGGGGCTCTTTGCCGGACGGCTGTATCGTCTTAACTCACGTAGGGAAGGGGGAGAAATGTAAGTCAGTGGAAGTGCAGAGGAGGAGGAGGAGAAGAAGGAGGCAAAAGAGGTGGAGGTGTGGGAAGAAGGAGGAGGCAAAGGAGAAGAGCCGAGGGAAGAGAACGGAGAGAAGGGAGCAGAAAGCAGAGGAGAGGCCCGCCGTCGGCGGCGGGCGGGCGGGCGGGCGGCCGGGGCCGCCGGCGACGCGTCTGGGCTCGCCCCGTCGTCCGCACCGGCAACAGGTCCGGCTCCTGGCAAAGCGGGCGCCCTCGTCGCGGCGCCCCGCCGTCCCCGAGGCCCACAGCCCCCGTTCGCTCCACGCTCGTGGACTCGCTTATCTTCACAGCCTGACGCGCCGCTTCCGGGCGATCGCCCGCGCGCCCGCCCGCCCGCACGCCCGCCCGCTCAGCCGCGCCGCCCGCGCTGCCCGCGCCGCCCCAGCCGCGCGCTTTGTCCCTGGGCGACGGCGATAGCCCCCCGGGCGAGGCCCTCCGCGGCGGCCCCGGGCGCCGGCCTCCGCCGCCGCCGCACTCACCCCCGCCCGTAGCCAGTTGTAAAATGTTCACGAGCGGCGATTGCGCGCGAATTTAGTGTGGAAGTTTTTAATGTGAGTAAATCCGCGATCGTTCGTCGCCTCGCCCGCGGGCCGACTCCCTCTCGCCGTCGTTCGCGTCCCCGCTTCCCTCCCCCGCCTGTCCGTCGTCTCCCCCTGCCAAAGCATTAAAATAAAAGAGGGGAGAGCATAGCGGTTCCCGTAAATAAAGTCGCAATGTAAATGTGGGGGCGATAAATCCCTTGATCCCCGCGGACGCCGCACGAAGGCGTCGCGGCTCCCTCACGCCGCGCTGGTGTGTTGCAGCGGCAGTGGAGCCGGCAGCTGCTGCTTCTCAAACGCCTGCCGCCCCCTGCGACTCTCCGACGCCCCCACGACAGGCGTGCCAAGATTTCACACATTTCCTTAAGACGCTCCAGTTTTTACACCAATCTACTATTCGAATTTAACATTTTTAGAAGTTTTGCTTCGCCGCGCATACAATTTTTTCAATCCTTTCAAATTTTTCGAATTTCCTAAAATTCTTTCTCATCAATCAAAAATCTTAGAAATATTTATTATCAGCTATTTAGTAGATAAATTTGCATTTTGAAACAATATATCGAAGAAACTTTTTGTAGAGAATCGCGCTAGTTTCCTGTTCGCTCTCGCAAGTCTAAAGCCGAGCGATAAGTCTTTGGAACGCGTAACGACGAGCCACTCCTACTCCCGGCGGCGCATCCGGGCATGCCAAGAGAGCGAGCGCTCGGGCAGTCAGCCGAGCCAGTCCCTGCACGCGGCCTCCGCTCAGCTGCCCGCCGCGCGGCCGCGAGCCGCTTCCCGCTGTAGTCGTCCTCCGGCGTCGCTCGTCCAGCCCAGGAGCCGGTCCCAGGCGCGCAGCGCGGGTAGGCCAGGAGCGGGCCCAGGGTAGAGCATGGCCGGCGGCCTCGAGAGCCGGGAGCAGCGCAGCCTTCGCCACTCGCCCGCCTCGCGCGCCGCCCCGCCGCGCGCCCCGCCGCGCGCCTCGCCGCGCGCCCGCCGCGCCGCCGCCTTCGCCGCCGCCCCCGCCTTCGCCGCCGCCGTCGGCCCGTGGCCGTCGCGCGCCCTCGGCACGTAGCGGCGCCTGCAGCCGGCCCCCCGGCGCCGCGCGCCCGCGGGCGCCCAACGCACGCTCCTCGAAGCACCTCTGCGACCACGCCTTCTTCCTCCTCGGCCGCCAACGCCGCGCCTTCAGTCGACGTCTTCCCGCAGCCGGGCGCGGGACGCGGACGCGGACGCCCGCTCGCAGGCTCGCCCCGCCCCCGCCACCGCCGCCGCCCTCGCCTCTCCTCAGAAGCAGCAGCTCGTCGGCGGTCCTCCGGCGATGAGGAGGTCGCTAGTGTCCTGGGGACAGTGAACGCCGGTGCCGGACGGTCGTGGCCGACGCCGCCACCGCCACCGTCGCCGCCGCCGCCGTCGTTCAGGCCGGCGGATCTCCGCCGCGACCGCGCCGCTCCTGCTCGGCTCGCGCCGCCGCCCGTACGGACGGACGCGGAGGATGCGGCGCGCATAACGCCTCGCGTCTCCGCCGTCGCGTCCTCCCCGTCTCGCCGTCGGCGTCGGCCGAAGCTCGGCCCACCGCGACACGGCCCAACCGCTCGACTCGCTCCCGGTGGCCATGCTTAGGCGCCGGAGCGCGTAGTCGGCGTGCACTAGCCAAGCGAAGGCCGTCGCAGCAGCACCCGGTGGCCAGCCCGCAGTCTCGCCCGCCGAGCGACAGTGCCATGTGAGGAGTGCGGGCGTGCAGCGTGACCCTGAGCGTCGCTGCGACTCTGCGCCTCGGCGCAGCGTTTCACCCCGAGAACTGTTGCACGCGCCGCAGCCACCATAGCCATGTGGCAGACGGGCGGCATGGGGGGCGGCCACGGGGCCAACAACCCCTGGATGAAGCTGATGGGGATCGTGGGCCACAAGGAGCGGTCGCGCCACCACCAGGACACGTCCACCGTCACCACCGGCTCCAACGACCGGACCCTCAACCAGTGAGTGGCCGCGCCGGCGGCGCAAAGGCGTGCCTGCTGCATGCTGCCTGCTGCCTAACGCCAGATTCTCCCCCACCGTGGATGTGTGGCTGTTACGCCCCGCCTACACTCCCAACCCCTCGGTGCGTCCCTCGGTGCCTTCCGCTTGAATCTCCGCGGCGGGGAGCGGCGGTCCCCCGCCCCCCTCCCCGTCCCCGCCGCGACCCCAGCGCGTGCCGTGACCGCGCGCCGGTATAGATAGAGGCCGACCGGCGCGCCTGTTTATTATCCGGCATGCCTCACGCGAGGCAAGCGGGCCCGGAAGTGACGTGGGGGAATTCTAATGCAGCGAGAATCGATTATCGTGGGTCAGTCGATAGAGACGGCACACGTGGTGGCGGCAGCGCGGCGCGTGGGCGCTGCGGTGCGGGGCCAGTTTGGCTGCCCGGCGCCTGGCGCCCGCGCGCGGGGGTGGCACGGGGGGGCGGGGGCGGGCGACGTCACCCCGCGCGCGACCAACAGCCTTGCCGCGATGACGCTGCCGCCGCGGAGAGGGAGAATGTTGGGGACAGTCCAGCTTTATTTTTAATAACATCTTCCACACAGAGATGAGCAGAGACTTGGATATTTGCCAGACTTAAGGGACTCGGTCTCTACTCAAGTGGAGTGTGATGATCTTGGAGTCAGTCCATTGTACAGAAATATTGTAATAAGAAAAGCTAACTTGTTGGTGAGTGAGTGGGTTACGCGCCGGGGTGGGGGGTGCGGGAGAAGGCCGCTGCGGCGCACCTGCGCCTCCCGCCAGCTGCGGCCCGCGCGCGCGGAGGCTCCGAGGAGGGGAGCCGGAGGCCAGAGGGCACGCCGTTCCCGGCGCCCCCGCGCCCCCCGCCGGCCCTGGGCGCGCCAGGCTCCGTCTGGCGCCACTTGCCCTCTGGCCTTTCCCCGCCTTCGCCGCGGGCGCGGGGAGGTCGTTAGACCAGCCGCGGTCGATACCCGAAACGCGCCAGAATTGGGAGAATCTGTCCGAAACGTGCGGGTGGGAGGGCGGCGGGGCCGGGCGAAGCGGGTGGCTGCGGGCGTCGGCGCGCGTTCATGCCGCCGCCGGCGCGCCAGCACGCGAACATCAGCCGCGTCCGCTCCCCTGGCGCCGCGCGCGCCGCGCCTGAAGCAAGTATCCGGTAGATAAGAGACCGGGGGAGGCGTGTGTGCTTAAGTCATTCGTTAAGGACGAGCCGAGCGAGCGCGTCGGCGCCCCGCCGTTCCCGAGGCGAGCGGCGGGCGGCGAGCGGCGCGCTCGCGTGCCGCGTTCTAATTGGGAGGTGCCGCTGTGCGGTCCGCCACCCCCACCGTGCCAGGAGGCGTCGGGCGCCTCCTCCGGGCGGCGTGGCGTCGGAGGCGTCTCGCCGCGAGCGCGTCGCGAGTCAGGATCGATTCCCGATGGACGCCAGGTGTGGCTGCGGTGGTGGCAGCGGCGGGCGGCGGCGGCGACCGCGCCGGAGAGCGACGCTCCGGAGGACCGCGCCGCCGCCGCCTCCGCCTCCTCCCCGGCGCCTCGCCTCGCCACGGCTGGCCTCGCCTCGCTTCGCGTCGCCTCCGCCGCAGCCGCGCCGTGCCGAGGGCGCCGGGCCGTGGCGAGAGCGTGCCCGCAGCGGCACGGCCGGGCCGCGCCGGGGCGGCGGGTGGCCGGCGCCGCGGGCCCTGCCGTTGCCGCCGCCGCTCCTCCTGCTGCTGCTGCTGCTCCCGCTGCGGCGAGCTGCGGGGCTGCAGCTGGCAGCGCCGCAGACGCACGCACACGCCCGCGCGCTCGCGCCGAAAGGAAAATCAATGAGGGCGAGGCGGCGCGGTGCGCGGAGGAATCCGCAACAGCGGCGGATCGGTCCGGCAAGCGCTAATATTAGCGGCTGTTCCTCCCACCTTGAGGCAAATTGATGAAGGTTTCTGTGCCGGACAAGCTGACAGGTCTAAATATGTTAGTGTTTATATTTACGGCGACGCCGACCGCGTGCCCCGCTTTGATCGACCCGCGGTCGACCCCGCGGGCCGTGGGAAGGCCAGGCGTCGGCCCCACGCTCGAGGCTTCGAGCCCCTTTCCGCGGCAGCTTCCACGGCCCGACGTCGCCGCTTCCGCTTTTGCCGACACTTCATATTAAATCTCGTTTCTTGGAGGGACGTTCGCGGCCCGTGACGGGCGTCCTGCCGGGGAACAGCCGTCTAGGAGGGTGGGACGGGGCCGAGGGCGGGGGCGGTAATGAGCTCGAGGGGCCCCCGGGAGCGCCCTGCATCGTGCTCCCCCTCCCCACCCGGCACCTGTTCGCATGCAAATGCGCCGCGGCTGGCCCCGCGCCGCGCGCGCCCGTTCGCAAGCGTTGTTCCCGCACGCGTTCGTCTTGCTTATTGATGCGTTATCGGGTGGTTATGGCCTCCCGACCGTTGTTTGTTCCTCGCCGGGCGCGTTTTTAAAAAATGATGTGTTTATAAAATGCTGTAGTGTGCTTCAATCCATCAGGGCGGGCGACCGCGACCGCTGGCGAGCCGCGGCGCGCGATTTCATTGAGCCACGCCGCCCGCGCAGGCCGTGCTCCGCGGCGTTCCCTCCATTGTCATAAATAAATCCCGGCGCGCGTTCCGAGCACCTGCGGTCACGCACGTGGGACTTGGCCGGTCGCGCGCGCTGGAGTGTTTTGCCGTCGGATGACGGGTGGGGAGGGGGAGCGCTGGCTGCTCCGCGCGTCTGACGCTCGTGACAGTCGCGCCACGCTCTCGGGTCGAAGGTGAGACCCGCCGCCGCGCGGCGCGGCCGCGTCGAGCCAGCTTTGCGCGAGCCGCTTTATTTAGGCCGCTGGAAGCGCGGTGCACCTGCCGACAGGCCAGCTCTGGATGGTGGAGGGGGAGGTGCGACGAGCAACGCCTCCCACCCCTCTCACGACCCTCGGCGCTTCTCGCCTCATTCACACGCTTTGCAATCTCCCCCTTTTCAGTCTTTTTTTTCGTCTACGTAAATCGACGCTTTGTTGTGGTGTGTTGAAATATCGATGTTTCCTTATCTTTTCCTCCGAACATGATCGCGTTGAAAAGCCTATATTTCCATTTTACCGAGTTCTCGCAACTCCTAATAAATTTTCTTGCATGTCACATGATATAATTTGATATTTTGGACAAGCCTACTTTTCCTACGCAGTTCTATACCACTTCACATGGTTATTGAATGCTTCTACTTTCTGCCTCAACATATATTGTTTTCAGAATTTCAGAAGTACTTTTCATATTCATTTAATGCGATTTTCTGAGACGTTACTGAACCCCAATTTATTATTATATTATGAATTATTATATTATATACTGAACCCAACTTATATTAATGCTTGTATATAAATATAAGCATTCTCCGCACACTTCCTTTGATTGCATATCCACACCGCTTTTTATTTCCATACTAAATTCACACACACTTTCTCATTCCCTATATATTACCGACGTTAAGAACTCTTAATAGTTTTCTTTCGTCTTCTCCTAACGTTCAGTTCTTCGCTGAGAACACTTCTGCCATATAACCGTCTCTGCGTTCCCTGCTCTTCTTGTTCTCGGGCTCTCGTACCTCCGCGTTTTCCCTCGTCGTCCTTCCCCTGTCACCTCGCGGCGTGCCCTCCATAATAGCGATGACAACATCGCTCTTTATCTGGTGAATTATACCAGGCATTGTTTGGGGGCTCTCGTTACGTCGATGAAACCGGGGGAAGACGCCCTCGCTGCCGCCTCCGCCTCGCTGCATCACCGCGCCGCGGCTTTTGTGGGCGCGCGCGCGGGCGTGAGTGCGGCGAGGCACCCGGCGGGATGGCGGTGGGGCAATCGGGGGCGGTCGAGCCATTGGCGAGAGCGTGCGCGTTTCGTGTGTCCGCGCGCGAGTTGAACGCCCGAGAAGCGTCGCGTGCAGGAACTGGACATTAGCGGCGGCAGGAAGCCCGCGTCTCAATGCGCGTGTATCGGAAAGTCGTTATTCCATACCCCTCGACGTATCTCTTGTTTAAGGGCGCGTTCGAACGCGTCGCACGAGAGGGTCTGGGCGGCGACTAGCAGCGTTGCCGCCGTCGCTGCCGGAGGGCGGAACCGGGATGCAAGGTGCTTGCGGCGATAGTGGATGGAAGGTCTGCGCCGAAAAAGGCGAATGCCGTGCGACGTTGCCACGCCGCCGTGACTCTGGACTCCTGCCCGACTCGGGTCGCTCGCCAAGATATAGCGCCGTCCATATAATAGCGGGGGCAACTAAAGATTTTGACCCGCGCCGACGTAACACCGAGAGGGCGCGCTCGTCTACGGATATACATGCCAGGTGCCGAGAGTCGCGCCGAAAGCGTGCGGAGCGGGGTTAAGAGGGAGAAGGGTGAGGGGAGGCAAGCGGGAGAAGGAGAGGTGGGCGAGGACGGGGTTTGTGGGCGCGCGCCAAAAGCCGGGCGCCGACGTCTGCTCCCTGGGGCGCGACGCAAAGGGCGAGTTCTCCGCGCGCGGCAGGGCTGCGGCGAGGCCGCTGCCGGGGCGGAGGGCGAGGACGCGGAGGAGGAGGAAGGAGGACGAGGTGGAAATCGCGTGGATGCGCGGGGGTGGGAGACACACGGCGCGCTCGTCGCCGCCTGCGCCGCCCACCCCTCGCGGCGTGCGAAGTTGGCCGCCAGGTAAACTTTTGCGCTTTTGTCGTGTCGAGATGACGCCTCATCTCGCCGGCGCCGCCCTCTGCGACAACGAATCGAAAGTTGGCAATTAGGCG
>JAHLJT010008446.1:58064488-58074488 GCA_031308135.1 Acheta domesticus
GGAAAACAGGTTGTGGAAATCCTGTTAGAAATTACACAAAATTAAAGAATTTGCAGTGTATTACCATACTTATATTGTTTTGCCAGATATCGTAGAGACATGACTGCTGATAGCGTGCATATACGATACATATGAGTTGTTTTTTCAATTTCACTTCGGTTTCCAGTTGGGCTGTCAGTTACATAATTTGTTCCGTACCCATGTTGGTGGAGCATTCTTGAAAACCATTTGAGTGCTTAAGAATGGAAGTAATAACCGACCTGCAAGTTATTTTTACCCCCCGCAAAATTTAGAATATTGTAAAAAATGAGTGAGATATCATTTTTTGTTTTTCACTATGTTGTTATGTTTCGCCATTTGTTCTATAATGTATATTCTTTAAAGTTTTGTATTAGAATAATATGACTTCGGACATTTGTTTTCAGTCTTCAGTTCTTGTATTACCTCACTGCGTTGTACAGATGTGAACACGAGTTAATTTGGGCATCACAAAGTAGCATGATAAATTCTGTACGAAATTCGAATGCAGACTAGTACTTTGCTCATTGTCTTTTGAGCTTTATGGATACTGAAATATCACTGATTTATGGATATTGATACTTTATGGATACTGATTTGAGTGTATATGCCAAAACAAAAGATTTTTGGAGGCAGGAGACTTTGTTAACGCGTTATACATATATATCTAATGAAACAAACGTCTTTATGGCAAGTTTATTATTAATATCCCATAGCTTATATAAACATTTGTAAAGATATTGATTTAACGAGAAATATTTGAAAAATGTTAGCAGAATTATTAAAGTTTAAAATATCTTCGGAACCTCTTAGACGCATGTGTTGTATCTAAGGGTGATCCATTATATTTTAAATAAAACATTATGGGGTACCGTCGTTTACAGTAATCAGTTTTCAAAAGTTGTTCAAAACACTGTCTCCCGTTGCACAAAGCTAAGCAATTTAAAGCAATAATAATCACATATGTAATCTCACATTAAATACAGATTAATACTTTGTAATCTTTAAATTTTATTTCCTTTCATTATACCAATAACTAACAGATTTACTGTCGGTAAGGATGCTTTAAAATAGATTCTACACAAGAACGTCGCAATTGAGAGCGTTGGTGTATGATGTGAGTCTACAACACGCGCTTCGCTGTCCGGGTCGTTCTAGATCCGACAATCCTAATTTGCAGGGGCCTTCTAAGAAGGCCTGTCCCCCTGCAAGGGCTTAAACTCGTCGAAGCTTTCGATGTCCCGCTCGTCCCCGGCCCCGCCCCCTGCCCCGCCCCCGCCTGTCAATCTCCGCGCGCGCTCACTTCCGCCCCTCCGCTCGCCGCCCGGCGGGCATCCATCATTCGGATTACTTACCTGTGCGACGCGATGCATCCCTCCCTCCCTCCTTCCCTTCCGGCGAACGCCTGCATTGTGGGAGAGGGGAGCGAGAAAAAAGATGGAAGCCGACGTACAGAAATGGCGAAGGGGAGGTCGATGTGAGGAGGAAATGGATTTTAAGAAGTACTCGAGCTGCTTCTTCTTCTTCTTCTTCTTCTTCTTCATCATCTTCTTCTTCTTCTTCTTATTATTATTATTATTATTATTATTATTATTACTATTATTATTTTTATTTTAACTCGTCTCTTCTTTATCAACGTACCAACGACTAATGCCGATAGTGCAATAGATGTACACAATTGACCGCATTTCATCAGGCAGCGTAACATAGTCTGATAATAAATATCTACAATGCCGCAACAAAAGTGGCTGGTATAATTCAACAACAGCTAGCACTAAATAGAATATCCCAAGAAAATAATTTTCCCTATACAACCTTTTTACAAGCCAGACATAAGTTCTGCAAAATGATGTAATAATACATTTAGACGGAATAATTTACGCACACACAAAAAAACAGTAAATACATAGACTTTACACTCGTAGCTAAGATACTCTATCTCCCCGGTCGATTTAGCTGTGCGATGGAATTAAAAATCAAAACAAAAAACATAGTGTAAAAATTATAAAGTATACAAAAAATAAAACTGTCTTGTCCAAGGGAGAAATCCATTGAATATGAAAATAATAATAAATAATAACAATTAACACATCATGACAGAGGACTGCCGAATCTACTGATAGGCTCTTTATAAACTTTGGCATTCGTCCGTTAATTGATCATGTTTCAAATTGCCATTTTCGATCTCTTTTCCTTTGAGAGCCCCTTAGAAGCGTCAGTAGTATCTGCGGAAAAACTAATTTCTAAGAATGCCTTATGTGATTGTTACTTTGTGAATCTCAAAACAAAACAAACAAAAAACAAAATTCTAGAATTCCTGATTTCCGAATTTCGATTATTTGGAAAGACACTTATTCTAGGATCATATGGAATCGCTTTAAAAAATTCTTCACTCAGCGTCCTCTTCACTGACGCTCAAGTTCGATATTTCAGGCAACCGGAGGATTTGCTGTTCGTTTGATTGTCTACTAACATTAGAGGCCCATGCTTTCGCGCATATATCATGTCTGCAAGTTCTCTTCTTTCTATGTTAAGTCAATGAATACTCATTTCCAATATTTATTGAAACTGAGCAATACAATAATTCTTGTCACTTTTTTAGGTACTCTTCATATTTTATTTCCAATACTTAATTTGACGGCAATGAAATAATAATAATTTTTTTTCAACGTAAGGTCATTGTTATTTAAGAAAACGTTAGACAAACAGGAAAGAAAAAAAGCAACTGAATTTTTTTATGAATATTATTTATGATGTTTTTTGATGTGTTTATGTACGCTAATATTTTGCGAGTTTGAAAATGCTTTAAAGTGATCATTCAAAACACATTGATGCTTCAGAAAGCAAATTATATTTCATTAACAAAAATGTCAGTTACACGTCAGTATAGCAATTAACCATTCAAGCACAAAAACATCGGAATTGAAAACATTTGAGTACATATTTTCTGACTCACAGCATGGATGGACCTGGTGACCAAAAATTCTGAAACATTCTGTATGACTGAGTAATTTTACAAACATTGTTTCATAACATTACTATACTGCTAGCATTTGCAAATGTTCCCCGAGATAGGAATCGATCACAATTCTCCGAAAGTGCCTATTGTTTCTTGGCAAATGCAACACAATACCGAGAAATCCGCCAACAGCAGTGTGTACAGTCAGCTTGGTTGAGTATACAGTTGGATGTACAGTCAGGTTTGGCAAAAAGTGTGTTTAAGAATTAAACAGATGAATTAAAATATGTTTTGACAAATGCTTTTTTAGTAAAACACAAGAAGTGAACTGTGTAATATTAAATATTTGATGCTTTAAACGACTTTGCTATTATATTATGGAGTTA
Organism: Acheta domesticus; assembly: GCA_031308135.1. Lineage (NCBI taxonomy): Eukaryota > Metazoa > Arthropoda > Insecta > Orthoptera > Gryllidae > Acheta > Acheta domesticus. The sequence continues at coordinate 58,067,852 of JAHLJT010008446.1, forward strand.
AAAGGTTTTATCATGACTAAAAACAATTTATTATACTAATATATTTTGCATTATACAGTGAATAATGTAAATATTTCTTTGCCCTTATTTTGTTATGTTGAAGAGGAAATCGGAAACATTTGACATTTGCCAGCGATTTCGAAAGAGATTAGTATTTAGGTCATGGTAGAGTTATATAGTCTACAGAATGTATCTTAGATCAGACTACTCTGTGATTTAATATTTCAGCAGGCAACAAACAAACGTTTTTGACGATGAGTACAAGGTCGGACAAAAAACCAACGTTGACAAGAGCTTTCTCGAAATCCTTCAAAACATTTGCTTGGATGACCTGTCAAAGTGACAAAAACCACTGGCATAAAAAGCTAAAATTTCTTTTTCAAATGAATTTCAACTTGAAATACTTCAATCTACAATCAGCACTTTTGAACTTGGTGAGGGTTTTGCATGTATTCTGATAAATATTACTAAATCAGTTTACATTTATTACCGATAAAATGGCAAGAATATTAATTCTGTCAATCCTTTGTTGAAATTTTATATTGCTCTTCTTAATAATTTCTTTTCCTCTCAAATGTTTTCGAGAGTTAAGTGTGATATGGATTCTTTTGGAGCCGGAGTTTATATGATTATTTATCGCGCGTGCCCAGCTAATTTCCCCCCCATACGTCACATACAGTTTTTACTGTTTTTTAAGCAAATAAATCAAATCAAATATTTACTGTTGTAGTTTTGTCAACCTCAACTGAAATGGATAAATCATAATACCTATAGTTAACTAAAAGTCTGAACCATCTAATAGAGGTGGTATTTTCAACAGAAATACCAGGCAGTATTATACAATTTTTGGTGAATTGTGGTAGGACGTGACGTTCACTATCGTTTTCTGTGATAGGTTGTTCCTTGTTTCATAAGTCTTAGAGTCCACACTCCTTGTTTTAGCTTTGCCGCCACTTTCTTTCATCATAGGTCTGCAAGAGCCATCTCCAGATGCCATTGTTTACACAACCGAGAAGCGCGAGCCGTGGATTCTTAACGGCGTCGACGGACGGAAACAGGGGTGCCATAGGATTCTCGTCGGCGCCGACTGCGACGAAAAGTTGTGCTTGGTCCCCCAGATGCACGGGGGGTCCACCCACTCGCCAACACTCCCCAAACCGCAGGCTCGGTCCCCTGCTGCGTCCCTTCCCCACCTGCCTCTCCTCCTTCCCCACTCGCTTTCCAGTCTTTGCGACCGCCCGCAGCGCTCGTGTAGCACGGGCCACTTCCGCGAGTTTCAGCAACTTTTTAGCGCGCTCTGCACACACAGTCCCGGGAATCCGTGTTCAATGAACGGGAACCACACCGTGGGTTCATGTGTTTACCCCGTTAATAGCGGCACGGTATCCGGCGGGGCGGCAGGGCGGCGGGGTGGCGGAGTGGCGGGGCAACGGGGAGGCATAGGGAGGAGGCGGGTGCAGGGCGATGCGCATCGCCGGCATGTCGCATGCGACTCCCAGTTACGTCGACTCAATTAGGCAATCTTTATGGGCCGAGGCACGATAAGCTCCAAAACAGACAGCAGAGCCTTAATAGCACCACGGAACGGGCGGTGTGGCCTACAATCTCCGCATGGTCAGGCGGAAGGCGATGGTCATGGAACGGGTTGACAATGCAGTCCAGGCGAATGCTGGTGTGACGTTGGTGCATAAAAGTCTCATTGATGCAATATTGATTTCCGTTTTGCATTTTCATTAATTTTCCTTAACCCTTATATTGTGCGTTCGTAATGTATTAGAAAGATTCTATTACATTATTCTATAAGATTCTATTCATTTATTTATTGAGAATAATAATGTTCTAGGATATCTGGATACTATTGTTCAGTTCACAAAATACGATGTTTTTCATCTACAGTAATGACGTTGCCTTTAATGTCATTTTAAATATTTGTATTTGATACCCCCCATCTAATTTTGAGTAAAATATTATTCCAGATGTATCAGCATTTTGAAAATTATTTTTTTCAATTTGTCAAAATCCTTATCTGCGTTCCGAAATGTTCATTAGTCTATGTTAATCTTGACAAATGCGCATACTTATGAGTCCAAAAAGATAACTCTTCTAATAATGGCTTTATTCTCATAAATAACCCATATCAGGGGCCTACCAGATTTTTGCAAAATTAGTTAATTATTCAATTTCCGTATCATTATAATCTACAGACTGAATTATAAAATTGACGAAACCTGGTATATTTCTCAGGGGACTCTTTAATGTCTATCAAGCATCGAATGTCCACCTATTTAGTGAGAATCATTTTAATAAGCGTAAGTGAATTCGTGAAATGCTCTTCTGAAGGAATATAGTCAGAAATGAAATGTGCGTGCAAATGAAAATGTGCCTCGATTTTGCTATGTACCAAACAGTGAACAACGAGGCGCGTAATTGGAATCGTGATTGAGTAGCTGTCTTCAATTGAGATTGTTAATCAACTTTCTCTGTGTTTATCGAATATTCAGGGCATATATGAGAAAGTCATTTGAACGTGTGGATGGAACAGTCAGTGAGAAGGTATTGATTAGGCGGTCAGAGTACACGAACTGTGAGTCAGGCTCAGTGGTGTGTGGGTCAGGAAGCGGGCCGTACATTACGAACGAAACATTCGATTTAACTCACGCACGCGTAGCAGCCGGAGTCACAATATAGGGGTTATTCCATATCCTTTCGACCATGTGGATGAAACTGATTGTTAACTGATCGTGAAAACAATCTAAACGTAAATAGGGAGGCTTAACGTAAAGTGCCCAACTGATATCCCAAACTAAATCATTTGAAATGGAGGGAAGAGAAAGGTTCTCACTCGCATACTGATTTTGGAGAAAGAAGCCAAAAAAGTCTGATTGAATTGGCGTACTTCACCATGACGCGTACACTGCTATTATCATGGGTGTCAGCAGTACCAAATTATTAAAGGGACGATTCAACATACAGGCGCAAGTTACATGCGAATCCTCTCCAATATATCCTTCATGCCAAAAATATTGAGGCGGGCGCTTGCCCATCCGTCGTGCCCCTGGCGGTGACGCCCATGCCTAATCTGATTGATAATTTATAAATTGAAGAGACAACAGATAATAATCAAAAAACAAACGTGCGCATACAGTCGTATACATTCTTGTGTAAAGAACTACGATAGCCCAGGAATGGAACACGAAATCTAGACGTCTGTATAAATTAACGATATGTTTCAATGGCGTTCGTAAAGGCAACTCAAAAGTCAAACGAGCAAACGTATAAAACACAGGACCAAACTAAGAAATACAAACAAGCCGATCGAAAGCCTTGCATGTAAGGTACTGTGCCACATGAAACGTGTGGAAATAATTCTCGAAAGCAGGTAGTCAATGTGAGGGAACAGTATTTGGACATGTAGATTGATGAATAATTTATGTGACATACTCGTACTGACGAATAGAAACAATATAAATGAATTGATACAACATTCGACCTAAATCAGTTCATGTGAAATATGACGTCAGGTCTTGAACAAGGACGCTGGAATTCAGCCAGTTAGCGTGGATGAACTGTTTCACAATAGTGGACCCGGAGGGAGTCTAGTGAATAAATTAGAAGTCAAACGAACGAACTAATAACAACCGAACCAATGAACAAACAGCGCAAAACAAGCAGAGGCGTGTGCCGTGCTGTTTCCCCGGTAGGACGCCACAGTTGCTCTCCTGTCGTTTCGTGTCGCCCCCTTCCCCTCTGTCGCCCGGGGGTCACCTGTCGCTCCCGAGGTCACCTGACGCCCCTCCCTCCCGTCACCCACTGTCACCCCCTCTGTCATCACCGTCACCCCCTCGGTCACCACTGTCTCTCGCTCAGTCACCGCTGTCTCCCGCTCGGTCACCACTGTCCTCCCGCTCAGTCACCACTGTCTCCCCTCGGTCACCACTGTCTCCCCCTCGGTCACCACTCTCCCCTCGGTCACCACTGTCCCCCCTCGGTCACCACTGCCTCCCCCTCGGTTACCACTGTCTCCCCCTCGGTCACCACTGTCTCCCGCTCGGTCACCACTGTCTCCCCCTCGGTCACCACTGTCTCCCCCTCGGTCACCACTGTCTCCCCCTCGGTCACCACTTCTCCCACTCGTTCACCACTGTCTCCCCCTCGGTCACCACTGTCTCCCCCTCGGTTATCACTGTCTCCCCCTCGGTCACCACTGTCTCCCCCTCGGTCACCACTGTCTCCCCCTCGGTCACACTGTCTCCCCCTCGGTCACCACTGTCTCCCCTCGGTCACCACTGTCTCCCCCTCGGTCACCACTGTCTCCCCTCGGTCACCACTGTCTCCCCCTCGGTCACCACTGTCTCCCCTCGGTCACCACTGTCTCCCGCTCGGTCACCACTGTCCCCCCTCGGTCACCACTGCCTCCCCCTCGGTCACCACTGTCTCCCCCTCGGTTACCACTGTCTCCCCCTCGGTCACCACTGTCTCCCCCCTCGGTCACCACTGTCTCCCCCTCGGTCACCACTGTCTCCCCTCGGTCACCACTGTCTCCCCCTCGGTCACCACTGTCTCCCCTCGGTCACCACTGTCTCCCCTCGGTCACCACTGTCTCCCCCTCGGTCACCACTGTCTCCCCCTCGGTCACCACTGTCTCCGCCTCGGTCACCACTGTCTCCCCCTCGGTCCACCACTGTCTCCCCTGTCTCCCACGTTGCTTCCTATAACACCCCCTACCGCCCCCGCTGTTCCCTATAGCCCCCTGTGGGTCCCTTCCCCCCGCCGACCAGTCCCACTCCTCCCCGCCGCGGCGCGTGCCCCACTCCGATTCCGGTTTTCGGTAGATGGAGCGCGCGCTCGCGAGTGAGTGGCCCTAATGCACTGCGACTCGGCCAGCTCCATTGTGCCTTGTTTCCCCCTCCCGCCGCTTAGGATGTGTGTGCGTGTGCGGATGTGAGAGTGCGTGCATGTGAGTGACGCGCCCGCGGCAGCTGGTCCTGCGTTCGAGCTTACGCGTGCATGTAATGCGCTGGGATTTGCCGTTGCCACGAGGGAACGGGACAGTTTTTATTAGAAAGAGAGAAAATCAGAATAAAGCTCGGGTAAAATATTTAAATTGCGTGCTTCGAAGTAATAGGGTCGGAAAAACAGCCATTCTAAACAGCGTCAAAGTAATATTAATCAGCCTTCTATAAATAATGATTTTGATGGCGTAATGTAGTCTCTTTATTTTCGATTGTTTTACGAGAAAAAATGTCGGCTAAAAAGCGATTCTTCAAATATTACCTCATTCGCAGTTTAGTTCAAATGTAATTCAAATTAGAACAATGTTATATTAAATTGTCTGCTTTTAATTGGTTTATTTGTATTGTCCATCAGACGTGTAATCAATGAAGTTTATGCGTTAATTGGAATCTAAATTTGTTGTTTACTCAGCTGAATTAATATGATTTTACGAGGGATTTATAGAACAATTCTCATAATCGGGAGGAATTCGTTTTGAAGGACTACTGGTGTATTGTTCCGACAGAGAAAGGGCGCTTGCGAGCGTATCGCAGAGGCTCTTTTAAATTCTGTTGTCTTTCTCATTCCATTTTGCTGCATTGGAACGTCCGCGCCTTTTAACATTGTTAATTGTGTGTAACGACACCAACAATTAAAACCGTTTTTAAATGAGCTTTCCTTTGCATTGTACATTTTAATTTTACTCAGCTTCTGCGTGTTAAACGTGTTTATAAAGGATGATGGAAGTTGGTGCTAATGTTTCGCTTTGTCTATCATATTGGTTACTTATGAAGAACTCCTTACGTAAATCAAAACATTCCGAAAAACGTTTCTTTTTGTGCAGTTAAAAGTGTGTTCATTTGGTAGATCAGAAAAAATACTTTTTTGTAAAAATAATTTAAAATGGTAAGCTACCAATAAATAGTGAAGTCTTGGACTAACAGGATATCTTCACAAGACTAAGAGCAGAGGGTGGCAATTTGAATATCGCTATAAGTGGAATCTCAGTCTGGCAATTCTTACTTAGTCATCAACATACACTCATTAATAACAATTATTAATTTTTATCAATATATTAAATTGTCTGAAACATAAATGCCAATTGTCTGAAAATACCAGTGTTTCCAATTCTTCACATATCAACGCTTTAGCATTGAAGTAATTTAAATGAATGTAACAGAATGTAGACATCCATTATTCCATTAGTACTATAGATTGCACGATTAATTGCGTGATTGCGTGATAATTGGAGTAATAAAACATTTCTCCACGCATTTTAAAATTACTTTTGTAATATTCAGCTGCTTCTACGAATGTATTACTGGGAAAGATGCACGCACATTTTCTTTTGAGTAAACTCTGCGATACTTTAACACCTACAGGGATTAGTACAAGCATAATGTTTGTAGAAACCAAAATTGACTTATTTGTTAACGGAATGATAAAGTGGACAATAGCAGTGACGCGCTTACCTGCAATTGTACTATTTACATGTACAATTTACTGGCGGCGTTCTCAAATATCGGTCAAAACATATGTGCAATTATTCATCATTTAACCCTACATTAGTCGCACACACGTTTACGTACGTTACGTTTATTTAGGTTTTCTACTTCAGTATTGCAATAAAATAACATATTAATAC
>JAHLJT010008446.1:58079488-58092622 GCA_031308135.1 Acheta domesticus
CGGACATGCGAAAGGGAACTACAGTGTTTTGAGAAGGTATCCAAGCTAATGTACTCCGCATATGATTTTAAACACCATGAGCACATTTCACGGAATTTAGTTATCATTGATAATAATTTACTTGCTTTCGAGTTCACAAGCCATTAAATTTCCACTGAATGCTCAGAGCTAATATAAAATGTAACTGGGGAGATAAATTAAATTATGTAACAACAAAGTCCATATATCTCAAGAAATATTTGCCAGAGTAACATCGACGCGAAAAGAAGAGAGAAAAAGTAAAACGAAGTAAACTAGGTCAACAGTAACACAGATAAAGTGCACATTTGATTATGAAATTCCATAGCCACATTTGGAGAAATACGCAACTGGATTTATATGGCAAGTTTTCGTGTTCATAATTTTCAGTTTTTTAGAAAAAAAACTACTTCTCTAAAAATATCGTACTGAGAATAATGTGCCTATTGCCATTTCGATGATTCGATTTTCGTGGTTAGTCACATGATATGAACTGTTGAAAATGTACGAGCTGTCACCGCAGATTATTTTTAATGAAAGCCAGATTGTGAACGGATCACTTTAATTGCAAGCGCCAGCATTTTATACAGTATTATTTCACACCACTTTTATCCGAGGTGGGGATTTCGCGAGTAGGGAGAGCGAGTCACAAAATGCTGTCGCAGTAGAAATATCACTTACAGAATATTGCCTTTATATAATGAGAATAAGAAGAGAGAAACTGTGGAATAGGAAATATGGTATTAAAGATAAATGAAAATTTTCTGGTAGGGAAAGGCATTCAGAGAGGTGAAGTGACATCGGAAGAGAGACAGACATACAGGGAGGTGGCAAAAAAGAGAAAGACACAGAGTAACGGAATTACGGTTAAAAGCTCAAATTAAGAAACAGTAAGTTTAAAAGGAACTAGGAGGGAAAAGAAAGTAACGAAAAAGCCTAAAGCAATGGAGTGAGAGGACAGGGGATATTAGAAAGAGTATAACGGAAGAGAGAACAAGACATCAGGCAGAAGAGTAGGATAGAGAGAGACATTCGGGAAAAGACTGCAACTCACGTCGAGCCATTCCGTTGTGTTGGCGGACAAGACCGTAAACTCGCTGAAGAGCGGGCCGGTCGGGGTGGGCGGGGTCGCGCATGGAAATGTCTTAGTCATCCCGAAGGCGAGCACTGAGCGTGCCGGCACTCAGCGCTGATTCGCCGCTGTCCCGCGCGGGGCATCCGTCTCCGCCGCCACCCGCGCCGCCACACGCGGCCCCTGCAGCGCCGGCAGTAGCGACCTGTCGTGTCTTACTCAGCAGCTGTCGCGCTTTTGTGTACCCGCAATCTCCCGAATATACGCACAAGCGGCTACATGCAAAGGAAAGCGCGAACACACGCTCTCACCTACACGCGCGCCCCGCCTCCCTCGACAATCACACCTAACGCACTTCTCCCCGAAATAATTTCCGTACACGCATACAGCGCACGCGCGTCGGCGGCTGCGGTGACAACGCTCCCCTTGCTAATCCCGCTAACTCTGAGTAATGAGCAATACTGGAGCGGGGAACACAGCGAGGGGCTTGCGCCCTTAGGCTACGCGCGGGCCGGCCTGAGCGAAGGGACGCCCAAATCCACCGGAACTCCGACAACTCAATTATTAGTTTGACCGGCACCCTGAGTGTCCCGAAATTCAGGAACCAATAACGTCTTCGTTTCTGTGTATCATTCCTTATTCCTTTAACGAATTAGAAACATTGGTTGGCTATATTTGTTCCATTTTCAAATACATCTTTAACAACCTTAATCGTTGGTGAACAATGTGGGACATTTAAAATGATTTACTATTTCAGTTTATTCTGAATTAAAGAAATCAGTCAGATGTAAACAATAGATAAAAACAGTATTTATCAGACGAAAGCGAAAGTTGTGAAAGATGACTAATCGTGATTGTGATCGTGATTGTTGAAAAACATTTGTAACTATTGCCATTCAAAGACTTTTATGATTTGTCACTCATTGTAAGAAACTACCGCGGGCTTTTGCGTTTGATTTAAAAAGCGCTCTATTATTAACTTAATGTATAATCTTTATTAAATGGTTGTATTTACAATATTGCAAACTGACAATAGTAGGGGTGAATTAGGGGTCATGACAAATAAACTCGGTGTATCTGAGAGACCTATAATCAATGCTTTAACATCTATCAGATAATTAAAATATTGACAACAGGCCCTTGAAAAAGAAACGAACGATAACATTTTCAGCTCGTTACCGAACATTCATGAAATACAGAGAGTTTCAAGGTATATTCTACCTACAAGACCCAATTATGAAACGTGTTGTTTCAATTCCCACTTTTGTAGCAGACAATAGTGGCTCATATTTCAAAACCATACGTTGTGTGACGTTTTGACCAATTCGAATGTTTGAAAGAACGTCCAATTGGTAATTTCTGAGGAAACAAACGCCTCCCGTAAATCATGTGGGCTGCGCCGGGCGCGAGATGGAATTTCGTTCGACAAGCGCAGCCGCGCGCTCCAGAACGTTTCCATCGGGGGCGATGACAAGAGTCTGCCGGCGGCGGCGGCGGCGGCGGCGGCGGCAGCGGTAGCGGCACGAGCAGAGGCATGCCAAAAAATTTCATGTTGGCTTTCGCGTCTACACGTGTGTGTACATCGATGATTGATGTACACCCAACCAAAAAGATCGATAACATGCATGTTCATCGATAGAAGCGAGGCGGAAACCACGTGAGGCGTGAGGATGCGGAGTGATAGAGAATAACCATGTGACCTCATCTCTCGCACTGCGCTGCCGTTTCCGCGCCCGACTCTCTTTTGCGCTCGGCCCCGTTCCACGTAGTGCGATCGGCCCTGCGCATCCGTTGCGTCGTCCCAAACTCACAGCTGAGTTTTGGCACCCAGCTGCTACTTTGTCGTTTGCATATTTGGTCGTTCTGGCGACTGTTCGTTACGTGCGTGTTCGTAATCCATCAAAAACCGCTGCTAAAATATTCACCCTCAGACCGTACGCTCCACCCACTCCCTTAACATTAAATAATGAAACAATAATCTGGTATCCACAGAATAGCACAATTAAATATGTTGGACTGTACATAGACACGATACTAAACTAGAAAAAACATACAAAGTAAAGTTAATCAAGCAAAAGTAAAACTACTACAACTAAAACATATCATCAATAGAAATTCCTCACAACCATATAGTACAGCCATAATATATATAAAACCATCCTAACACCCCTTCTTTTATACGCATGTCCCGTCTCGATTAACGCCGCAAAAACAAATATCCACAAATATAAATTTTCAAAAATCTGTACCTAAGAATAATCACTAATCGAACCTATAGCCAACCACATTAATTACCTCACCTGTAACTTCTATTTCATCATACCACATATTCCCACTCTAAATGCACTCAACTTCGGCCGACATCCTACACAACCAACCCGAATTCAAAATAAATACCCGGTCTACATGTTCCTGAATAATTTCACTGAAATTGACAGTTAAGAGGTCGCAAGATGGCTTCCTCACACATGAATTAGTATGTAAGTTAGTTGTAAGCATCCAAAACATATGTGTAGTGTAGTTTTACTGATATATATATATATATATATATATCTATATAACAATCAACAAGAAAATATATAATTAATAAAGAAATAAAAAACGTGCGTGTTCCACTTCCCTGTCGTTCTGACAGTCCAGCGGGCAACTCAGTCCGTCAGTCCGTCCTTTGCATTTAAAACTAAACCACGTAATCGCGTGTCTGTCTGTTTCTATCGACCTGCAACTTCTTTCTTTGCAATATTCGTTACTTCTAGGGCTTTTCCAATATTAACTGGGATTGATTCTTCGTCTGTTAGCATTTCAGCCATTTCCTTCTTGAATTTTCTAAATGTTACGAAAACAGTTCAGTGTTTCTGACTTTGTATCTTTAATCCTATTAGAATAGCCTTTCAATGCCAGCGTTTAAATATGTATCAAGTGTCAAGTTTTTAAATAATAATGTATCAAGCTCTTCACTCAGACTTCTGCTGATATGGAAGTGCCTACAAATATCGAGTCCTCTCCTGGCATTTCAGTCTTCAATTTCTAAGAAAAAAATACACTCCACCTAAAAACGTCTATCCTTGCTCGAAGCTACAGTACTGTTATTACAATGCTCTGTCTGTGCATATGTTCCCCAGAAGCGCTTTGCGGTAGGAGCCCGAATTCCTGACGTTCGCCCCTCCATCCGCTTTGTATGCTGTCGCACGCGCCTCCTGCCAGCGGCGTTTCTATCTCGCTGATCGTCTCCTCCCTGCAGCAGCAGCTCCGCCGTCGCGCTCCGAAGCGTCGCGCGTCATTTCTAGGCAGCGCCGCGAACACGCGAACGCTCTCCCCCGCCCCAGGTGACGTCCCACCGCCCGGCGCCGCCGCCGCCGCCGCTAGCGCCTCGACGCATCGCGGCGCAGCGCGCTGCACAGCACAGAGCGACGCACGACGCGGCACGCGACGCGACGCGACACGACACGACGGCGACGCGATGCGACGCGATGCGACGCGCAGCGCCACGAGGGTGCGTTGGAATGGGGGGAGGGGGTCGCCCTCGGCGGCGCACAGCGCGCGCGACGTATCGTGATTAAATGAACGCCGACGGGGCTGCAAGACCAGTGACAAAACTTTGATTTAAATAGAGTGACTTCTAAATTTTGATCGGCTGGACGCTATTATCTAATCTAGAGCTTCCTTAGGGTTTAACTTCGCTGTATGGAGGAGAATTGTAGCGGACGGATGCTGTGATCGGTTGTTTTCGTGGTTTCTCCGATCACACCAGGCCAATGCCAGAGCAGTACTCTAAATGCGGGCCACGGACCGCGCGCGATCTTATCTTCCTCTTCCTTGTCCTACACTCACCCCTTACACACGCTTACACACTAACATGCACTACACTATCACACATGCCGGAAGACCGGTCGGGGGTTTAGAACTTGTCCCGTCTGAAGCGGTGACTCGCGAGTTAGAGATACCTGGTTAGGGACAACGCTAGTCGACGGTAGGTCGGCGCCGGATCTTGCCATCCAGCGGGGGAAGATCACCGCCACCGCCTGATGAAAACACGCATTGCACTTACGGGACTAATGACCTCAGTAGTTGACGCGCCCGGGAAACACTAACAATCAATCAATCGGGACTTAATTTTTGGTGTTGAAGTTCCCGAGTGGGTATCCGCGTCCCAGCTGATCCTTCGTCAAAAGTCATTCTATTTAAATGGGAGAATAGTTCTCCCTCTGTACAGTCGTATGGCGTTGCCGATCAGTGATTTTCGATGCTTAAATAACTGCCGGCTCTTAAAACAACGATTTTCTGTATCAAAAGTTAAAAATTAAATCTGTATTCATATGATTTTTTGCAGTTTATTCGAAAATAAAGGATTGGTCTCTCGTAACCGACCGCCAAGAGTTTGACATAATGACTCACGCGCCTCTCGCGACGTGTCTTTAGCAACCAAGAAACAAAAGCACATTCACAATTACCTTTAAAGGTTGTAGATTTAAATAAGCAAAAGTATCCTGAATGTGAGGTTTAGTGGCCAGTTGTTCAAACTTAATACACGTGGATATAAACGTACTGCAATTATGTAGTCTACGATAACTAGTGTTGAGTTATGAACTAACTATAAAGGAAGTTCTTCCAGGGTGCGTTTCCTTAATTATAGATATAATATTAACACAAAGTAGGGTATACACTTATTATTATTGATCAAATGATTTCAGTAGTGTATTTTAATTTTATTACGGGAACGGAGGTTTAACTGGTCAAATCGTTATCCGGTATGGGTGATGGTCCCGAGGTAGCCAGTTAAATAGAAAGTGTACTGGATACGATAAAGAAATGTTTGACGGAACCATCTAAGTTTTGCGCATGTATTTAAATAGTTCAACGAAGTGCCGAACGAATCTCGATCAGATTTTTCGGCCAATTCCCCCTTATCCATGAAGCAAATGCTGTGATGACCCCTTGATTTGCTTCTGAACAAAAATGCAGCTTCACTCTGCGCAAGTTTTCTTGAACCTTAGTAAGAAATATTTCTTACTGAGTAAAGCACTTACTCAGTAAAAAATTCAAATAATGGTTCTCCATGTTCTCTTGGCAGTAAGTCGATTTGTGTGGCACGATAAAGAATAATAGCGAAAACTCTGTAGCTCATTTGCCACTACAAATACTTTTTATTACACGGGAGCTAATTTTTCGTAGCTGATTCTCCTCCAAAACGCACCAAAGTAATGAAAACATGAAGAATGCGTTATGCTTAAAATTTGGTATGAAGAATAAAGATGCTACATACTGTGGCAACTTTATTTTAATAAATTATTACAAAGGAAGTATGGTCCCAACATCATTTTAAAGGCTCAAATTGAAGATAATCTGGATTCAAGAAATCCGGAAAATCAAGTAGACAATATCTTTCAACGATGAACTATCTGATTAGCTTCCTTTTACCCAACTTTCATTTTTAATTTGTGTGGATCACACTAAGAAATTGAAATGGCTATTAACATTTGATTATTATTGCTTTCCACAGAGTGCCACTTTTACTGATTACAATGTTTTTGTGAATACAAGATACTTTTGGTGCTCGTTTTGCAACAAGAAAGTCGATTTTATATACTTATTTACTGATCACGATTTTATATCTTGAGTAGTAAAATTCGTGAAAAGTTACATTGAACTCTACGTAGTTTCCATCATGATTTAGAGCTGATGCTATCGTGTGCGTGATACTGGGACGTTTGGCGAGATTTTTTGAAATATCTAAAGAAATAAATCTCCCGGCCAGAATTTTCACTTCGAACAGACTTTCCGTTCCTCACTTTTTCAAACTTCGCATCCTTGCCTGAGGAGCCTGGCACACCCGTCAGCACTTCCACGTTCCTTATCTTCCGTTATCTTTCGTTTCAGTCAATAATTTAAATGATTTTCACACTTCAGTATTTTAGTTATCACGCTCCAACTCACGGGCTGTTTTCACTTATTGAACCACCTTAATTAATATGAACAAAGAAATAATCAACCCCTGATGAATGTCAATTACACCATGAATTTCAATCAAACCAGGAAAACTAAAACGTTTGTGGTTTGATTATTACCTTATTCATATTAATGTGAACCACCCGGAGATATCTTCTGCCACCACCGATTTCATTCAACATCCCATTTCTCGCGGGATTTGAATTCGAGGCTATCTTATACATTTCGGAGGTGGCACATAAATTGCGTCTCGTAGCGTTGACGGCCTGACGCGTCCCGTCAGCCGCCTCCCGCACGCGTCCCGCACACGCCGCGTCCGCGCGGGCCGGTGACTGCCATCCGCGCGCGGCAACTGGTGGCCGTCTGTTGCGCCGCAGCCGCAGCGACAGGCGCTTCCTGTCGCGCGCGGCTCGTTCTTCTCCGGTGCGAGGAGGGGCGGGGCCGGAGGAGGAAGGCCGCTCTTGACGCCGCGCCAAGAAATACGATCGCTTCGCGCGCGCCTCGCGAAGCAGGGCCGGGAGGAGGGCGTGCAGGGCGGAGGGCGTGCAGGGAGGAAGGCGTGCAGGGCGGAGGGCGTGCGGGGCGGAGGGCGTGCGGGGCGGAGGGCGTGCGGGGCGGAGGGCGTGCAGGGCGGAGGGCGTGCAGGGCGGAGGGCGTGCAGGGCGGAGGGCGTGCGGGGCGGAGGGCGTGCGGGGTGGAGGGCGTGCGGGGGCGGAGGGGCGTGCAGGGCGGAGGGCGTGCAGGGCGGAGGGCGTGTAGGGCGGAGGGCGTGCAGGCGGAGGGCGTGCGGGGTGGAGGGCGTTGCGGGCGGAGGGCGTGCGGGGCGGAGGGCGTGCGGGGCGGAGGGCGTGCAGGGCGGAGGGCGTGCGGGGCGGAGGGCGTGCGGGGCGGAGGGCGTGCGGGGCGGAGGGCGTGCGGGGCGGAGGGCGTGCGGGGCGGAGGGCGTGCAGGGCGGAGGGCGTGCAGGGCGGAGGGCGTGTAGGGCGGAGGGCGTGCAGGGCGGAGGGCGTGCGGGGTGGAGGGCGTGCGGGCGGAGGGCGTGCGGGGCGGAGGGCGTGCGGGGCGGAGGGCGTGCAGGGCGGAGGGCGTGCAGGGCGGAGGGCGTGTAGGGCGGAGGGCGTGCAGGGCGGAGGGCGTGCAGGGCGGAGAGCGTGCGGGGCGGAGGGCGTGCGCGGCGGAGGGGCGTGCGGGGCGGAGGGCGTGCAGGGCGGAGGACGTGCAGGGGCGGAGGGCGTGCAGGGCGGAGGGTGGTGGGCGGAGGGCGATGAGGATTGGGCGGAGGGGCGGAAAAGGGCAGGGCAGTGGGCGGAGGGGCAGAGTGGAGGCGGCGGGCAGAGAGCGATATGCGTTCGCGACTCGTGACGCGCAGCTCCCTCGGGTGTTCCTCGTGTACGCGTCACTTGCGTGTGTAGACTTATCGCTGTTTCGTCGGGCGACAGGTGGGAAAGTAATCTGTATCGTCCTCGCGGAGGTTTCAAAGCGAGACATATAGCAGGAGGCGGGTTTCAGCGATCGTGTTTACTGAGTGGGTGCTACATATCAACTGGGAATGTCAACGATTAGCTAGTTTAGTGAGTGTTTTGATGCATGTTTTACTCGTTTAGTAAGTTTTGATTGCCGGTGTTCCGTTAAAAAATGTACTAATGACTAATGAAGATTCTTGCTGTGAAATTTTCATACGGCATAGCTATCAATTCTGTTTTACTTAAACATTTCCTTCGCTCGTAAAATTAGTAAGTACTTGATGTTCTTTAACTTACTGACCCCTCACTTGATCCGTTCTGTTTATGCCGGAATCTTCTTTTGTTTAAACTTTTATATCGTGTTGAGTGATATTATTGAAAGAATACAATCGAAGAAACTTATCAGTGTAATCATAAATGTACAACAATTTAACTGTTTTGTAATATTTCCAACATTTTTTTCGTACTGTTTATTATTTCTAATCAATAACGCACAATTGTATTACACAATAAATTTTCAATTCTCTATTGTTTGCGGACAATATATTTTACTTGAAATAATTATTTAACTACTGGATATAGACGAAAATGTATGCCGACGAAAAAATTAATTCGATGTAACAGTTTTATGTTGCTATAGTGTAATCATACTTTTAGTAATGTGACGTGTGGTTATGCTATTTACGTTACATTTCAGAATACGTTATCGTATTCCGAAATGTATGAGTTAACTGGCCGAATTTGTAGAATTAAATGACCTAAAGTAATATTGTTTTTTAATCTATGTAAATCATTCTATTGTCTCAATCACAAGGAATAATTGTCCTTCTTCAGTGGAAGTATCACATTCTGTGGCCAGAGCCGTAAAACCAGCGTGCATAGAAACAAAGAAAAAGTTGCACTCACAAGTACTGTTATATCACTTCAGAAGAAGCATTGAGAGGAGGATACTTAATATTTCATTTGAATTTAACATACACTTGGCTACAGATGTTAAAAGTTTCCTTTTATTGTTAACTTATCTTCTGTGAATTTCTTGAATAACCATCATTTTAGGTCAAAAAGTCCAAATGAGTACTTTGGTTTTAATAACGACCTGAAAGACTTTAGTTTTCTGCACAGGGCATTGCCCAACATCTATAAAAAATATAATTTTAGTATTCAATATGATAGCCTGTCAATACGCAAGTTCTCAGTCTCGATGGAATATTGACACGTACAATTTGCTTCTTGAATTGGGCTTCCTTTTTAAAGTTTATGTACATTAGTACATGTACATTCAAGCATTTAGGCATTCGAAATTATTATCCTCAAAAAATCACAAAATAAATTTTAAATTCGATAATGTAAGAACTATAGGAGAAGAATGCTCTCTGACTGCATCTCTCCCACAAAGTCGTAAGAATGATGAAAACAGTAAAAATCGAATTACTATAGTGTGTTAGAGGATTTCAGCGAGAGAGAACATAATATAACACTCATTTTGTTGAACACAAATTCCTGCTATCTACGTGTGAGTGTTGTTTTCATTTTTTGTATTTTAAATATCACATTACCTCTGCATGTAACATCGATTATCGTGTTTCCATTCCGCACGGATATAAACTGGCAACTGTTTTTATATGGAGAAAACGCAGCATTCGTTTTTTTCCGACGAAGCAAATCGCAACAAAGAGGGCACAATGCCAAAACAAACCCGAACTTTCAAGAAACGTTGAGAGTTACTTCGGCGAATACATACAGAATCGAAGGTGCCGCGGGGGGCACGTATCAGGGATGCGGAGGTGAAGGCGCGGTCGGGGTGAGGGCGGGGTAGGGGCGGGGGTGAGGGCGGAGCAGCGAATGAGCACGGGCCCTTTGCGCGGGGCGTCGACTGCCGATTCGCAGCCGCACCTCCCCGAACGTCGATGGAGGCCACTCGCGTCGGGCCGTGCCCCTTGGGACGCGCGGGAAGAAAAGAGACATCTAGGAAGAAGCCCTCACGGCGAGATTCAAGAAGCTGCGCTTGCCCTCCTATTCCCATGCATCGTATATTTTCCAATAAAACACCGAAATCCGCAAGCTTTCGAAACGCTTGATATTGTGCTCTACAGTAAATAAGCATGTAACTCGAACGTCTTTCCAAATAATGTTTCGGGGGAGGACCTATATAGATAATCTGAAGATTTATGCGTCGAGCGACACGGAGGAACGCGGGGAGGCAGAGATATATTTCAGTAGAAGCGGGGAACGACTCCGACGTAATCGCTTTTTCGATACTCTGGGATATTTCTCGGGCGATCGAAAAGTACTTAGAAAAAAAACGGAGGGTTAACATCGTGAAAAATGTGTCGGCCAAGACGGAAATTGAAGTCGGCCGCGGGGGCACCACCGGTCGCGGGCACGTCAGACCATTCGTCGGCCGGAACGGCGTGGGAGGGAGGGTGTTTGCAGCACTCCGGGGGGCGGCCGCGTCGGCGGTGGAGACGGAGGCAGGCGACCTGGCGATCGAGCCGGTCCCGCGACCCTGCCCGCTCGCCAACCTGTTGTGTCGGCGTAACGACCCTACATCAGCCGTATCGCACCAGATTATCCGCGAAAGGTTAAAAGCCGGCTCGGCAGTCCCCCTGGCCTGCGCTGCGGCAGGCCAGCCCGCTTCGCCGCCTCCGCCGGCGGACGCCGACCGCCAACGCCTCCCTTGGGCGCCCGCCTCCGCGCCTCATCAAACGTTTTAACGCCGGCGAAGGGAATTGTTGGACCGGCGGTAGTTCCGCGGCGCGCTAACAGATGTCGCCGAGGTAGCTACACCACTTCGCACGAGGTAAATTAACGAGGAACATGACAGTATGTGGAGTTTAAATTGCCTGTAAATTGTCATTATATCTCCCTGGATGTTACGTGAGTTAGCGCCAACAAGTTGCCGCATCCGCCGTCGCCGTGGGCGCGGGGTGATGCCGGTGACGTAAGGGCTGCCGGCCCATGGGGCGCCACCACGCCGTCGTCGCTGGCGCGCCGGCGCGGCGCGGCACCGCGTGGCGTTGTTGGCGCGGGCGCCCCCGTCACCGGGCGCGGGACGAGCACGCTCGCTCGCTCGCTCGCGCGCCGACGTGAATCCGCTTGCGGTCGTTACGAGAGCGATTTTTGGACGTAGCGGCGACGAGAGATGGGCTCGTAGTGGGCGGCGCGGCGTATCGCGGTGCTGGTAGGGATTTGTAGTAATGCGAACTAACGGCCCTTATGACAGCCATCGCGGCGACGCTATTGCGCCGCTTCGGCAATTCACTCCGCAGCCCGTGTAAAACAATGAATCCGGCGCGCCGGCGGGAGGCGCTGTTTGCGGCCGCCGGAGATCGCATCGCGCAGCCGCGGGCACGCGACGTGCACTTCCCCGCCCCCCGCGCCACCCTGCGCTGCTCTGCGCTGCCCCCCCTCCGCCCCGCAGCTGCCCCTCCCCTCCCCACCCCACATTCCTCCCTCCCGACCTCTTGCCTCGCACCGCCCCCCACTCCACCCCGCTACGCGCCGCCCCCGCCGACCACACGTCGTCGCCTGCATTCCAGCGACCACTGCGCAATGCAACGGCAATTAGATCCGCGACCCTCTTGTTCCGTTCGTGTCATGTCTACATATCTGCTGAAATTCCCTGTTATATTCGCATCTTTTCTACATGAGAATTCATTAGGATTTACTCATATCAATCTTGCCTATGTGTTTCGATTACGTCTGTTGCATGATTTTTCTGGAATTCAGTCTGAATATATTCTTAAACGTCTTGTCATTACCAATGTTTGCCAAGCAATATTTTTATAGCTCTTCGCATCAAGTATATTATCCATTATATCTATGTAATAATCCAATTTTCTTTGCACCTCATATCTAATCTCATATCATTAGACTTTCATTCAGAGCCCAAACTCACTCTAAGCTAATCCGTTGTGTGTGCCTTCATTTTTGCATGTATTCATAATGGTATGCCCTTGTTATATAGCTTAAGAAAAGATGCCAAAGTCTTTTATAAGATCGATTCCATAAAGCAGACCAAAATCATCGATTGCATGACGTTATCACTTGACATATTACCTTTGGAGGTTTGAGAGACGCTCACATTTAAAGGAATATTATTATTGGATTTAATTTCATGCTCAAATGCCTTTTGTATTTATTTTATATAGTCCTTCTCCAGAATTTTACTATTGTTTTCGTGTCTTTAGTGTTACAAGTGGGAGTAGCACAAGCTGGAGTGCAAAAAAAGTAGATCTCGCTCTCTCACATACCCTAGCAAATGCTCTTTGTCGGCAAGCGCATGCATTAATGTTCGTTCGAATGCTGCGCTCGAAGCATGAAGCCAAAATAACTGCCGCCAAGCACGCACTCATGTCTAGTTCGTCAAGTTCCTGACTACTTGTACATTCTGACTATACTCTCTAACTCTAATAATTTCTTTTTTACAAAATGTAGTCGTCTAGTGAAGTGTTGTTAAATGAGCGTCAATAAATGCTTACTAAAAGAATTCGTAGGTAACACGTAGATTTTTAATGAATCGATGAGTAAAATGTAGAACTGTCGATATTATTCTTTGAACGAAAGATGTATTGAAATAAGACTCAGAATTAGTGTATCTCCAATATTAAAATAAATTTATTACCGCGGGTCTTT
>JAHLJT010008446.1:58092722-58109708 GCA_031308135.1 Acheta domesticus
AAATTTATTGATATTTACTGATTATTTCCACATTAACTGTGTAGTGATGTTTTATTCAACAGATTGTACTACAGTTTAGAAAGATCCATACTTTTCCCAGAACTGATAATAGATTGTTAGTCAAGATTTTGTACTGTCGCTGACGATTTACGTAGTACAAAAATCTCTATTATCACAATAGAAAGTAAACGAAATTAATATTACTAAAATTAATATTTCCAACGTTTAAGGAACTGCATTTCTTAAAGTGTTTTTCAAAACGAAATCTTCATATATTAATAATAATTTATTCCATTTTGAATTTTATAATGTTCCAGTTACTATCGGAAGACACTAAGGAATCAGTGGAACACTAAGTCTGCCATCAGATTACCATGTGTTACGAAGCACAATCTGGTATGTGAATATCAATCTAGTCATTTGGTTATGACCATATTTAAATTTGGATTATATAGTTGGATCCTATACAACTTAACCAGGCTTTTAAAGTAACTTCCTGTACATAAATGCAAGCAGCGTTAAAAGTTGCTCTTCAGGACCGGATTGCAAACGAGCAATTATCCTAGCCCGGTCTCTGCCGTTGATAAGCTGTCCACCCTCATTCACAGGAGTGTTCGCGCTGCGGACTGCGCACTGCGCACTTCGATTCGGACCGCGGGTCCGCGCACCCGGTTCCCCGCCCCCGCCCCCTCGTCCTTCACCCACCGCCCCCACCCGTGCCTTCCGCCCCCTACACCCGGCCCTACCCCGCCACTTCCCTCGCCCATGCCCCCCGAACCTGCACCCGCCCCTGCACCTGCCCCTGCACCCGCTCTCCACCCCTGCCCATACCCCTGCTCATTCTTTTGCCCCGCCCCTGCCCCCGCCGCCTGCCCCCGCCCTCACCCTTCCCCGCCCCTGGAGCGGCCCCGCGGGGCGGCCGGGGCGCTGGCGTCCGGCCGAGCGCCCAATCGCGCCGCTCTGCTAATTGCGCCGGCGATCGCGCTTCCGGGAGAGGCGCGGCGCGTCGCGGGCGGCGGCGGCGTTGGCGGCGCGAGAGGCGAAGCCGAGGGCGATGGGGTGGCGGCGGGAGCGGGGTCGGCG
Source organism: Acheta domesticus (assembly GCA_031308135.1). Taxonomy (NCBI): domain Eukaryota; kingdom Metazoa; phylum Arthropoda; class Insecta; order Orthoptera; family Gryllidae; genus Acheta; species Acheta domesticus. The sequence continues at coordinate 58,093,806 of JAHLJT010008446.1, forward strand.
CGGGCCTCGCGCGTGCCGCCCGCATCGCGGCCGCTCGCTCTCGCGTGCGTGTATCGACCGGGCTTTCTGCCTTATCGGCCACATCGCGCGCGCGCCGCACCGCGCCGCGCCGCGTCGCCCGCCTCCCACCGCCCCGCCCCCTCCTCTTGTGCCTCCTCCCCCGCGCCCGCCTCCCGGTCCGCCCGCCGGCGCGCGGCCCCTCGCGCGCCCGCTCCCGCCCACGCGGCCAGCTCACGCCACGGAGATTTCCTGAAATTTGAGCGAGCGAGCGCGCGCGGGCCGGTGGCGGGGGCGAGGCCGGGGGGGCGGCGGCGGGGGCGGGAGGTGGCGGCGCCGCGCACGCCGTCGCTGTCGCTGTCGCGATGCCGTTTGATGCGATTGTGCCCGCGACGCGCTGAGCCACTTTGATGCCGCCTCAGCCCTCGCAGGCGCCCCCGCAGCCCCGCAGCCACCGCAGCCACCGCAAGCGAAGCGTCCGCAAGCGGAGCCAATGCAGCTGCCGTCGCTAATTTCCAACGCCTTAACATCTCTCTCGTCGTCGTCGTCACAGAGCGCCGCAGCAATTACCGCCAGCAGCAACAGAGGCATTTTGACGAGCACTCCTGATAAACTTTGGGCGCGTTTTCTTGAGCAAGATTTCAAGAACGAGAATCACTAATGTCATATTTCAGTTCACAAGATCGCAAAAATTGGACAATAAAATTTTGTTCTTAAAGAAATATCGATGGTCATTCTGAGAGATTTAGTTTCACTTTAAATCACTGTCATGTCAAAGTAATTACCGAGAGATAAGATTGTGATTGAAGTTGTTGTTTCAGCTGCAGATGTGAATTCATATTGATTGTATCAGGGATGTACAACGCGATCAAAGCTGTATCATTGAAAAATTAAACAATTTAGATTGTTTGTCGTAGATTGCAATATTCCTACCCAGAAAACGTAGCAACTTCATCTACATGCCAAATTATGAGGTCGGTGAAAAAACTTTATGATTGCATAAGGCTCCAGGTTTAAGAAAGTAATTTCAATTCAACGAGGCTCATTTCTCTTAAGGAAGGATCATCTCATCTCAGAGATCCTCAACTGCTCCGCCATCTCGGCCGTCATTATCCTTACACCTGTCGCCGACGCGAGTTTCATGGCATTGCTCCCAGCGCGGTGGCTAGCAGCACCTCCACTGCCTTCGACGACCTCCCCGCGCCGCGAAGTTGGTGGGCGGCGGCGGCGGAGGGGGCGGGGTCTCGGGACGACCTGGGATGTACGGATGAATAAAACTGCCGCGACGGCGGCGGCCGGGGCGAGAGCGGGCTCGGCGTGGCGATGGAGGCGGCGGCGAAGTAGGCGACGGCGGCGTGCGCGCGCGACTCGAGAATGGACCTGAATAATTGAGGCGGCCGTGTCCCGGCAAGCAAAGCGGACCTAACGCGGCGCCATGCGCCGGAATCGAGAATTTCTTCTGGCCCCGCCGCCGCCGCCGCCACCGCCACTTCGCCGCCGCGCTCCATCGTCCCTTCGCCGCTAGGTCGCGTTAATAAAATATTCGTTATTTATGCCGGCCGCCTCAAGGCACACGACTAATTCGATACTGCGCCCGGCGCCACACGCGCCCCCGCATGCCGACGCGAACGCGCGCTCGTGCTCGCCCTCCCCTCCCTTCCCCTCCCCCCCCTCTCCACTCCACAGTCCGCCCCAGCGGTCGGGCGTGCGCCACATTTCTGGGCCTGGACTCCACGGAAACTTTCTTTTCACTTGCCCCTTGCTTCTTTTTTTTTGCTCTGGCGCTTCTTACCAAAACATGCGCAATCGCGCGTTGGGCGTTGGAAGTCTCTCAATATGCGCAGAACCGCTGAAGTGAGTTTCGTGGAACATATTTCTTTTTATGATCTGTTAACTTTACCAGTAACTTCCTGGAATCCTTCATAGTATGAGAAAAATGTTAAATATTTAAACAGAGAAGCTAACTCTTGACATTTCTAGGTCAGTTCGGTAGTTTATTACTCACAGCCTAGTAGTGGCCTGATTATATGATGATTTCAAAAATTAATTGTTGGTGGCATGTAGCATTGTCTTCATTTTAATCAAATACCAATACCATTCAGGATAATGTGACTGACGCTGTTACCAGTTACGCTGTAACTCATTTTGTTCAATGAGTTACAGAGTTACTATTTGACTTCCCAGATTATTTGATTTCAAATTCAAAACAAAGTTCTGAATGTCGCTTTAGAAATTATTCGTCTACAGGTATACACAAAATATTTAAATTAATCATACTGAACGCAATCATTTATTTCCGAACTGGAATTTAATAATATCTCAGTCAAAAGTGCCGCATCATTTTGTTTCAGTTCGTATGATGAATTGTTAGTTGCTCCAAAGAATAATGCTCTAGTGAAGCTATGTTGCATCGAGGAAACCTGCCCTGTCTCTCATCCTCTAGATGCTACTAAACAATTTTCATTAGCATTAATCGATAAATGTCAGCACCATCTGCTGTCTCAAAGCATTTAAGACACGACGTAATTAACTACGCTGATTCTTCATAAAGCCACATTTTCAGTGCGTCGAAGGTAATGGCGTTGCGGGTGAAGAATGAAACTTGTTAAACTTCTCCGTGGCACAAAATATGTAACGAAAGTGCTAAGGCAAACACGTCTAAAAAGTTTATTCATGAAAATAGTCTAAAAAGTTTTTCCGTCACTGTTCATTTCTTCAAATCACTCTGAGAGACCTTTCACACAACTGGAGTCCATGTGAAATATTTGTTCCGTTGAAAGCGTGGGTGGCGCATTCAGGAAAATGTACTAAAGGTAGCGTTCTCATTATAAGCAAATATAGCGAAATAAATGCAAGATCTCATTCAGTGTGAAATGGAACACAACACTCTTCGTCATATACAAACATGTTTCTGCGTTTAATATGTAATTTTATGTTAATATATTGTGTAACCTGAATAGTCACGAGAAGTAATTTCAAACCACTTTAATAGACCTCCATTAAACAGCTGTTCTCTATTTTGATTGCCAGGAACCCTATTGTTGGCCCAAATTCCGGGCACCTTTCAAGGAAGGATTCTGGCTCATTCAGGCTTGGTATCAGAATGGAACATCGTCCATCTAAAGAGCATGTAGTTTTTATATTCAAAATCTCAGTTTATACGTGTCAGTCATAAAAGAGAACGTAGGTAATTGATGTTGAAATGATGATGAACTTTTTGAGAGTGACCGTAATATACATAGATCGACCGAGTTTCATTCTAATCGTTGTCGCCAACAAATCGTTACTCTTCTTTTTAAGAAAAATATTTTAATTCCACACCTTTCTCTTTGATTGAAAGACATGATGTCGAAACGAATTCACTCTGGTCTCTGCAATATATAAAAAATAGTGTCTTTACTACAGATTAAAATCCTTAACCTTTCAGACAAATTAAAGCCTCGCTCAAAGATCGTAGCGCCCGGACTAAGCCGACTTGACGCAATCTTTCAAAAGAGAAACAGATTTCCCTTTCGTAATTTTTGGGGAATGATGAATAATTTACGATGCAATATCGTATTAACATCAGTTGGATGTAAAAATCACAACAGAACGCGCAAAACATGTGAGCTACCTGAAGTTGGCGAGCGTGGCCGCAGCTCGTCGGACCCGCCTCGCCTCCCGCAAGATCCCCATCTCCACCGCGCTACCTGTTGTGGGGGAGTCTTGAGGTCGGAAGCAGCGTCGCCTCCCTCGCCGCCCTCGTCGCCTCCGCCGCCTCCGTCGCCGCCCGCCTCTATTGATCCGGCCTAGCACCGCGAGGCCGCCCGGCGCGCCCGGTCCGCCTAACTGGTACCGCTAACCGCCCACAGCCTCTTCAGGAACGCTGCGTGTACGCCTTGCGCCGCGCCGCGCCGCCCAGCGCCGCGACGCCCCGCGTCACAATACGAGTTGGGCGCAGGCCACCGCGCCGCCCGAACGCCCGACGCAGCGCGCCCGACCGCAGAGGGGCAAATGGGAAATGGAAAATGGGATAGTTCTGTAAATGGAATTTTAAAAAAAATGTTAAAATGACTTCCAAAAATAGACCAACGCACTTGAAATGATTTCGAATATTTATTTAGTAGTTGGAGTACAGTCTTATTCTTTCCCTTCGTTCATAGCAATGTTTAGTTAAATAAACTCACTATTTAAATAACTCACTGTTTATTTATTTGGTCAAAAAACAGTAAAAACTTATATGACGTATAGGGAAAAAAGATTATCAGCGCACATTTTCTTGAGGCTCAGAATTTAAAAAAGCAATATTTGAAAAACTAGAAAACAAGAATTTAGAAAATAATTATTATTTTAGAAAAATAAAAAATTAAAAAATGTTTGTTCCCGAGTTATAGAAAATCAATTTTAACGGTAAATGAACTGCTGATTTGATTTTTCTGCATTTCTACCGAAATAGTAACGAACATCAGTTCTACTCCTACCACTAAAAGCAAAAGGAGTGCTCAACAAACGTGCTCACAGTAAAACTACATTTACGTCGCAGAAGCAAAACAAGGGGTCATCTCAGCATTTGCTCAATGGATCAGGGAAGGTGGACAAAAACCTGATCGAGATGGGGACTGACGACTAAAAAGGACTATGTAGTAAGTTCGAGAGTATTTTTCAAATCTAATTTACATTCCGAAGTCGGTTTTTTTTAAGTTTTGTTTAATTTTTAAATAATCGGTGCTTTTTGGTGAAAAAATCTTTCCCGTTTTACAGATCATTTCTTTAACCTCCGAGATTACGCTTCATTTTTGTGTAACATTTTAAATTTCAACGATTTTAATAAAAATAGCACTTGTGCTAAATGAATCAGTGTTATTCTCTATCTGAGAAAAAACTTTAAGATAATTGGGGAGTCGTTTTTAAAAAAATCTTTAATACCTACTTTCGTATGTTTGTCAAATTTGACACAGAACTGCGAATAAATACTTAACATTTTGCTTAAAGTATAGCCTACATAACATCATTTAAAGTGCTTCGAACAGATTCCACTAAGAATAATCTCAGATTCAATATTTAGAGTAAGACACGTTCAAAATAGGGGCAAATTAAGCCTTATTTAGAATATTTAGAACATTTGTTGATGAAAACTTATTTAAAAAATTGCTTTTTTTAATGCAAAAATTATGCTATAACTTATTCAAAGTTCAAAAAACTTGTACATGAGCTTATTTCAAGATGATTCTGAGCAATCTATTTCCTTACCGAAAAAATCTCCATCTATCACATTGTAAAGTAAGGATGATGCCGAACCATTTTTAACTTTTGCGCTTTTAAAGAATCAAGGGTTTCAACAAAGATAAGGCAGACATTTTAAAATTTCCTTTCGCTATTCGAGTGCAAAATTAATTAAGAAATTTCAAGTAGTTTTGAGAAAATAAAGAACATGTTGAGGCTTTATGCAAAATATACCCCAAACCAGAATTTCCTTTCAAACTTGCTTCGAGTTTGTTTTTATTGTTTTTTTTTCTGGTGCAGTGAACTAACCTCTTTACAGAATAGTTACAGTATATTTCACACATTATATATAGTTACAAATAGGGAGGGAGTCTCTTCCGTGATCCTCTTCAACCATCTAGCAGTGCACAATTGAATTCACTTTTTTAGTTTTTTGGAAACCTTTTAATATATATAATTAGAGTAGGGAGGAATATAGGGACTGTAGGAATGGTGAAGGTGGGCGAAATTTATCCTTGGGAAGTCTGGAGTGGATTCTTGTTCCTAGATAGCCGGAAGTTTTGCCTAGATGAAAAACTGTTTTGGGCTGAAAAATTAGATAATTTTGAGTGGAACCTATCTGAGATTTGAAAATATGTTGGGAGATTGTTGGGAAAATGAGGTCTTTATGCAGTTGGTTATTAGAAACATATCACGGAACGTTTACACGGACTATTTTGGAAGGTTTGTAGGTTGTTTGATGGAAGAACACGCATCGCCTCCCCAGACCGGGCAAGCGTAGGTTACGAGAAGCAAGAAATAGGGCTTTGTCAAGATATAGTGAAGTTTTTAATATAGCTTGAGTATTTGCTAGAACTATATAATTAATGGGCTGAGAACCGTAGGTCAATGGTAAATTCACGAAAGTTTCTATTGGTCATTGAAAGAAATGTTATTGGCTGGATTATGCGAGAAATTTCTGAAAGTGGAGAGCTAGAATGTAAGGTTTTCTCAAACTTTGTTATTGCTGTTGTAGAACCCGTTTTTCAAGGCGGGAATGGGTGAGTGAGTATGCGTTTAGGGTTTTGTTATTCGCCATAGGTTTTCGGTGTTAGAAGTTATTTTGCTAGCTGGGACTGGAAGCAAGCATTTCTTTGGTTCGGCGAGAGCGTCTTGAAGTTTCACGGGCTTTTATTTAGAATTGATATGACAGAAAGTAGTCAAATATTCTTGTCAGTTTCTTCGTGTTTTCCTTTTCTTGAAATTAATTTTCGAATAGGTTGGATCACTAATTGATAGGGAAATTTTGGTTTGAAAGTAGGAGGGCTAGATGCAGACCAAATGGCAAATTCGATGCACTCAGTGAGGATGCTGATGGCATTATCTATTTGTAAGGGAGATTTATGGAATGAATGGCGGATGTAGATAGGAGTTGAGAAAATTATTGAAAATATTCCAGTTTATAGCTCCTTGCAGGAGTTCTGAGCGGATGAAAAGTAAGAGTGAGAGTGAGTGTAGGGAGATTAATTCAGGGCAGTGGTGTGAATTAGATTCGGCATTTGGCTGTTGGAAAATTTATTTCGAGAAGGACTTTGTGAGATATAATACCTAATATGTCCGAGGAAATGGAAGTGAGTTGGTTCAGTGGGGATGCGATATTGATCATGATTTATGTTACAATATGTGAACAGTCGACTGCCGTTAGAGGTTATTCGACAACCCCAGGATGTGTATTTGGCATTTCAATCAACAATTGCTAGGTTTGGGATGGGGTATGAGAAAAGCATTGATGGGTGGTTGGGATTGGAATGTTTGGAGGCTTGTATATGGCTATTACGGTGATATCAGGGCCTGAGCTTTGTGATAGAGAAATTGCAGTGCTCTTAAGTCCGGGAGTGGTGAAAGGGGGTAATGGGTTATGTATAATAGGCTTTCGGATAAGGATTGCCACTCCACCAGCACCTCTGTTGGAAGGTCCTGTCTGATCTGTAGATACTAAATCCTGGGATTGAAAATCTTGCTTAAGCCTGAAGATGCATTGCCGTTTGAATTATTTTATATTCCAATCTATTTTATATTCCAGTAAAATATGGGATATGGAAGAGTCTTTTGTTAATTATACCATTTGCATTCCAATTAAGCAAGTTTAGGTGATTGAAATTAGCGAGTGCCATTAAAGATGATTGGAGTGAGAATTATAATATAAGGTTCTGAATTTGGGGTTATCTAAGGAACAAACATTTTGGTTAACTTGTGGGCAAGGAAGTGATTTTGGTGATTGTGGTTTGGGGGAGGAGTAGCCAAAGTTTGGAGGAGGGGGGACTTTTGGGAGAGGTGGGAAATTCTAATGTTCATGTTAGGGGTGGGCATTGTTGCGAGGTGTTGGGCAGGTTTAGGACTCGATTGTAGGGTGCGTTAATTTGAGATAATAATGGGGATATTAAAGTTGGTTGGGGATGATCGGATGTCTTGCCGTTTTTGAAAGTAGCTATATCTCTTGTCGGAGGCAGTGTGATTTCCTCCGCAGTTTGCGCAAATTAAAAATGCATTAGCGAGTGTGCAGTTGCTAGAAGGATGAGATTTACCACATTTTACACATTGAGGTTGTTATTTGCAGTAATTGCGGGAGTGTTGATGTCTTGACAGTTTTTACATTGCACTATAGTTTTTTTTCCTGAGTTCAATTCTTACGACGCAGTGGAGTAGGAAATTCAATTTTGAAGTTTTTCTAAATCACTTTCTGATGTTATTTCTACCGCGCAACACGACATGGGAGAGCGATCTGATTTTTACTGTCTTGTAACTTAGGCAGGTGTTATGCCCCTTTTCCACAAGGGCAGAATGAATTTCTGCGTCAGAGAATGAGGTATGAATTCCTCTTATAATGGCATTTTATTTCTAGATTTTGGGTCAGTAAAAGTGCGGTACTCCACTGTCTGTTTGTGAAGGAAGGAAATAGTTTTTCCGGAAGTCACTGCTTGCATTTTGTGTTCACTTTTTACTTGCCTGCGGGAGAAGTGGAGAAGTGGTTTTCACAAGTTTTTTTTAAATATTGTAAATCCAAGATTTAAAGTCTGCTGTACTGACGTTTGGATGAAAAAAGGAGTGGTTTAGATTCCTTATGTTGTTGTTCTTCTTCTTGATCGGATCAGGTTGGCCGTCAGGCAACGAGCCTAATGGGCTGAATCGGTTTTGCGTTGCAACATTTTTGCAAACATGAGAATATTCAGCACTGTTTATCAATTCTTTTCTTTTTCAGAGAGTTTAGTTCATTTGTTAGATTTGAGTCGTTAGCATGATTTGAAGATTTGAGTCGTTAGCAACATTATCCATGTGTGCAACGGAAATTGTTTATAAGTTCAGATGGTTAGACTTTTCTTAATGATGGCATTTAATAATGATGAATAGGTACCAGTTGTTTCTATGGTGTGTGATGTTGCTGTTGCTCGTGAATACGAAAGTTCTGATGAAGTTGCTGCTGTTGAATATAATGTTGTTGGTATGGGGCACATTGTTCATGTTGCGGTACCACTGATGCTGGTTGGCGTTGAGGGTGTGAAGAGCGGAGCCACTGCCTCCGATAGCTGGGTGAAGTCAATGTCCATGGTTTGGGGTACGCGGGTAACCTTGCTATGCGAATCGCCACAGCGCACTGCCGTGGGCCAAGGCAGACCTGAAGTCACACATTAACCCAATTCTTCGGGGGTTTACTTCTGTTAAATCACTGTGATTTGTAGCACTAAATACCGATAACAGAAAGAACAGCATTATCGAAGACCTAGACCGCTGTCAGCTGTTTAAGCTGCGGAAGCGATGCTCACTGTGCGCCGGTCGGCGACGGAATGGCTTCGAGTTCGTTCACATCGATCAAACAATATGAATTTTGGGAAAAATCATCTGAACGGTTTAAGCCCTAGAGTTGACGGACCGTCGGGCGTGCGGGTGGGCGTGCGTGCGGACGGACGACGGGCGGCGGACCGACAGACTAGCGGACTGGCAGAATTTTGCTGTCAGTCGATTTTTTGTTACCAAGAACCCAAAAAATATGGGTTCTGAATACTCAGTGTGTTAATAGGAAAGAAATTATTAGGAGAATATCAAGTTTGAAAAATCTACTTTCAGTTTAGTTGCTAATGTTGCTCATATGATTTAAGTTGTACCACCACTACATGAATTTTTTTATATATTGAGTCCTTATTATCAGAATGTCATCAAATTTTTCTCTGGAATCACCAGAAGATCATTCCTTTAAGGCGAGGGAGTATCACTTAAATTGTGGTATATTGTTTCAAAATTTAGACATACATTTAAAAATACACGACGAGTTGTACCACCTCTTCCTTTTGGACTGGATTAAAAAGATAACGAGGCAGGGAAAAGGAAAAGAAACCTGCTCGTTCCGTGTCGGTTTGAGAAGTATTGTTAATAATACAACGACACGTTAGTATCGTCGCAAAAATCATTTTATTGCTGGGGTTTTAAAAATTCTCTTTCACTTTACCATCCGAATTTCGTGACAGTGTTATCTCTAACGGGCATCGCCGATGAATAAGGACGGAATGGAAATGTTTTTGACACTGAAGCGCTTCGAAAAAAATAAAACAGAAGAGATAGAAGGATAGCAGAAATTGTGTTGTCAAACTTAAAAATAGAAGGAGCGAAGTAGATAGTGCACAATCAATGGATAAAACCCCAATTGTTTTAATTTAAAAGGAAATGTTCCTGGGAGCGTTGCCCATTGGATGAGAATATTTCCGTTTGCCATTCAGGTATGACAAAATGATTTTTCATTTAATGTGAGCTTAACAATAGCTTTCACAACGTAGGCTTCTCGAATTGGACAACGGTTAATTGAATATTCTGAGTTTCTGGGACTGCTGCTCCAGTGTGGAGAATTATTAAAAAATGCCGGTTCCGCGAAGTGGCGATCCTTTTTGATTATTTTCACATGTGAATAGTAATGAATCACATAACTTCCATTACAATGCGTGAAATATTCCACATTCAGGAAGTTTTTTCAGGGGTTTCTTAACTGCCACATAAATGTTAATTGTATAGAAAATCATAATGAGTATTGTTTGTATAAAAGTGCGTTGTTACATCATGGGGTGAGAAATGAATACTGTTTTATAAAAATGACAATTGCAGAGACGGAAATGTGTGTGTGAATTACTTGAATCTGTGAATAATGAAGGCGAAATAACTCATTGAAATTTGTTCGTTCAAAAAAAGGGTGTTCCAAACGGTAAACTCATTTATTTGACAAGGCTCACGCACGGGTATAAAAACTGAAGATATCAGATGCAGCGGTCTCATTGGCGTGAGCCGCGCCCGCAGCCGCGCCCTGCCAAGTGGCAAGGGCGAGGGCGAGGGCGAGGCGAGGGCGAGGGCGAGGGCAGTGAGAGGGGAGGGTGAGAACGAGCGCGTGCGATAGCGAGGCAGGTGCGGCGACGGCGGCGGTGCTGACGAGGGCGCGTTCCAGCGTGCCGCCGTGCGTCAAATTGCAGCGCGGCGGCGGCGCACAGGGGCGCGGACGACGCCGGGGGGTGGTTCGTTCGCCCTGGGGCTGTGTGCGGAAGCAACGCTCTACACGGGTCCATGGTCTGATACGACGCGTTTTGTGTAAGCGGAGTAGCATGGTGCTGGCGCTGCCGCCACGCCTGTCGCCTTCGTCGCCGCCTCCCCCGCCCCCGCGCCCGCACCGCTCTCCAGCCTTCACACTCGGCTGTCGCGCGCGACGCCCCCGTCTCGCGCCCTCTCGCTCGTACGCGCGTCTTCCTCTCCGCCCCCGCCCTTTCTCCGCGCCGCCTTGCCCGCCTCCGTCCTTCATCTAACGTCGATCGTCTCTCCGTCCTGATCGCTGCCGCTGCGACCCTCCCCGCGTCGCTTCTGTAACAAGCTTCAAAACTTTCCCGAGAGAAGCAGGAGACCGACGGATATTGAGAGGAAGAATTGTTTCTCTCTGACATCGTCCCGTAACTACTTTCCACTTCACATTGAGTTGCTTTCATGGTTGTATGGAGGAAATGGGAAAAGCACTTTGCGATATTATGTCCAAAGAAAGGAGCATTTGGTGATACAATCCAACCGCTTCGACTTAAATGCAATCGTGAAAATACGAGTAGAACTTTGGATTAGACATAATATATTTAAATCGCTAGTGGAGACTCATTGGTAATTACTCCATTTGACAGTTCCATTGCAGTGACAGAAAGGAAAGTATTCCCCCATGAAATTACTCGTTTGATTACTCTTCAACTTTTGATTAATTAGTGATTCTGGGCGCATCACCTGCTAGGGTCATTAGTCCCTTTATGTAAACCAGGGTTTTCCTCGGGACGTGATAAGCTATTCCCTTGCTGGATGGTGTATCCGGTGCAGACCTACCTGTGAGCTAGCGCGGTTTCACTACTAGGTATCTTCTTTCCCAACTAGGTATCTCCCACCAGTGCGGCACCGTCCCAACCGGGAGAAACTCTAAGCTCCCGACCGGTAGCGCAGCATATGTGGTATTGTAGTGCATGTAAGTGTGAGTGTGTGCAAGTAAGGGATGAGGATTGAACGAGGAAGAGGAAGGAAGATCGCGCGCGGTCCGTGGCTCGTTTTTTAGGTACTTTTCTGGCATTCGCTTGGTATTCATAGGGAAAACCATGTAAAAACTACCTATCAGAGCAGCCAATCGCTAGAATTCTCCAGACAGCAACTGAACTGCACCTAGCTAACTGCTAGTGTCGAAACCTGCCAATCTCGGGACTCGAACCCAGGACCTCCCAGTCATAGGTACTGCAGTGACATCATCTGATGCCCTAAGCCACCTTTCACGATACAAGTTTTGAATTAGTGAAGAATATTTCATTTATTTTAAAAGTTTGTAATTAAACATTATAAATCGTCAGTTCCATTTTTTTGGTTTTCAAGGTGCTCTTCATATTTTCGTTTTCGAAATTCAATGTTACTTTTTTTGCGATCATCATCCTCTTCTACATTCAACAATGCGTTATCATATCATTCAATATGATCGACATGTGCGACAATGTTTGGAGAGAAAAATAATATTCGAAACTAAATGATATAAAGGTTACATTATTGATTTTTATTCATATTACCATAGTGTTTATAACGAATGATGCACAATTCCCCTTTGTTGTTGTTTCAATGAATGAAGAAGTACGGAAAGACTGTCTTAGGGAAATAACGATACCAAACTCCCTGCAAGAATGAGACAATACCAGTTTCGATGTCTCATTCATGTCAGTGTGTTTGAAAGTCGCAAAGCTGTGATTTCCGAATTCAAGGCAATCGCGCAGTCTTTGTAGCTAATCCAGTGGCTGACTGCAGAGACTGAAGGAAGCCGGGGCGATTTTCGCGCCTCCTTGCCCCCTCGCCCGGCACCCTTCTCCAGCGGCCTCTGGGGCGAACGGAGCGCGCTCGCTCAGGGCGCCGTTCTTTTCTCTCCAGTCCCCACGGGGCCCCCTCCCCGCCCCTCTCAGCCACCCCCTCCCTCCAGGGGCGCGCCGCCTGCTCTTGATGTTCCTCAACGGGCGCGAAGACAGAAGCGCGCACGGCCTCCGCTGCCTCCGCCCTCGCGCCGCCACGCGCCCCCGCCCCCGCGGCGGCCGCACGCATCATCCATCAATTTGGAGCAAATTGCGGCGCCCTCCCGACCTTTCCCGACGCGACGTCGTCGGCGGCGGCGGAGACGGCGGAGGCGGCGGCCACGGTCCGGGCGTCTGCGTCGCGATGCCGCACACAATGGTCCGGCTGACCCGTTGCGTGCCAACGGGGGACTCGGGCCGTGCTTTCGGAAATAGCCAGTGCGCGACGCGGGGGCGGCGGTGGCGGTGGAGGCCGCGGGGCGGGTGGGGAGGGCGCTGGCGCTCGTCCTCCCGGCCGTTTCGTGGCGCGCGCCGTCGGTTGGCCTCGCCGCCCCCGCGCCGCCGCCTATGTGCCCGCGGCGGCGGAGGCAGAAGCGAAGCTGGAGCGGCTGCCGCGTTATGAAATTGCCGTTTTCCACGGGGAAATAAATCGGAGGCCGAGTGCATTATCGCCCGGACTTTGATGGATGAAGCGGAAGTGCGGCGCGGGATCCAGACTTCCCGCTGTTTACGATGCGGCGGCGAGGTCGACGTTAGCGTTCGTGGTAGAGGTAGCGAAAGTGGTGGAGTGGGATTGGTAGTGCGGTGGTGCGGTTGCGGCGATGACGCCACCGTACCTTCGTGCAGGTGCTATCGCCATTGCCCATGCCTGCGGCTGTAGTGACGCCACTCGTTTTATCCTGCTGCCTCCTCTACTCTCGTTTATTACTGCCACCAGCCGGAAACGCGTTCCTGGAAACGCGCCGTCACTTCCGGTTTGCTGGGGAGGTCTTCTATACACTGCACCGTCCGACAACACAGCTCTCTCAAGTGGTGAAAGAAAAAATCGTTCCTAAGTTTCAAGTTCTGTGTTGCGCAGCAATTCACTAACACATTTTCCTCTCCCCTTTCGAGGCCAAACTCAATACAGGGAGATTCTAGAGGGTTCGTGTCCCGACGGCGACGGTTTAATCGACAGTAGCTACATTGAATTCAACCGCCGTCTGGAGGAGATTCTAGAGACCAGCTGCTCTCATCGGGTAGTTTTCCGTGGTTTCTTCTATCTATACCAGGCGAATACCGAAGCATTACCTTTTCAAATGAAGCACATGTGATCATTCGTCCCCTCTTTCTTCACCTATCGTCTCTCGCCACTTACATTTACTTACACTTATATGCACTACACTACCACACATATCGGGAGACCAGACCAACTTAAGAGTTTGTCCGGCTGGGGAAGATGCCTGGGGAGGGAAATTCAAGTAAACTGACGTGGTGGTCGGCGCTGGAACTCACTATCGAGCGTAGGAGGAACATCGCCGCACAAAAGGATTCGGAACTAATAACCATAGGATTTGATGTGCCCGGAAAAATCAATCAATCATCAACCAACCACAGAAACAGAATGTGATAAAGAAATTTGTATTTGAGTGGTTTCCGTGATTATAATAATATAATAATAATAATAATAATAATAATAATAATAATTTTTTATTGCACAAGGCAACGGCAAGTCTCAGTGTAATCACTGATTTTCAGGCCGATACAGGTTACTACAATTACACCGACAAAAGTTACAACATTTACAATAAATAACACAATTCAATACAATAAATAATACTATCGATACAATAATTATACAATTCAATAAATACATAATACAATTCTAAACAATAAATCAATAAAATTATAAACAAAGCAATACCACAACTGTAAACCGCATTCACCAAAAATACAGTAAAATGTAGAAGGGTCCATTACAGGGCAAGGCAAAAAGAACAGTAAGCAATCTGAATTGTCTCAAAATGTATAAATGGAAATCAGAAAGAAGAAAGAAAAAGATAAAAAGCGATAAATAAAAGAAATTGGATAACGATAGTTACCGCGTATAACTCTTTGCCCTCTGACGAAACCTAGAAAAATTAAGGACCTTTATGTCTTTCGGGAGTTTGTGTGTATAAATAAGGCTCCTAAGCTCCAAGATAGCAATACGAAGCCTCAAAACGAGCTGTACGATGCATAGTAGAACAAGTGTAGTACCTGCATTACGCAAAACTGTCAAATTCCGTCGGTTACGTGAGAAAAAAGTTGCAAATTATCACGAATATAATAGTAATAATAATAATAATAATAATAATAATAATAATAATAATAATAATTTATTTCAAAATTCTAAAGCAGTTATGTTGTAAAAATTATGACTGTGTGAATTAAATAATTACAAGTGCGCAGTAACATAACATGATATTTCAATAAATATTGAAAATAGCATATTTAATTGGAATGTTTCCGAAAATGGCAGACTTGTAGCTCTATTTTGGTGTTTGGAACTTGTTTGTTTTGGGGGGAGGGTTTTTTTGCATATAAATTACTGAGTAATTATTTTGATCACAGTGTCACTATACCTTTTCCAAATGAAGGTATTACTTCAGGTCCTGAGATCAAATTTCATCTCAACCCAATGTATTTACGTCCACAGCTCGGGCATCGTGTAATTTTCCTGTTTTTCAACATCACGGTGTTATTAATGCAGGCGTTCGGGTCGTGACAGTTCTTTGATGCAGCCTCATTAGCAGGTAGTGAAGCTTGACTCCAAATGTACCCAAAAGCGTGTCGCGCGTGTTTATGCTAATTCGAAGCGTGATGCATAAAAACCCAATAACAATTCATGCATAAGCATTTCGTTCGGAACGGAATGTGTCCGATAATATCATGGGAACATACCCAGTGACAGAAATTGGGAATGCGGGGAATGAATAAGCATTGGATGCAATGAATTTATCATTTTTAATTGTAACTCATTATAAAAAAATACTCTTTTTAGGGTATTTAGAGGAAGCAATGGAAAAACATTAGATTTCTAAACGATTAGGTTCTGTTTAATTATGTACTGGAAACTGAGTAACACAGAATCATTCGACTTTTGAAGTAGTAAATACAAGAACTTACATCGGAAATATAACTGACATCATTAATATACGATTTATTTGCCGTTATTTCTTACGTTTGCATACATATGTGTTAATAATAAGATGGGAGTCTCTGTATTTGGATACTTTTGAAACTGATGTTGTGTGAGCTTTGTGACCTCTTCATGGAAACTAGGAAATCAATGTGTAGACAAGTTAGAAACTCTTTAAATAATTTATTA
>JAHLJT010008446.1:58110708-58145229 GCA_031308135.1 Acheta domesticus
GTAACGAACATCAGTTCTACTCCTACCACTAAAAGCAAAAGGAGTGCTCAACAAAACGTGCTCACAGTAAACTACATTTACGTCCAGAAGCAAACAAGGGGTCATCTCAGCATTTGCTCAATGGATCAGGGAAGGTGGACAAAAACCTGATCGAGATGGGGACTGACGACTAAAAAGACTATGTAGTAAGTTCGAGAGTATTTTTTCAAATCTAATTTTACATTCCGAAGTCGGTTTTTTTTAAGTTTTGTTTAATTTTTAAATAATCGGTGCTTTTTGGTGAAAAAATCTTTCCCGTTTTACAGATCATTTTCTTTACCTCCGAGATTACGCTTCATTTTTGTGTAACATTTTAAATTTCAACGATTTTAATAAAAATAGCACTTGTGCTAAATGAATCAGTGTTATTCTCTATCTGAGAAAAAACTTTAAGATAATTGGGGAGTCGTTTTTAAAAAATCTTTAATACCTACTTTCGTATGTTTGTCAAATTTGACACAGAACTGCGAAATAATACTAACATTTTGCTTAAAGTATAGCCTACATAACATCATTTAAAGTGCTTTCGAACAGATTCCACTAAGAATAATCTCAGATTCAATATTTAGAGTAAGACACGTTCAAAATAGGGGCAAATTTAAGCCTTATTTAGAATATTTAGAACATTTGTTGATGAAAACTTATTTAAAAATTGCTTTTTTTTAATGCAAAATTATGCTATAACTATTCAAAGTTCAAAAAACTTGTACATGAGCTTATTTCAAGATGATTCTGAGCAATCTATTTCCTTACCGAAAAATCTCCATCTATCACATTGTAAATGTAAGATGATGCCGAACCATTTTTAACTTTTGCGCTTTTTAAAGAATCAAGGGTTTCAACAAAGATAAGGCAGACATTTTAAAATTTCCTTTTCGCTATTCGAGTGCAAAATTTAATTAAGAAATTTCAAGTAGTTTTTGAGAAAATAAAGAACATGTTGAGGCTTTATGCAAAATATACCCCAAACCAGAATTTCCTTTTCAAACTTGCTTCGAGTTTGTTTTTTATTGTTTTTTTTTTTCTGGTGCAGTGAACTAACCTCTTTACAGAATAGTTACAGTATATTTCACACATTATATATAGTTACAAAATAGGGAGGGAGTCTCTTCCGTGATCCTCTTCAACCATCTAGCAGTGCACAATTGAATTCACTTTTTTAGTTTTTTGGAAACCTTTTTAATATATATATTAGAGTAGGAGGAATATAGGGACTGTAGGAATGGTGAAGGTGGGCGAAATTTATCCTTGGGAAGTCTGGAGTGGATTCTTGTTCCTAGATAGGCCGGAAGTTTTGCCTAGATGAAAACTGTTTTGGGCTGAAAAATTAGATAATTTTGAGTGGAACCTATCTGAGATTTGGAAATATGTTGGGAGATTGTTGGGAAAATGAGGTCTTTATGCAGTTGGTTATTAGAAACATATCACGGAACGTTTACACGGACTATTTTGGAAGGTTTGTAGGTGTTTGATGGAAGAACACGCATCGCCTCCCAGACCGGGCAAGCGTAGGTTAGAGAAGCAAGAAATAGGGCTTTGTCAAGATATAGTGAAGTTTTTAATATAGCTTGAGTATTTTGCTGAACTAATATAATTAATGGGCTGAGAAACCGAGGTCAATGGTAAATTCACGAAAGTTTCTATTTGGTCATTGAAAGAAATGTTATTGGCCTGGATTATGCGAGAAAATTTCTGAAAAGTGGAGAGCTAGAAGTAAGGTTTTCTCAAACTTTGTTATTGCTGTTGTAGAACCCGTTTTCAAGGCGGGAATGGGTGAGTGAGTATGCGTTAGGGTTTTTGTTATTCGCCATAGGTTTTCGGTGTTAGAAGTTAATTTTGCTAGCTGGGACTGGAAGCAAGCATTTCTTTGGTTCGCGAGAGCGTCTTGAAGTTCACGGGCTTTTTATTTAGATTGATATGACAGAAAGTAGTCAATATTCTTGTCAGTTTCTTCGTGTTTTCCTTTTCTTGGAAATTAATTTTCGAATATGGTTGGATCACTAATTGATAGGGAAATTTTGGTTTGAAAGTAGGAGGGCTAGATGCAGACCAAATGGCAAATTCGATGCACTCAGTGAGGATGCTGATGGCATTATCTATTTGTAAGGGAGATTTATGGAATGATGGCGGATGTAGATAGGAGTTGAGAAAATTATTGAAAATATTCCAGTTTATAGCTCCTTGCAGGAGTCTGAGCGGATGAAAAGTAAGGAGTGAGAGTGAGTGTAGGGAGATTAATTCAGGGCAGTGGTGTGAATTAGATTCGGCATTTGGCTGTTGGAAAATTTATTTCGAGAAGGACTTTGTGAGAATAATACCTAATATGTCCGAGGAAATGGAAGTGAGTTGGTTCAGTGGGGATGCGATATTGATATGATTTATGTTACAATATGTGAACAGTCGACTGCCGTTAGAGGTTATTCGACAACCCCAGGATGTGTATTTGGCATTTCAATCAACAATTGCTAGGTTTGGGATGGGGTATGAGAAAAGCATTGATGGGTGGTTGGGATTGGAATGTTTGGAGGCTTGTATATGGCTATTACGGTGATATCAGGGCCTGAGCTTTGTGATAGAGAAATTGCAGTGCTCTTAAGTCCGGGAGTGGTGAAAGGGGTAATGGGTTATGTATAATAGGCTTTCGGATAAGGATTGCCACTCCACCAGCACCTCTGTTGGAAGGTCTGTCTGATCTGTAGATACTAAATCCTGGGATTGAAAATCTTGCTTAAGCCTGAAGATGCATTGCCGTTTGAATTATTTTATATTCCAATCTATTTTATATTCCAGTAAAATATGGGATAGGAAGAGTCTTTTGTTAATTATACCATTTGCATTCCAATTAAGCAAGTTTAGGTGATTGAAATTAGCGAGTGCCATTAAAGATGATTGGAGTGAGAATTATAATATAAGGTTCTGAATTTGGGGTTATCTAAGGAACAAACATTTTGGTTAACTTGTGGGCAAGGAAGTGATTTTGGTGATTGTGGTTTGGGGGAGGAGTAGCCAAAGTTTGGAGGAGGGGGGACTTTTGGGAGAGGTGGGAATTCTAATGTTCATGTTAGGGGTGGGCATTGTTGCGAGGTGTTGGGCAGGTTTAGGACTCGATTGTAGGGTGCGTTAATTTGAGATAATAATGGGATATTAAAGTTGGTTGGGGATGATCGGATGTCTTGCCGTTTTTGAAAGTAGCTATATCTCTTGTCGGAGGCAGTGTGATTTCCTCCGCAGTTTGCGCAAATTAAAAATGCATTAGCGAGTGTGCAGTTGCTAGAAGGATGAGATTTACCACATTTTACACATTTAGGTTGTTATTTGCAGTAATTGCGGGAGTGGTTTGATGTCTTGACAGTTTTTACATTGCACTATAGTTTTTTTCCTGAGTTCAATTCTTACGACGCAGTGGAGTAGGAATTCAATTTTGAAGTTTTTCTAAATCACTTTCTGATGTTATTTCTACCGCGCCAACACGACATGGGAGAGCGATCTGATTTTACTGTCTTGTAACTTAGGCAGGTGTTATGCCCTTTTCCACAAGGGCAGAATGAATTTCTGCGTCAGAGAATGAGGTATGAATTCCTCTTATAATGGCATTTTTATTTCTAGATTTTGGGTCAGTAAAAGTGCGGTACTCCACTGTCTGTTTGTGAAGGAAGGAAATAGTTTCCGGAAGTCACTGCTTGCATTTGTGTTCACTTTTACTTGCCTGCGGGAAGAAGTGGAGAAGTGGTTTTCACAAGTTTTTTTAAATATTGTAAATCCAAGATTTAAAGTCTGCTGTACTGACGTTATGGATGAAAAAAGGAGTGGTTTAGATTCCTTATGTTGTTGTTCTTCTTCTTGGATCGGATCAGGTTGGCCGTCAGGCAACGAGCCTAATGGGCTGAATCGGTTTTGCGTTGCAACATTTTGCAAACATGAGAATATTCAGCACTGTTATCAATTCTTTTCTTTTTCAGAGAGTTTAGTTCATTTGTTAGATTTGAGTCGTTAGCATGATTTGAAGATTTGAGTCGTTAGCAACATTATCCATGTTGTGCAACGGAAAATTGTTTATAAAGTTCAGATGGTTAGACTTTCTTAATGATGGCATTTAATAATGATGAATAGGTACCAGTTGTTTCTATGGTGTGTGATGTTGCTGTTGCTCGTGAATACGAAAGTTCTGATGAGTTGCTGCTGTTGAATATAATGTTGTTGGTATGGGGCACATTGTTCATGTTGCGGGTACCACTGATGCTGGTTGGCGTTGAGGGTGTGAAGAGCGGAGGCCACTGCCTCCGATAGCTGGGTGAAGTCAATGTCCATGGTTGGGGTACGCGGGTAACCTTGCTATGCGAAATCGCCACAGCGCACTGCCGTGGGCCAAGGCAGACCTGAAGTCACACATTAACCCAATTCTTCGGGGGTTTACTTCTGTTAAATCACTGTGATTGTAGCACTAAATACCGATAACAGAGAACAAGCATTATCGAAGACCTAGACCGCTGTCAGCTGTTAAAGCTGCGGAGCGATGCTCACTGTGCGCCGGTCGGCGACGGAATGGCTTCGAGTTCGTTCACATCGATCAAACAATATGAATTTTGGGAAAAATCATCTGAACGGTTTAAGCCCTAGAGTTGACGACCGTCGGGCGTGCGGGTGGGCGTGCGTTGCGGACGGACGGACGGGCGGGCGGACCGACAGACTAGCGGACTGGCAGAAATTTTGCTGTCAGTCGATTTTTTGTTACCAAGAACCCAAAAAATATGGGTTCTGAATACTCAGTGTGTTAATAGGAAAGAAATTATTAGGAGAATATCAAGTTTTGAAAAAATCTACTTTCAGTTTAGTTGCTAAATGTTGCTCATATGATTAAGTTGTACCACCACTACATGAATTTTTTTATATATTGAGTCCTTATTATCAGAATGTCATCAAATTTCTCTGGAATCACCAGAAGATCTTCCCTTTAAGGCGAAGGGAGTATCACTTAAATTGTGGTATATGTTTCAAAATTTAGACATACATTTAAAAAATACACGACGAGTTGTACCACCTCTTCCTTTTGGACTGGATTAAAAGATAACGAGGCAGGGAAAGGAAAAGAAACCTGCTCGTCCGTGTCGGTTTGAGAAAGTATTGTTAATAATAAACGACACGTTAGTATCGTCGCAAAAATCATTTTATTGCTGGTTTTTAAAAATTCTCTTTCACTTTACCATCCGAATTTCGTGACAGTGTTATCTCTAACGGGCATCGCCGATGAATAAGGACGGAATGGAAATGTTTTGACACTGAAGCGCTTCGAAAAAAATAAAACAGAAGAGATAGAAGGAATAGCAGAAATTGTGTTGTCAAACTTAAAAGATAGAAGGAGAGAAGTAGATAGTGCACAATCAATGGATAAACCCCAATTGTTTTAATTTAAAAGGAAATGTTCCTGGGAGCAGTTGCCCATTGGATGAGATATTTCCGTTTGCCAATTCAGGTTATGACAAAAATGATTTTCAATTTAATGTGAGCATTAACAATAGCTTTCACAACGTAGGCTTCTCGGAATTGGACAACGGTTAATTGAATATTCTGAGTTCTGGGACTGCTGCTCCAGTGTGGAGAATTATTAAAAAATGCCGGTTCCGGCGAAGTGGCGATCCTTTTGATTATTTTCACATGTGAATAGTAATGAATCACATAACTTCCATTACAATGCGTGAAATATTCCACATTCAGAAGTTTTTCAGGGGTTTCTTTAACTGCCACATAAATGTTAATTGTATAGAAAATCATAATGAGTATTGTTGTATAAAAGTGCGTTGTTACATCATGGGGTGAGAAATGAATACTGTTTTATAAAAATGACATATTGCAGAGACGGAAATGTGTGTGTGAATTACTTGAATCTGTGAATAATGAAGGCGAAATAACTCATTGAAATTTGTTCGTTCAAAAAAAGGGTGTTCCAAACGGTAAACTCATTTATTTGACAAGGCTCACGCCACGGGTATAAAACTGAAGATATCAGATGCAGCGGTCTCATTTGGCGGTGAGCCGCGCCCGCAGCCGCGCCTGCCAAGTGGCAGGGCGAGGGCGAGGGCGAGGGGGGCGAGGGGCGAGGGGCGAGGGCAGAGGGGAGGGCAAGGAGAGGGGGGTGAGACGAGGGGCGCGTGCTGATAGCGAGGGCAGGTGCGGGCGACGGCGGCGGTGCTCGACGAGGGCGCGTTCCTAGCGTGCCCGCCGTGCGTCAAATTGCAGCGGCGGCGGTGCGGCGCACAGGGCGCGGCGGACGACGCCGAGGGGTGGGTCGTTCGCCCTGGGGCCTGTGTGCGGAAAGCACTGGCCTTCTACACCGGTCCATGTCATGATAACGACGCGTTTGTGTAAGCGGAGTAGCCATGGTTGCTGCGCTGCCGCCACGCCATGTCGCCTTC
Organism: Acheta domesticus; assembly: GCA_031308135.1. Classification (NCBI taxonomy): domain Eukaryota; kingdom Metazoa; phylum Arthropoda; class Insecta; order Orthoptera; family Gryllidae; genus Acheta; species Acheta domesticus. Next base: position 58,117,158 of record JAHLJT010008446.1, read on the forward strand.
GTCGCCGCCCTCCCCCCGCACCCGCGCCCGCACCGCCTCTCCAGCCTTCACCCTCGGCTGTCGGCGCGCGACGCCCCCGTCTCGCGCCCCTCTCGCTCGTACGCGCGTCTTCCTCTCCGCCCCCGCCCTTTCTCCGCGCCGCCTTGCCGCCTCCGTCCTTCATCTAACGTCGATCGTCTCTCCGTCCTGATCGCTGCCGCTGCGACCCTCCCCGCGTCGCTGCTGTAACAAGCTTCAAAAACTTTCCGAGAGAGCAGGAGACCGACGGATATGAAGAGGAAGAATTGTTTCTCTCTGACATCGTCGTAACTACTTTCCACTTCACATTGAGTTTGCTTCATGGTTGTATGGAGGAAATGGGAAAAGCACTTTGCGATATTATGTCCAAAGAAAGGAGCATTTGGTGATACAATCCAACCGCTTCGACTTAAATGCAATCGGTGAAAATACGAGTAGAACTTTGGATTAGACATAATATATTTAAATCGCTAGTGGAGACTCATTGGTAAATTACTCATTTGACAGTTCCATTGCAGTGACAGAAAGGAAAGTATTCCCCCATGAAATTACTCGTTGATTACTCTTCAACTTTTGATTAATTAGTGATTCTGGGCGCATCACCTGCTAGGGTCATTAGTCCTCTTAGTGTAAACCATGGGTTTTCCTCGGGACGTGATAATGCTATTCCCTTGCTGGATGGTGATATCCGGTGCAGACCTACCTGTGAGCTAGCGCGGTTTCACTACTAGGTATCTTCTTTCCCAACTAGGTATCTCCCACCAGTGCGGCACCGTCCCAACCGGGAGAAAACTCTAAGCTCCCGACCGGTAGCGCAGCATATGTGGTATTGTAGTGCATGTAAGTGTGAGTGTGTGCAAGTAAGGGATGAGGATTGAACGAGGAAGAGGAAGGAAAGATCGCGCGCGGTCCGTGGCTCGTTTTTAAGGTACTTTTCTGGCATTCGCTTGGTATTCATAGGGAAAACCATGTAAAACTACCTATCAGAGCAGCCAATCGCTAGAATTCTCCAGACAGCAACTGAACTGCACCTAGCTAACTGGCTAGTGTCGAAAACCATGCCAATCTCGGGACTCGAACCCAGGACCTCCCAGTCATAGGTACTGCAGTGACATCAGCTGATGCCCTAAGCCACCTTTCACGATACAAGTTTTGAATTAGTGAAGAATATTTCATTTATTTTAAAGTTTGTAATTAAACATTATAAATCGTCAGTTCCATTTTTTTGGTTTTCAAGGTGCTCTTCATATTTTCGTTTTTCGAAATTCAATGTTACTTTGTTGCGATCATCATCCTCTTCTACATTCAACAATGCGTTATCATATCATTCAATATGATCGACATGTGCGACAATGTTTGGAGAGAAAAAATAATATTCGAAACTAAATGATATAAAGGTTACATTATTGATTTTTATTCATAATTACCATAGTGTTTATAACGAATGATGCACAATTCCCCTTTGTTGTTGTTTCAAATGAATGAAGAAGTACGGAAAGACTGTCTTAGGGAAATAACGATACCAAACTCCCTTGCAAGAATGAGACAATACCAGTTTCGATGTCTCATTCATGTCAGTGTGTTTGAAAGTCGCAAAGCTGTGATTTCCCGAATTCAAGGCAATCGCGCAGTCTTTGTAGCTAATCCAGTGGCTGACTGCAGAGACTGAAGGAAGCCGGGGCGATTTCAGCGCCTCCTTGCCCCCCTCGCCCGGCACCCTTCTCCCAGCGGCCTCTGGGGCGAACGGAGCGCGCTCGCTCAGGCGCCGTTCTTTTCTCTCCAGTCCCCACCGGCCCCCTCCCCGCCCCTCTCAGCCACCCCCTCCTCCAGGCGCGCCGCCTGCTCTTGATGTTCCTCAACGGGCGCGAAGACAGAAGGCGCGCAACGGCTCCGCTGCCTCCGCCCTCGCGCCGCCACGCCCCCCGCCCCCGCGGCGGCCGCACGCTCATCCATCAATTTGGAGCAAATTGCGGCGCCCTCCCGACCTTTCCCGAGCGCGACGTCGTCGGCGGCGGCGGAGACGGCGGAGGCGGCGGCCACGGTCCGGGCGTCTGCGTCGCGATGCCGCACACAATGGTCCGGCTGACCCGTTGCGTGCCAACGGGGGACTCGGGCCGTGCTTTCGGAAATAGCCAGTGCGCGACGCGGGGGCGGCGGTGGCGGTGGAGGCCGCGGGGCGGGTGGGGAGGCGCTGGCGCTCGTCCTCCCGGCCGTTTCGTGGCGCGCGGCCGTCGGTTGGCCTCGCCGCCCCCGCGCCGCCGCCTATGTGCCCGCGGCGGCGGAGGCAGAAGCGAAGCTGGAGCGGCTGCCGCGTTATGAAATTGCCGTTTTCACGGGGAAATAAATCGGGGCCCGAGTGCATTATCGCCCGGACTTTGATGGATGAAGCGGAAGTGCGGCGCGGGATCCAGACTTCCCGCTGTTTACGATGCGGCGGCGAGGTCGACGTTAGCGTTCGTGGTAGAGGTAGCGAAAGTGGTGGAGTGGGATTGGTAGTGCGGTGGTGCGGTTGCGGCGATGACGCCACCGTACCTTCGGTGCAGGTGCTATCGCCATTGCCCATGCCTGCGGCTGTAGTGACGCCACTCGTTTTATCCTGCTGCCTCCTCTACTCTCGTTTATTACTGCCACCGCCGGAAACGCGTTCCTGGAAACGCGCCGTCACTTCCGGTTTGCTGGGGAGGTCTTCTATACACTGCACCGTCCGACAACACAGCTCTCTCAAGTGGTGAAAGAAAAAATCGTTCCTACGTTTCAAGTTCTGTGTTGCGCAGCAATTCACTAACACATTTTCCTCTCCCCTTTCGAGGCCAAACTCAAATACAGGGAGATTCTAGGGTTCGTGTCCCGACGGCGACGGTTTATCGACAGTAGCTACATTGAATTCAACCGCCGTCTGGAGGAGATTCTAGAGACCAGCTGCTCTCATCGGTAGTTTTCCGTGGTTTCTTCTATCTATACCAGGCGAATACCGAAGCATTACCTTTTCAAATGAAGCACATGTGATCATTCGTCCTCTTTTCTTCACCTATCGTCTCTCGCCACTTACATTTACTTACACTTATATGCACTACACTACCACACATATCGGGAGACCAGACCAACTTAAGAGTTTGTCCCGGCTGGGGAAGATGCCTGGGGAGGGAAATTCCAAGTAAACTGACGTGGTGGTCGGCGCTGGAACTCACTATCGAGCGTAGGAGAAACATCGCCGCACAAAAGGATTCGGAACTAATAACCATAGGATTTGATGTGCCCGGAAAAATCAATCAATCAATTCAACCAACCACAGAAACAGAATGTGATAAAGAAAATTTGTATTTGAGTGGTTTCGTGATTATAATAATAATAATAATAATAATAATAATAATAATAATAATAATAATTTTTTATTGCACAAGGCAACGGCAAGTCTCAGTGTAATCACTGATTTTCAGGCCGATACAGGTTACTACAATTACACCGACAAAAGTTACAACATTTACAATAAATAACACAATTCAATACAATAAATAATACTAATCGATACAATAATTAATACAATTCAATAAATAAATAATACAATTCTAAACAATAAATCAATAAAATTATAAACAAAGCAATACCACAACTGTAAACCGCATTCACCAAAAATACAGTAAAATGTAGAAGGGTCCATTACAGGGCAAGGCAAAAAGAACAGTAAGCAATCTGAATTGATCTCAAAAATGTATAAATGGAAATCAGAAAGAAGAAAGAAAAAAGATAAAAAGCGATAAATAAAAGAAATTGGATTAACGATAGTTACCGCGTATAAACTCTTTAGCCCTCTGACGAAACCTAGAAAAATTAAGGACCTTTATGTCTTTCGGGAGTTTGTTGTATAAATAAGCTCCTAAGCTCCAAGATAGCAATACGAAGCCTCAAAACGAGCTGTACGATGCATAGGTAGAACAAGTGTAGTACCTGCATTACGCAAAACTGTCAAATTTCCGTCGGTTACGTGAGAAAAAAGTTGCAAATTATCACGAATATAATAGTAATAATAATAATAATAATAATAATAATAATAATAATATAATAATTTATTTCAAAATTCTAAAGCAGTTATGTTGTAAAAATTATGACTGTGTGAATTAAATAATTACAAGTGCGCAGTAACATAACATGATATTTCAATAAATATTGAAAATAGCATATTTAATTGGAATGTTTCCGAAAATGGCAGACTTGTAGCTCTATTTGGTGTTTGGAACTTGTTTGTTTGGGGGGAGGGTTTTTTGCATATAAATTACTGAGTAATTATTTTGATCACAGTGTCACTATACCTTTTCCAAATGAAGGTATTACTTCAGGTCCTGAGATCAAATTCATCTCAAACCCAATGTATTTACGTCCACAGCTCGGGCATCGTGTAATTTTCCTGTTTTTCAACATCACGGTGTTATTAATGCAGGCGTTCGGTCGTGACAGTTCTTTGATGCAGCCTCATTAGCAGGTAGTGAAGCTTGACTCCAAATGTACCCAAAAGCGTGTCGCGCGTGTTTATGCTAATTCGAAGCGTGATGCATAAAAAACCAATAACAATTCATGCATAAGCATTTCGTTCGGAACGGAATGTGTCCGATAATATCATGGGAACATACCCAGTGACAGAAATTGGGAATGCGGGGAAATGAATAAGCATTGATGCAATGAATTTATCATTTTTAATTGTAACTCATTATAAAAAAATACTCTTTTTAGGGTATTTAGAGGAAGCAATGGAAAAACATTAGATTTCTAAACGATTAGGTTCTGTTTAATTATGTACTGGAAACTGAGTAACACAGAATCATTCGACTTTTGAAGTAGTAATACAAGAACTTACATCGGAAATATAACTGACATCAGTAATATACGATTTATTTGCCGTTATTTCTTACGTTTGCATACATATGTGTTAATAATAAGATGGGAGTCTCTGTATTTGGATACTTTTGAAACTGATGTTGGTGTGAGCTTTGTGACCTCTTCATGGAAACTAGGAAAATCAATGTGTAGACAAGTTAGAAACTCTTTAAATAATTTATTAAATGATATGCAGGAAATAAATGACCTGTAAATAATGCTTGGCTGTGCAAATTTTGTTCTTTAGAACGTATCCAACTATTATATTCCCGCATCGACCACCCACATAAAATTTGTCGGTTCGAAGAACGCAAGCTATCTGTTCAATCATCACGGTTATTTTTTCTTTCGAAGTTGCGAAATCGATTAATAGTGCTCGGATGGTTCCTCTCGGATGTGTTGGCTGCGTCGTGTCTGTCGTCGTTCCTTGCCCGACCGGCCCTCTGGCAAGCCCAGCGACAACCAATCGTTCCCTGTATCGCTGGCGACAGGCGAAAATTGGCTTCGGGCTGGCGAGGCCCGCGATGGCGCTCGCGACGCCTGCAGGTTTTCCCGGAATATCGTGCCGGCACCGCGTCCGCCCGCCCTCGCTTCGTTTCGTCCCGCCCCGCACTGCACACCCCTCCCCGAATCCAGCCTGCCTCGTCCCGCAGCCCGCCTCACCTCTTCCGCGCCCGCACCGTCCACGCCACTACGCTCGCTGTGTGTGCACCGCGCGGTTCGATATACCGCCGCGCCCGCCCCGCCCCGTCCAGTCCACCGGGCACAATCGGGGCGATAATCGCCCGCGGGCGGTCCGAGACGGGGCGTCGCCGCCCGCCCCTTCCGTCTCTCACCTCTCCTGCGCACGGCCCGGCCCGCCGCCCGCCCCGCGTCGCGGTCACTCCCGGCCTCGCGGCCATTCAGTGGCGACCCTCGTCTTGCGAGGGCCCGCGAAACTCGTCCAACAGCTTGGGCAACTGCGAGGAACCGGAACGACCTTGAACAAGTTGCGTTCTCCTTCTGTACTGGTGCTTCCCAGAAACATCCTCACGAGTGTCCGATTGTGGGTCGGGTGTGTGAATTTTGTCACTTGTGGAAACGAAATTTCATTCGAGAGTTCAGAGTTCATGAAATGATGCAACAAAAAAGTTGCTTAAGTTTAATCCTCAATATTAATTGTTTGAAATCAATGCATTGATCACAAATATCATTGTTGTTTTCGAAATTCCATACTTTCGACACTTTTGTGGTTAATTATCCCTTACCTCCAATTACTTTTGAAACTATTATGATTTTTAAATAATTTTGAATTTAATTGCTGTTTGTGACAGCTCATAGCTATTAGCAATAGTTGGAAATCGAATATCAGTTCTGTGAAGCTAGTTTAAGACTTTAAAATAGCAACATCAAAGTCAATATACCATTCTAATGTTTTGACCCTTTTGGTATATTAATATTTTATATAAAACGTCTTCTTGATGTAAGTGAACTTACTTGGGATTCTGTATTTACAAATATGATATGAGGTGCCTTTTAAATAAGAAATGTCAATACTCAGAGTTTCTATGTTACCGGCAGATACATTTTGTGAACATTGTGTTCGAAATAAACAATGATTTCAAGCTGTTACCTGGACAACATCGAAGCCAAAATGATGAATGAGCTCCTGATGCTTCTTGCAACATGTCCTGTTCTAGCTTAGATAGGTTCTACTCGCTTTCTCTGACAATGTAAGAGCAAGATAAGTGATGGCATAGTTTCGGGAAAAGCCAACAACAGAAGAAATGCTTCCAGGAACACACAGTGGCGCAATCAGGATTTCCTTTGGCGGAGGGAGTGGTATAGTTGTAGTTGAGTAAATGTTTTCTTATGAAGAGTTTGCATTTATGCTCATGTTAAAAATATATTTGTTATTTAATTGCTAACAAATCAAGAAATTTCTGAGAATATTTAGCTATGTATATAAAGTTATGTATCGAATTAACAATTTGCGGATCATATTGTAACTAATTGGACCAAGCAAACCTTCTGGCAAGCCTGCCTTCCCCTCATGAGTCCCTCTATCATTGCGCCACTGGGTACATACAATGTAAGATTTAGAACTCTTGTATCTATAGAAAATATTATATCTCTATTTCATACCGATATTCCCTTATATAATTTATCTACGTTTTAATGGTAACTTTGAAAAATGTTGGTTACATACAATGGCAACTTACGGAATTGTTTTGTATCCTCAAATTCAAGTGATTCTGCAATCAAAAGATTGTAGATGATACTTGATTATGTAATGACTGATACTTGATTATGTAATGACATCTAAATCATGTCCACATAATGAAAGTTTCTATTACGTTACGTATGCTTTTAGTTCGCGTACACTTGCAGGGTGTCTGACACAACAGACTGCTTCAACCGAGGGACCAATAGAATATTTATTTCCATACTACTATATCCTGATCATGCCGTTTGGACTCTGAATTGACGCGTTTGCCTTCTGCAACTAAAGGGCTCTTGCCAACCGCACTGTAGGCACAGCAGGAAGTCACCATGAATCACACGGCTTACACAGCGGATAATGATGATGGCATAACGTTGTGGCAATCGACCGCTTTTGTTATTTAGTCGGAGAGCAAATGTGTAATGTTTACTTCTTCCTCGGCTCTGACGAGCGTTCGTCGCCCCCTGCGATCAAGTGGGGTGATTACGTGGGAATCGAATTCCTGGTATTAGGAAGGTTGTGGTTGCACATTGCAGTGCCATCCAACAACCGCAAAAAATCAATTGGTCAGTATCCGTAAGTGGTTTTATTCAGATCTCTCTCTGCATTAGTAGATCTCTCTCTGCATCAGACTTGTTATGAACATTGTTAAACACTACTTTTTTGAATAGAAAGTGTGTTCGTAACTTTCCTAATAATATCTGAATAACTTTAATGATCGTTGTATTGGTTAAAGATGTGTAGTCCTTTATAATTTTGTGATTTTTTCACTTCATGCGGATAACATAAGAACAATGAATACGCAAGAACACATGTACAATTTTACACAATTCAACCCAAGTAGATATATATTTAAAGGTAACCTCAATTCCTGAATAGGTACTGTTAACACAAAGATAAAATATACAATCACCTATCAATAAATCCTGCCTGCCGATCTTCTGTGTTATTCGTTTGAAATTCTTTTCGTCTTAAAGACGTTAAAAAATCTTCCTTTCTCGCTGTAGAATTAACACTGTACAAAACGGGGTTACGCAGATTTTGTTCGAGACCCTCATTTCTCATGGCCCGTTTCGTACTCCGCTTACTCCATCATCATTCATCAACGAGCGACCGTCCTCCTATCTCTGAGTCCCCCTTCTCTTAGAGGACGTGATAGGCCGATATGCGCTGTCCATTTGCCCCAGTTGCCAAAAATAAATTTTCTGTGTGTTGGAAATGTTATAATCGTGAATTCGTCGGCACATTTTGCACAATTGAGCTTTGTATCCTCGAATTAACAATTTATTTTAAAATTTGAAATTGACGGGTATATGTCAAAAGATAAAATGAAAAAGTATACTATTTCTTTACAATGTATATTGTGCATCATAGGCTTTTGTAGCGCTGTATTATTGTGTAGAGAAACAATTTTCGTTCAAAGTTATTAATCAAAAATTGAAATTCGTTTGTTCTACATAACTCTGTAACAAAAATATGTAGTTTTTCAAATGTTGCAAATCTCGCACTTATTTATATTTTATTATTTATTTTGTTTGTTTTATTTTTTAACTTTTATTCATCTTTCAACCATTTATTGATAAAATGTTGGGAATGGATTCTGAAGCTCAAGAAAACGTGCGTAGATTATCTTCTAACCCGTACGTCACAGTTTTTACTGCTTTGACTAAATAAATCAAATCAAATTATTATATTTATTGATGCAGAAAATCTAAAACGTTTTGTAGCATGCCAACGATTCTTCCTGAAATTGGAAACAAAGTAACTCTTAATACATTAGTTTACTACTACGTAATCATTTATAAAGGAAATTAATAAAGGAAAAACTTAAGATTCCTTTTCATGGGAGTACGTGTATCAAATTTAGGCGCATGAGTCTGAATGGGTGTTCAAAACAAATTGATGGATATTCCTTGAAAATGTCAGGTTTCTGGTTCTCTTGGATAATTTATTTAATATTTAGATACATAAACCAAGAAAACATAGCAAAGGTGCGTTCTGAAACGATTTAAAATCATGTCATGATGGAGAGTTCATGGTTTATTTCTCCTTCTTGGGTCTCCTGCATCCTCTGATTGCATGCCATCCACCATGAGTGGGCGTTGTACGGGGCGCGTTCGAGAATGATAGGTGACACCCGACCTCGCTGCGCGTTCGGGGCTTTCGCAGCGGCACGCATGACTGACAGTGATGCGCCTGTGTGTTGGGGCGGCTCCCGCCGTCCCTCGACCTCACCGCCCGCACAGCCCCTGCCACTCGGTGTGTGACAAACACCACAGCCGCCAATTATCGCTAGATAAACACCGGATTCTTTGCGAACTGTGTAAGTAAACGTGTTTGTATCGACGCTCGACCCCCTGCTGCTGCCATCGCTGCCTAGCTGTGGAATGCGACAGTGCGCCCGCGAACGCACGGTTGCGGCCGCTTTCCGATCACGTGGTCAGGGATAATCTCGTTACGGTTCTTTTCCCTCAGGTTCCAGGGGCCCTGTCCGGGCGCCAGGCGCAGTGGCGCGATGGCCAGTTTTCCGCACTTCTCCTCCCTCATCTTTTTCTTCTTCTTTTTCCTTTTCTTCTTCTTTCTTGGATGACGCGAGAGAAGTATTGAACGTCTCGGCTCGTTCCACAGCACTAGGGCTGATTGAGTTTATAGTTTGAAGATGCAGTTTGTGAAGTTGGAAACTACTACGCACTGGGGGAATAATGGATACGAAGAGCTTCAATTCAGTGTAAAAAGTATGAAATGTTAACATATCGTAACATTTGTTGTCAAAGCTTGAAGAATTCTTGGCATACACGAATTATGGGGCATTCTTCCGCCACACATCTTAATCTATTTTGACATCATGAATGTATGGATTATAAATTAAACAGAATATTTCAAAAGAACATTTGCCGAGATCTTTCTATATTTTATTACTCTTACATTTTAGTGTCAAAAAATTGATGTGTCTCATGTATCAAAAAATTGATTATTGAGTGACTGATTCATTTCTTACTTAGTACGTACTTATACGTACTGTTTGTGAGAATTTAGTAAGGATTTACTGAGTGAACACTTTTTACGTGAGCGTTGAAGAAATTTATACAAGTAAAGATTCAACTTCCTTCCTCGAGATGGCTCTTGCACATAATGCTTTATATTTTTTTTAAAGAATCCACTCTCGAATGCGTAGTTCACGTACAAACTCTTCGTACAAAAATACTAGTTTCTGCAGAATTTCGTTCCTTATTAAAAACTCGAATTCCGTAGGCTTCAGTTATTTTATTTTATTTAAGTATTGTCACAAACAGTGAAAACTGTACTTACGGGGAAATTGCAGTACGCGGGGGAAGAGTAAAATCTGAGCACGTTTCGTTGAGCTTTTACTATCGTTTACTCGCTTTTATTATCGTTTAGGTATCTTTTACTATCGCGCTATGAAAACAGATACTAAGAAGTGACTTCACAACATTTAGTAACACAAAAATTTTCGTTCTTGTTTACACAAGGAGGAACTATTTGCGTCAGTAAATATGCTACAGATTTGATTTGAAGATATTGCTGGCCAAATGACTAAGCCCCCGTTGCTCTCCCTTCTAGCGAAATGCGAGCTCAAGAATACGTACGCCAATAATTATGTTATATTTACTGCCTGTATGCAAAACAAGGGGCCATCTCAACACTTGCACAATGAATCAAGGAAACTTGGAAGAATAACCTGATCGAGATTAGGATCACTGACATAGTAACTTACAATACTTGTTACATATAGATACAAATTCAGTAAAATGTTATTATTTTAAGTTGCAAAGGAATTAACATTTTAAAGTTGCTTCGCATATATTTTTAAAATAAAAATGTTTCTACTGTTGTCATTTCACCGAGTTATTTTAGCATTTAATGGTATAAAAACAATTTTGCTGTAGCAAATACTTGACTTGCTTTTTGAAAGAATATCTTTAGAATACGTGTTTATAGTCATCTGGTAAAGCATTATAAAGATGTGCACGTTATTCGAACGACGATGTCCGATGATGTGCTTACGGAACTCCTATCTGGTGTATCTGTTCACTCCGTTGTGTATTGTAATTATTAATATAGTATGCGTTATGTAAGAATATTCGTTCTCCATTATGTAAATCAGAGACCTACATTTATTACGTCCGTGATATTCAGTGAGTTTTATTCATTATTCACACATATTTTCCGTATCCTAGATGCTTTGTGTAGTCTGCAAGATGTTTCCTCAGAAAACTGTAGAACATCTCAGGGTGGAAGATGTATTAGTTCAAGACTCCGGTAAGCTGTGTGTAGGCTCACTGAATTGGTAAGAATTCTGAATGCATAGCACAGCATTCTTTATTTAGCATTCACTTTCATTAAATGCGAATTTTATTTGAGGTTAGACTGGATTGAAATACTTCATTTTTTATATTTTTTTTTCCTTTGATAGTGGCATATTCTTAATTTGCACTGGTATCTGAACTTTCATAAATTTCATGGAATAGTTTTTCACTTGTTTATTAAGAGCTGCTTATTATTATGAAACAAAGTAGTATTTATCGTTTTCGTTCTGTAAAAAAAAACATCGTGTGCAAAGAGTAGTGTTTCTGAACTTGAGTGGAAAGGTTGTATGATTTACGTAAAAAAAGGAAAGTACTAGTGTCCAATTGGAACCGTGCGGGACTCCGTATTGCACTGCCATAGATTCCCAGAGATAAGTAAATACTATTTTTATGACAAAAGGGGGTTCGAAGTTTTGCGATCGACCATTAACTTTATCCAATATAGTATAATTTTACGAATTTCGTACGACAGTAACTTTGATGGGGAGATTTATTTTATGAAATCAAATGCTTTTAAGATGTATAAGTATATGCTGATATGTAATTCTAGTTAATAGTATCCATAGATGATGAAACACATTAAGAAAATAATATAAGACGTTTTCCTTGCATTTCAATCTTGTGAATCTATATTGATAATTTGAAAACGTGTTCTTGCCGAGGAATGCTTACAATCGTACATAAAGCATTATTTCACATAATTAAAAAAAAAACATGAAAAAAGTGAGTTTTGTAGTTCTGTTGTTTAGAATATCAATTTTCTTCCATTTGTGAAAAGTGATGTAATTCTTGCGCATTTGAAAATGTTTATATAACTTTCGATACTTGATAACGCGTTGCAAACGTGGGTCAACGGTCAAATATTGACAGGGTTCTTACACTTAACAAACTGTCCGGAAAATCGTTATGACCCGGGGAATACTTTTCTATTACTTGACCAACTAGTCTAAGGACTTTTTGACGATAAGCTTGAACGATAAATATTCTATAAAATATATTTAAAAAAATTAAATGTTGATTACTTGTGAACCAGATGTTTTGTGAATTACAGCGATACAGAGATTTCTGAGAAATATTGTTTAAAAAAACGAGCCACAGTTGCAGGGTCATTACTTTTCTATTTCAAAATAAGGCTTTCTACAATATTCTTTCATAAATTAGTTCTATTCCTTACAATATTCCACATAGCTTTAGTTTTATTATTTGAATCTAAAAATCCTTATCGTTTATCATGATTTTTCCATTTGAAATAATGGTTCTTAAAATGGCCTTGAATTTGCGAATGTGAACATGAAAATTTACGGTTTCGAAAGAGTATTTTTTAATACTAGTGATCTGCATAAGCAAATGTGCTGCTATCGAGTGTGTGGAAAATAGTGTCTTGGAGCAGCAACAACTGGCTGTTCTGAAACGTCACACGTCCAAACTAAAGCTCCTTTCTTCTTCATTGAAAGACTTCAGTTGTATTGTAAGCAGTTAATATGGAGTATGAATATTTACTGAGTATAATATCACGTATAAGAAATTGCGGATTAACATAATCAAATATTTTTAATAGGAAAATAAAAATTGATTCATTGTTTGGGGATTTTTTTGTCTTCCTTGGTATTAAATGATACTGTTGTCACCTCTCACCACTGATACCTTCATGCATACAGTATTCGAAATTAGTAGCATAGATAATTTTCCCGAGTTGTTGGGTGTCTAACGTAGGGCCAGAGGCTGTACAGTTTTCCGTCAATTCATGCGCATGAGTATATTCGAAATTAGTAATATGTGACTTGTAGTATTCGTTTTAATATTTGTATTATATAATTCGTAATGATATCAATTTCTTTTGCTAACCTGAGGGGTCTGGGTTCAAACCCTAATATAGATGAGTTTTTTTATCCGGTCGTGACCTATTCAGGGCGGTCCTAAATTTCACTCAGTCATCTTTCCAGATTAATAAAAATATTTACTGGCTTTATTAACAGTAAATATTGGGTAAGAAGTATGCGGGTGACGCATGACGCTTGCCATGCCGTCTTCGTCCTACTTCTAGGCATGACCATTCCACCCGTTCCATTAATTGTAGAGGGCCATGGATGTGGGTAGTAACCGGAAAACGTATTCCTAACATCCTCTAACTGTATGCCGATTAAACTTGCAGTACTCAAAGTACAAGGTTAAAAAATATTAATTTTTACAAGACGTTTTTATTTCTCGTTATTTTACCTTTTTGTCGACGATTTTTTTCTTTTTGATAGGAAAAATATATTAAAGTAAAGGGACGTTTTTTTTTAAGCAAAACATCATATTTTGCAATTTCCCAACACGGTAATCTAGTAAATTTAGAATGTATTTCTCTTAGAGATAATATTGAGATCTGCTTTTGGATATTTTTGATATAATGTTAAAAATCTTGTATGTATATCATTATTCTTAACAGTTTGTTAATAATAATGATTTTTTTCACGTTTACCTAAGTGAAATAACTATGGTTCTAGTTCAGCTGACGGGTACGAAAATCATAAAAGTGAATGAACTCGACTGCATCGATTTAGAGTTGTAAAGACATGATAAGCAGTCACGAAAACGCCCAAATAAACAAGTTACGTGGCTACGGGCGAAACTGATATCTTATATCACAGCCATTTTCATACAAACTACTCCTACTTCATAGGTCGCTGCCCCTTCAACAATTTTCACTGAAATTAATATTATTTTTGCATTTGTATTTTGCATTTGAATGTTAAGTAGCTTTCATGATAATGGAGACGATGTCCTGAAACAAGGGAATCATTAAGTTGTTATCCTATAATAAACATGTTGAGACTGTCGTTAAATTCTTCTGTAGTTCGACTCTGTGCCCTCATTTTTTTTCTTTTTGAAGGACATGCATATGTAGCAAGTCGGCTAGACGTTACCTTTGACTGAAATATATTTAAGGAAGGGCGGGTTGGCTTTCCTAATCACCTAAAGTCACGCATCTTTCAAAGGAAGTATTGTAGCATTCCCTTAGAGACAAGTATTAAAGAAAAAAAAGAAAGTGAGTCAGTATGGATCCGATTCGATCGCATTTCGCGCATTGGGAGGAAGTACGTCAACAACAAACTCACCACAGCAACATAGGAAAAAAACTTCCACAATTAAAAAAAGGAGAAAATGTGCTAGAGAGAATTAGCTGTTTGGCATTAGTTATATTTACTTTCCGAGATAGTGATCTCTCAGAAAAATACACAATTTGAATACATTCAAGCGCAGGCCATTGATATCAGTACAAAGAAATGCAAACCACTCACACACACACACACACACTTCATATCGCTCAAGTTAATCGTTCCTTTGTTTTACATTACGTTAGCCTTGACCAGCCTGCATGAATATTTGGCCGCGGTAGCTACTCTCTTAGCGATAGGGTTTACATTTCAGGGCGGAGAGAAACTGCGCGCGCCGTAAGGCAGTATATCAGCGCGCGCTGGGAACGAGGGAAGTTCGCCGAGCGCATTCTGATCAAATACTCCGCTGTCAGTTTCTATCAATATGAAATTTCTTCCAAGCCCAGACAGCGATATCGAGAAATATCATTGACCAGCGGGAGGCGGCGGATGTTTTCACCATAGAGTCCGGCGGGGCGGGGCGGCGCGGGGCGCGGCGGCGCGGCGCCGTGTCTGTGAGTGGGAGGCTGTGGGGACGTCGTCCCGTCAAGAGCAGCGCCCGTCCCCGCGCCCCTCGGCCGCCATTCGCTTCGTTTACGGTCGCACGCCTCCGAGCATTTGGCGGCCATCAAAAATATGACGTCCCATAAATGTCCGGCGCACGGCGGCGGATCTGTTTCCGTCGGGCCCCGTCCCGTCGTTAGCCCCGGACGCCCGGTGCACCCGCCCCCGCCACCACTCCCGCCCTTGCCACTGCCCCGCCCCCGCCACCGCCCCGCCCCCACCCTCGCCCCCGCAGTCCGCCCTCACCCACGCGCCCCCTCCCCTGCGTCGCCCGCCGTGTCGCGCTCTATCGCTCTCGCGGGGACCCTGCCATCTTACTGCGGCCGTTGCCCGTACACGCGATGCCGTTCGCCGCCCCGTCTACCTGGGCACGTTCGGTGGCCTACCCATATGCTGCTACGGCCGACTGCCCGCCCCTACTATTTGTTCGATTGCGCCGAGCTTCTGACTGGATACTCGCTGCGTCGCTGGCACTTGAATGAGATACGCTTAAGCTTTATCTTTGGTAAGCAGACTTCTTGATTCTTGCACACCTTTCATATTTGTAATCGCTATTATTACGTTTATACGCCAAATCTCTCTCCTCTCTGCACTCGGTCTCAAAATCGATGGAAAACTGGGCGAAAGCCACTATCGAAATGGGATCCTACAACAAAGTGCAACAAGGAGCAAGTTGAAACGTCAATTTTAAGAACTAATAACATTCCAAAAACAATAATCAATAGCAATTCTGATCGACTTGTGAAAAAATAATAATTCTAAATCTGCAATGTAAAAGTAATGTAATATGCAAATATTTTAAAGTTAAAACGTAAACCATAAATGTCTTGGTACATGTCCCGCCTCGTCACAAATTAAAGTTTTCTTTTGGAAGGGTTGTGGGTTTGACTTCAGTTGGAAGTTAATGTGGTCCCCAAAACAGTGAAAATAATGTTACAGCAGAAAAGTGTTCATCGTACTTTCAGAAAAGAACCAGTTTTTTAGTTTGTAATATTTGCTAGCAACGGATTCTCTATATGTGCAAGCGTTGTAGTTAACTCTTTTCACAACTCGACCGATCCGGAAATATATATCAAGGCAATAACAGCATTTCCAGTTTAATGAATAAGAATATGCAGTTATCATGAGGATGACTCTTATTCATTACAAGTGGCCTACAGGAGCAAAAATATTGCAGGAAAAAACACAAAATGTTTTTCCAAATAGTAACACGCACGCTTCTTAACAACGAAAAATACTGTACTTTAACACTGCAGTATGTTAAATGATATGACAAAAAACAGTCTTTGAGAGTACTGCAATCTGGTTATCTGCTTTTTTCCCAGTGTATTGGTATTTGATGATAGGTACATACGTTAGTTGTATAATAATTTTACATACGTGTTGATTTCTTATTAACTAACTTATAATTAACTTACAACTATTACAATGGGAGAGGGTTCCCTATGGTTCTTCCAATCAGGTTCCAATTCAGCGAATTTGATGAGAAATAAGTGAAAGGGTTATTTGTTTTTAATTTTGGTCTGATTGATAGGATTTTTGCCGAGTGTGAAAGGCACCAGGGAGGGGATTTGGTTTAGCTGAAGTAAAAGTTAGTGGATAGATAAGTTGCTTCCAGTTTAGTTTGGTGTCTTGTTGAAGTCCGAGGAATTTAACCAGTTTGTTGGGGGTAGCCATTCTATTGTGTTGTGTCAGTGTCATAGAAGTGGGTGGAATATAAGGTCTTAGTGTAAATATTTTGGCGGACGTTTTTCTTGGTTTTATCTTGATCTCGAGTTTGGAAGCCCAGCTATTTAACATTTGAAGCTATAATAGTATTCTATCTCTAATTAGATTGATGGATGTGTCTGAAGAAAATTGTGGCCGTACCATCCGGAAATTGATCTGTTTGAATATTAGGAAGTTCAGCGACGTAGAAGTTGAATAAGTTTGCAGAAAGTGGGCCTTAAGGGAGTCCGGCGTTTATTGATCTCGGATTTCAGAAGTGGTTGTTAACATTTACCGAAAATGTTCTATTGTCAAGAAAACTATTTTTTATTGAGAGTATGTAGGGTGTAGTACCAATTTTGATTAGTTTGTACTTCAGAGATAGATGCCATGTTCGGTCAGATGCTTTCGTGGTGTCTATGAAAATCGCAAACGTGTGGTGGTCTTTATAGTAGTTTTAACGTAGGCTGTGTATATATATTCTCTAATACGGAGTAACTCATGTGTGGATATTTTTTCTGTGAAACCAAAATGGTCCATTGGTATAGTTTTCGTTAAGCTAAGATGTTTGTTTAGTCTTTTTAGGGTAATTTTTTCGAAAAGTTTTGAAGGATGTGGTAACAAGCTTATAGGGCGGTAACTGTTGGTGAAGGCTGCGTTTTTGTTTGATTTGGAGATGGGGATGATAATCGCAAGCTTCCAAGTCAATGGGAAATAGCCGATTCTGAAACATGAATTTAAAATATTGTTTGAAAATGCTCTTGCTGGGGGGTGCCAATACTTTAAAGCTGTGTTATTAATGCATTCATGACCTGGAGATTTTTTAGTTGGAAGGTTTTTTATGATTTTATCGATTCCGGCAGTAAGGTGTGCATTGAATTTTGTGGTGTGGCCCACAAAATTCTGCCTACGTTCTCTGTCTTTTTATTATGGTGTTGTGTTAGAGATGAAATTTTGTATTATTTAGGGTGAATGTCGATGCAAAATAGTTAGCAGGTTTTTCGGATTTATGATATGATGAATAGATCAATAAGATTTACATATCGTGGTTTTTAAGAGGGGGATTGTGTTTTCCTTTTTTGGAATTTTTTGGCGAATTGCCGGAGCGACTTGGTGTTCAATGAATTTATTAGATTATAGAATTGTTGGTTTTTGTGATTTTTATGTTTTTTTCAATGTTAGTGATTTGATTTAATTCCCTCTTTGAGTTTTAAGTTAGATCCATGGCCTGACTGTTTTATTTTTTGTAATTATTACGTTTTGGATAAATTGAGGTAATTTACTGTATGTGTTTTTGTTAGCGTTTGGTAATATGGTGGGTTGCCATTTTTTAATAGTAGTGATAATTAGTTCGTTAATATAGATAATAGTAGAGATAATAGTTGATTGATTGATCTATTTCCATTGGAGTTTTTTTTCAATTCCATTTTAGGAATTTTTTTCAATTCCATTTTAGGAATTGTATTTTTGATAAATGTTTGATACTTTATCCAGTTTATTTTTAAAGTATTTATTTTAGGGGCAGGGATGTGTTGAGGGGTTAATTTTTCGGCGACCAGAATGTGATCTGTACCGAGTTCAAAAATTGTTGAAATATGAAATGTTATATTTATGTTGGTTATGACTAGATCAAGGATATTAGGTTTGCGCATACGGTTGAAGGATAGTATGTTGGTTCGGGTGGAGATAAAACTTTTAAATTAGATTGGTTATTTAAATTGGCTAAGATATTGCAATTGTTTTGGGATTTTTCCCGCGTTCTTGGGTATCAAACAAAACTATAGACTTCTCTCACATGGCCCCATGCTACATAATTTCTTTCCATTTCTGCGCGCATTGGAAATTAGTAATATAGATGCGAACAATCCTTTCTGCAAATTAATGAGTAAGATCCGATGAATTACTTCGAAATATTGTGCCATATTTCATGTGAAAATGTATAAATGTAACAAACTTGCAGCAAGTTGCTTTTAACTGTATTCGCAAGGTTTCTAAAGCGTATCAATATATGCTTAATTTTGTATCCAGTTCCATCAAATGCTTGTTCCACTTCAAACATAATAACATCAATAGACCCATAATTTCTGTATTTTAAGCTCAATAAAATCTTGGTGACTTGAAGGGACATTACATGTACAAATTCATTAATGTGCATTTTCTTCTGTTTATTATTAGTTTAATATTATAGAATTAACCTGACGGTACAAATTTTTATTCTCGCAGACGCTACAATCTCATCAATGTCAAACATCAAGTAATTTTTTGGCACCTTCTGTGAATCGAACCGTGACCTCTCAATCACTAGATCCTATCAAGCAGTAAGGCGTCGCAGCTTTCATTGTTGGTTAGTACGGCCTTGCATTTCTATTTATTTTTTCACCCTTTGCGTTACTTTTTCACTCACGATTTCCTGTACTTCATTATGTTTTTAATTGTAATTAATAATCGCTGTTCTTTCATTTTATTGTTTCTTCCTACTGCGTACATAACGATATTCTGTAAATGTGCGGAATTAAAATACATAATTGCAGTTGTTCGCGACAAAAGTTTTAAAGGAAAAATATATATTCCGAATTTTCTAACTGCAGATCACTTCTAAATGGTTAATTGTCATTTATTGAATATGCCTGGAAAAGATATAATGCTATTAAAAATACCAATAACACAGTACCACTTTTGTCGAAACTTGGTATCATTCTTTCATTAGTTTTAAACTAACTTTAAGCTTAATTTTTCTATGAAAGTTCATGCACGTCACCTGAAATTGTTAATAAGATCAATGTTAACAAAATATTTCGTGTTCAAAACGTTCCGACGCCAAGAGGTTCATGTACGTGCGGTACACTGAGTGTGCAATGAGTTGGACGGTGTGAAATGGGTTGCCTACCAATCAAGAACAAATAATGTCACATGTAATTTCAATGTGTTTGATTTTCTACCACATGTTCATTGATTGTCATCGACCCCTAAATATCCTAGACGTTTTATAACATTTCTTACTTTTTCATTTCAATAATTTTTTTCTGAGACACCTGCGTATTTTCGTTATCAAATATTTTAAAATAAAGTAGATACGGTTTGGTGAATTTTTAGATGAAATTGATTAATGAGATTATAGTGTTGTTTGGGTATCAGTATTTATATTAAAGGTTTCAACATATCAATATGAAACAGGAATGTCTTTACTTATGCGAGCCGCATATGAATTAATTAGGGAAACAACTACAAATCTCAAATGATTTCTCAAATATGCAATTTCCACAAGTATGTAATTTTTATTTGTACAAATTTGGTATTGAAAACAATTATGTAATTATAAAAACCCTTGAAAGACTAAATAAGTCGAACAAAGATAAATTCCTTTTTTTAAAAAAATAATTTTCTACCATTGTTCTATCTCGTACAAGAAGGTATCGGTTTGCATTAATAGTATCGTGCATTGTAATTAGTAATTTACATCGTCTGAACTCCTTAGCCTACTTACGCCCCTTTAATCTCTTAGCACTTTATTTGCACGTTAATCTTCAAAACACTTCATGCTTTCATCTTTCACTCTCCTTTTACCGAAATCTCTCGCTCTTTAACTTCGTTCATTTATAAACTTTTCATGCTCAAAACTTCCTCCACATTTCTTTCTTCCTCCTCTTTCACTTACGTGTCCATATATCGTTTCATTTCATGATTTTCCAATTCACTCCATCTCTTAATTCTCCGTAGATCATGATCTCTTATACATTCTTGCTTTCGAGCAATTCTCAATAACATTCTCTTATATTCGTTTTGCCACTTTTCTACCTCGAAATTCTGTGAGCTTTTGCCTGACAGACCCATGAGCCTGGGTTTTGACGATCGTCTCTAACGGCGCCTCTTTAGGATTTCCGAATGACGCTCTTTAACGTTTTATTTTATTGGACTTCTCCCTCGACTCATCTAGGCGCAGTGCCACTTTGTAATGTTCTACAAACTTGTTACGAAGTTCAAAGTGGTGTTTATGTGTCCGTGCATTTTCATTTGATTTATGGCTTCCTTTTGTGATCTTGATTAGCTCACTCCAGTTTCCCTGTCTTGTTAGTTGCTACATTGCTTTATATTATCTTTGAATCTTTATTGTCTTTGTTTCTCAATTTATGTTGAAAGTTATATTTTTTCTCTTACTGTAGATTCTCCCAAATGTATTTCTGCACTTGTTTCATATTTTTCGTTTTCGATAAAATTCTGAGTGTATTAAATGAGTCTTAATTGCTTTAGAAATATCATGTCATTTATATCTAACCTCTTCCCTCATGTGTGTTAAATTCGGTTCCAACTTTTATAAACAACCGTTACTACGAAACTTGAGCTGTTTTAATTTGGTTAGAACGTTTTCTATTTATACACGAGAATTTGAATAAAGGGATTATCATCTCCTGTGAAGAAGTGCTATCGCTCGATATTTCCATATTTTTTTCAATTTACATCCAAGCAATGAAAATACAATTTTCAACGGAACAACATTGCATTAAACACATTATAACGGCACTTTTTCTCGTTGCTTGACTCAAAGGCTTTATCAAGAGGTCAGATAGACTCCAGTGCTTATCAAAGTTACTCTGTCTTGTCCACGTCTGTGGCAAAGTTTTTCTGGGCGTCTTGATGTGGGCAAGTGCAGAGTAGAAAACTGGAGATTTATCTCCAAAACAGTGTAAAATACATTTGTGATTACTCAGTCCGTTACTAAACCATCAATCGTCTTTTCATAATCCGTCTGGTTTCTACATTTCGGTAAACAAAATTGAGTAAAAAAATCAAGGACAATCACTTTTGATTTTTCATTGTCAAGAAAAATGTGTTAAAGGTTTTTATTAAAAAATAAAGGTATGGCAATTTACTTTTTATAAAAATAAATTAATGATTCAATTGGAACGTTTTCTGAAAATGAACTTTATCACACATTCCAAATACAACCTGTTTTGTCACTCATTTCATGATTGTTGTCATATTCAAGTACTCAAGAGGCGATTGATTACTGTCTATAATTTTATTTGTTCTTAGTTGATTTGAAACCCTGGTTCATTTTCCTTGTGTCAAAAAGACATATGTAAGGTTTTATTTAGTTGTTTTGATTTCTGCTTCAAGAAGTTATTTAATTTTGAACAGATGTATGGATGTATGTTTTGATGTATGTGTACGTATGTTGCATACATATGTATGTCGTCGTGATTATATGCACAACGTTTTTATATACACTTTTGAAAAAATACATTGTTGTTCGTATCTCACGAAGTATAGTGTATATACTATTATGTAAAATTGATTTTCTATGTAGAATTCTTGTGATATCGGCGGTATTATTTTAATACGTAAGCACTGAGAAAACATTGTTTCAGACTCACGAAGCAATCCTTGTAGCATCGTAAAGATGCGAGATTAAGCGTATTTAAACCGATGGCGATATCACCCTCGATATTTATGTTTTTAAAAATCCCTGCTAGAAGAAATTACGAAATGCTTTCGGAGGCGACCTTTGCCAAGAGTAGAATATTCTCAGTTCTTTTGGTAGAAAGTACAGGTTTTATGCCACCTCATTCATTTTTCTTTTTCTTAGAATTCATCTTCAGGGAGTCATTTTGCAAAATGATCAACGTTTCTCCGCATATTTATTAGCAATATAATTTAATTTTTTACTCATCAAATGCACACGTTTACAAAATTATTGAAAATTTAACGGCATTCATACAAAAATTCTAATTTCTTGGAATCCTAAAAATCTTCGAAATTCTGCACTTTTTCAATGTGATTGTACTTTTGCCAATATGGTTCTCTCGAAATGTATAGTATAATAGAATATAAAGTAGCATAAAAACTTTACCGTATAACAAAGACTTACTTCTTGTGAAGTTCGTAAAAATGTGAGGGAATACAAAACCTTATTCTCTGAATTTAAGATTTTATTGCTGAACATCCAACCTTGGGTAGTTCTTGCGGCAAATATGTTGAATGTTGGATAAAGATTTTTAAGCGAATGCAAAGCTGCTCATTCGTTTGTCTTCTTTCAAGAATTTTGAAACTTGGACTTCGTTTAAGCTACAATGCGCTGAGCTGGAATGTTGTAAACGTTTTGTATTGTAAAGAAATATTAATTGCACATTTTCTTTGACATATTGAGATAACATATTGACTGAATTCTAGAACTGTTGGATATAATGATCATATATGCAATTCTGTTAACACCAGAGTTTGACCATATCTTAGAAACATACGGGATGTAAGGAAAACGATCAACACAAACCGATTATTGCGCCCCTTCGCATGATATCTCTAGAGGTTCATCACTTTGGAGATCAGCTTTCCGTATAGTACCTAGAATTATCAAATACTGAGTCCATTGTTGTTTATCGCATTATTAGAATGAACTATTTTTATTCAGCTTTTTGGGGGGTACGATAATTATTGTGAGTACAACGGAATAGAGAGACAAATTTAGGGAATTTATAAGAGTAATTTGGCAACTGCCTCACATAAATAAATGGCAGCTTTTCTAAAATGTTATGAAACCTTGACTAAACACTTAAAATTTTCACGTCGAACACGAAGTAGACTTTATTATGAGCATTACATCACCAAACAACAGTAAGTAAAATATTTAAACTAGCACAATACGCAGAAAATATAAGCCTCATTGTCAAGTTGGTGTTTGAGAACGGCAAGCCGTGCAAACGCAAACACGTTCGTTTTCCAAACCAACCAAAACCGGACAATGTCATGACTGATTTCCATTGTCCGCATTGCGGACTCTCGCACAAAACCGTCGACTACATTGCACGAATTTACTGCGAATGAGAAAAGACTCCAAAACGGGAGTGGAAGATCGTGTATCTCCACTCGATCATCAAACATCATACGATATTTTCCGGCGTGAAGCGTTCGCTCGCGAGTTACTCCTCATCGTATCCTCCACCCGCCACCACCGTCCACCATCCCGTTCCACTCGCCGTAGTTTTAGCTGCACCCAGTCAGTGTCGGAAGCGAAGGGCCACAAGAACGATCGGTTCTCTCTTTCTCAACAAATAAAGGCTCAAGCACCACTTGTGTGTTTGATTGTCGAATCACCGGGGAGATGGATGGCGGGCGGCGCCTGGCGCCAACTTCTGCAGGGCGTTAGGCGGCGACCCGCTGCCCCGGAGACGGTGCCGACGTCCTTCGCTTCCTGCTGCGTCGTAGAGAAGCTGCACGCTTGCTTGTCGGTAGTACCTTTGCATGACACTAGTATAGTGGACACCATAGATTTAAGGATGATTTTCATTATGTGTGTATGTGGTCCGCACCTTCAACTCTTACGTTGCTGTGAAGTAAATTTGAATAATGTATTTTTTTTCAGTAATTCATCCGAAAGGCGTTTTCCAATGGATTTACTTAAAACTAATATATATTTGAATTAATTATTGTTAAGATCATATTATGTACACAGGCTCGCAGAATAAATTTTACATATTTTCAGGGCATGTAAAGGCAGCGGAAATGATCACTTTTGTCAATGAACACATAGTAGGAAATTGGATAAAATGGAGTTAAATGCATTTATACACATGACATTGGCCTCTGATTGTTAGAAATCTCGTCAGCAAAGATGTAGGACTGATGCATACATTTTCTTTTGCTGTGTTAGTATATAACCTGTTGAAAATATGTGCATAAGCAGTTTCGTAAATCTCAGGGGAAATGTCACATGTTTTATTCCGTAATATGAAATTTCCAGCACATCTTCATCGCCAATACGTTATCATTTTCTAACCCTCTACGTAACCTAGAAGTTTGTAAGATTTATTCTGAGAGAACCTGTATATAAAACAAATACGCAACAGCATAGTAGAAACACTATTTCGTCGATTTAGAGGAGTAGGTAATTATCTCCAAATTTTCTCAACAGTGAGCACTGCCACCTTCTTGTAAGCTGATTCTGCTTCAGCTTTAATTCTCATAGACGAATTAAAACGAGGTCCCGTATTAGTCTATAATTTTCAAATCAAAATAAGATAAAATTTAAAGAGAATTCAATTTTTAAAACTAATTATTATGAGCAAGTATGAAAGCATTATTTCTACTTCTCGTTTTCGTTTTTCAAATGTTATCAAACAATGTTCATTAAAATAATGATTATTAGTGATTTATTATAAGGTGTTCTTTGATATACGATGTTTGATTGTCTTCAAAACACTAGGTGTGCTTCATTTATACAATACTCAATAGATAGTCAATTGTTGGGTCAAGATACACCATATTTCAAAGCATTTCAGAAACCAAGCAACGGGAGACTGGTTGCAAACCATGTGCCAGATTCTGTCAGAAGAAACCGTTTGAAAATAAAAAAAAAGCTTGTTTCGCTTAATGGACTACTTTTACTATTGATTATCAATTTAATGTTTATGTTTTTTTGATTTATAGTTAACGTCAGTTTCTCAACAAAGTAATGTCCTTTGACGCTACGACTCAGCTACAGAACGCCTCATAGTTAAATTATTCACCTATTAAAGACAGGCACCGTTCTTCCATTACACCATACAGACGCGTTCTCTGTTATCCATGTGTCTAAAAGAGCTGAATGTATACCGCAATTAATGATTTTATTGTCATAATGTCTTCATTGAAATTAAAGCAAACATTTGAGAGGTGGATGACCTTGGCAACATAAGGGCACACTTTGACCTCCCAGCCCTGGACCTTTAACATGGTTCCGTCGATCTTCACTGCGGCTGGGGGAAATAGCTCACTTTGTAGATTAACACTGCTCTGGGGCACACGATACTTATTCCTTTAGGACCCTTGTTGCTATACAGTTACAAATCGATCGCGTAGATAGCGAGACGATTACAAGTGACAGTCGCCTGGCAAGAACAAAATAAAATACCGCGAGAAGATATGAGAATTTTCATGATATTAAATGACTGAGAAATTTGCTACTGCCAAAATAGGAAAACAAAACGAAAACACAACAAATAAAGGAAAGTAGCATTGTTTAGCGATTAATTTTGGAAACTTTTCTGACTGTGCTCCATTTCTTTTAAACTTCACTACTCTCCACCAATTGAAGATAATACACAGGAGCACATACAGTGATTTATTGGACACCTAAAAAAAGTAATATAGTTGTGTACTACACTGTACTAATATATGTATGTAATATACTACGCAGTATAGAATTTTTATTAAATAATGATTAGAACATATTACCTTATTCACCAGTTCTGCCGTGAATCTGCGTGAGATTTAAGGAACTAAATGTATGGCATTCAAAGCAGTTCTTGGTTTTCTGTTTTCATCGTGTTGTAGAGTTACGCGCTCACTGCAGGGAAATGAAGGCTCCAACGACGCATGCATTAAATGCTGCGTTAAACTATTGGAGAGTCCGTCCA
Source organism: Acheta domesticus (assembly GCA_031308135.1). Classification (NCBI taxonomy): domain Eukaryota; kingdom Metazoa; phylum Arthropoda; class Insecta; order Orthoptera; family Gryllidae; genus Acheta; species Acheta domesticus. Next base: position 58,143,376 of record JAHLJT010008446.1, read on the forward strand.
ATAGCGCTCCAGCGGCAACGCCCAATTTCAGTAGGATCAGTTCTGGATCCTGCAGAGATAAATTTGGACCTCTCTCGCCGAAAACAAACAACTACGAAAAACATGCGTCCAGAGTTGTTGTTTCTGCGCATAGCGAAACTAAAATAATCACAGAAACGACCAGTATCGCTTAGAGGATATTTCGTGAGGTGAAATTTCAGGGTTTCACATTATTTCTTTCCAGCGACGACATGTTATGATACATAAATGTAAATTTATGGGTTATTTTATAAAAGCTTTGGGTTTATTTTTGGAGAGACTTTTGGGTGTTCTGTTCCTGAAGTGAATGTCTTGGCATGGTGATTCATTTCCAAAATGACACCAATTCGTACATTATCTTAAGTTTAAGATATTTTCTACCGATTATAAAATTACTACGAAAGTTATTCAAGATAATGTCACTCTCTCTTTCGATTTTATGTTTAAATAATATTCAGTAATAGGATACACAGTTATTCATTTAGTAATATAAACTTTTGAATGAATTTTGTGTCACTATCAAAGTCAATTTATTTCTAAGAGTCGGGCGACTTGCTGTACCACAGAAACTCGTAATTAACAATTCGAGCTTTTTTACAAAAAGAAAAATGTCAAAAGATGTATCTTAAAATTTCAGTGGGTTTCTGCTGTGTGCTTACCGTATCAAACTTCCTGAGAATGCTTTGCGTCTCGTTTCGCCTTTAATCACAGAACCCCACTTTTGTTGGCAGAGTAAACGAAAGCGCGAAGTACATCAGAATGAGTTCCTGGAAGCTACAAAATATACAAAGTGACCGGCGTAAGCCAATTACTTAAAGGAGGAGGCAAGAACTCGAGGAACCGAACACCTACTTTCTTCACTGTACTGCTTGAATGATCGGCCAAGATGTTTGCGATCTGTTGAATCCAAGGCAGAGGCGCTAATGGGACGGCGCACCCTGAGAGTTTCGTTCGGATTGTGGCTGGCGGGGCTCTGAAGCGCGGCGGGCAGCGGGCGGCGGCAAATGTGGCTGCCCCGACGGCCAGCGTTCGCCGCGAACCCACACGTCCCCGCCTCCATCCCGCCCCCACTCGCTCTGCCCCAGTCCCCGCCGCCACGCCCCTTTGCCTGCCCTCCAACTCCCTCTGCGCCCGCACCGCATGTGTCGGCCCGCAGTAAAAAGCCATAAACGCGGTGGCGGCGGGCACTGCGGCCGCTGTACTGGCGAGCTCGGCGTAGCCGCGTCGTAAACACGTTCGGCCGGCAGCGGCCCGCCCTCCACCTCCTCCCTCCACCTCCACCCTCCACGGTCGCCCACGCCCCGCCCACGCGCCGCCGCGCGCCGCGGCCCTTTCTCTGACCTCACCCTTGGTCATCTGTCTTCCCGGTCCACATGACGCTTGCCTTTCCCTCTCGCTCTAGGCTCCTCTAGGTGGGGTGGCGCTGTTTTCTCTAGCACTCACCCTTCCCCTCCCTTTCTTTCCAAGAGTTCATAAGCGCGATTTTCTTCACACTTCTTAGTTTCTTGTTCTTGCAACTAAATTCCACATTCTTTTTATATTATTTTGGCTTTTTTAATATTTCTGTGGTTCTTGCTACCTTCAACATTGTCAACACACCTTATTCATTTTTCATTCATTCTCTCTGACCGCATTCAACTCTGCCGTTACCTTCTTTTATTCCAAAGAAATATCTTTGGTACTTGGTTTTCATCTAATTTTCACAAACTCAATATGCTTCTTCCATCAATTTTCTCTTGCACTGCTAACAAGCTAATCTTCTTTTTCCGTCCATCTTATTACGCTTAAACAGTAGCTACTCGCTACGATTCTTCCCTCGGGTACGTATCCATTCAC
>JAHLJT010008446.1:58146229-58170868 GCA_031308135.1 Acheta domesticus
CCAGCTGGCCGGAAGCTCTGGAAGATCGTATGCAATATCAGTACTTTAAGGAGTACGTGATTCCTATCGATATATCCGAATAAAGAACCTCATTTGGTACTTTATCAAAATTCTCCGTATTCCTTCAAGTCTCGGGCACTTGGGAGGCCACATTGTATTAGTTAACTAATCAACAAAACGAAAATTTATACATATTGATGTGAAAAGTGACTGGAATCCCTTCAATTTTTTTTCAACTCGCGAGTACTATATATAATGCATATAAGATTGCACTGATCTTCCACGCTTCCATACAGAAGAATGAAAGGTCTCAACCAAAACACTGGCACACTTGAAAAAAAAATCTCGTATATGGCCGTTATTTTATAATATTTTATGATAACAATATTAATAATTTAATAGTATAATTATATTAATAATATAATACTATAATAATATAATAGTATAAAATAATAATAATAACAATAAGCAAAACTCCATCGAACGTTTTAGTTATGCTTCTTTTTTTGTTAATGAAAAGTACCTGATCTCTGTTTTTTTTAATACGAGCGAATTCTTAAAACAAGTCCAAAACTTCCTCATCCGAGTTCAGGTACTATTGCAGCCCACGATATTTATTATCCTACTCTTTGTATGTATATATGTGTGTAATTTGTGTTTTTCCTTTCATACAAGTGGGCGAGAATTGAATATCGTCCTATTTTTAGTTTATAATTCACCAACATACGGCGTTACCACAGTATAAATAACGCTCCAGCGTGAAGCTAGTAAAACAAGGGAAATTGTACTTACAAGAAAGTGTCTATGAGGGCATGTTTATCATAAATGAATCTGGATGGTTATGCAAGAAGGAAAATACATGCATAACACATTCCGAATGCATGTTCACAAGTTCTCAAGTGGTGCCGTATGTCTATTAACATGGTCCGTTTGCAAATCTGTAACTAGCGTTGATATCCATATAAACGATCCGGTAAATTTTCCGGTCCTCATGCAGCGATCGAGCGCTCTTTGAGATATAATTTTGATATTTACTAAGTTTGAAGAAAAATTAAATTTAGGAACAAATTTGATCTTGATAGATACACATGACTTGCTACACATTCGTGTAAGTGTAAGGGCCACAAGGCACAGAAGAGGAAACGGTGGGCGAAATGAAAGCACTGCTCTAACTGCTTTACGAGAAGGTTCAATTTTCCCGTCGACCGCGTGAGTTGCTGTTCGTCACGCACTACCCCTCTCTCTGCTCCTTCCGTGACGTCGCTGTTGCACACCTCGTGACTTCCCGCTTTCATCCTCCCCTGCTAGTTCACATCGCGGCAAAGGCTTCATGATGCTCTCTCGAGAGATTTCACAACAGTCCGTGACATCGCTTCGTGTCATGAAATGGCACCGTATGACAACATACAGAACCATGCGCCTCATACTGTCTCACACACCGGTTGTGATGGCGCAGTAAACAGTACTGCCGCTGCCTCTGCGGCGTATGCTATGTGGTAAGTCCTAGGATTCCTACTCCCGACGGTGGCGAATTTTCGACACTATATTTCGTTTTTTTCTTTCTTGGCGCATGAGGGTGTGTCATCAAAATGGAATATCTCACGGTATTTCGCGTCGTTCTCGGTTGTGCGGCTAGGAGTCGCATGATCGCGATTGTATCGATCAGTGCTGGTGATCATGCGACTCCTAGCGGCACAACTCAGAACGACGCGAAATACCGTGTGATATTCCATTTTGATGACACCCCCCCACTCGCCAAGAAAGAAAAAACGAAGTATAGTAAAAGGGTTACGTCGAATTCAACCACTGCCTGGAGGTGAGTTCTGGCGTCCGGCCTCTCTGATGTTTTCTGGAGTTTCTCCGATCAATACCAGGCAAAAGCCCGAGGAGTAGCTTAATAAACAAGGACTGCGCGCGGTCTTTCCTTCTTCTACCTTGTCGCTTCCTCTTCTCTTACACACACACATACTGATGTGCATTAAACTACCACTCATGTCGGAGGAGTAGTCAGGAAAGTAGACTGTTCCGGCTGGGGTGGTTGGAGCGAGGGCTGGAGGAGAGACCTCGAAGGGGGAAACACCTCATGTCAAAGCACATGTCACGTCTAATCTCACGTTCCAGCGGGGAAGAGACACTGCCAACTCCAGAAATAACATGCGTTCGGGACTAATGAGCACACCACTTGACGCGTCTGGAAACAAATTAATCTATCAATAAAAGCGTTTGACACCCTTCCATTCGCCGCTAATAGTGGATGTGTAGACAGTTCGTCTCCCCATGCCATGAAACCCCTACCGCCTCAGTCGAAAGAATCCACCCCATGCCACTCCACTCCCCAAGCTCTCTGAGCCGCCTGCCTTCGGAGAGAGCGATACGTCCGATTGCCGCCCTGCCGACGCGAGCCCGTGCCAAGACAAGCCCCGCCCCCTCGCGGCCCGCCCTTGACATTTTGAACTCGGGCCTCCCGGGGCCACAGCCGCCGCCGCCACCATCACTTCAGGCCGAGACTCGCAACATGGCGGCCGTGCTGGTTTCAATGCGGCTGCCCTTACCCCACACTCTTCAATACTATTCACAAGCGCATCTAGAAATGTGCAAACGCATTAATGCACTCTCCCGACTCTCCAGATTTGACCAAACACTGAATACTCTATCAATTTCAAGTTCCGGAAAGAGTGAGAGAAAGCATGTAAGAGCTGTAAAATTCACGAATTCCTAAATTTGTGAGCATGGCATAAAACGTGGCCTGAGAACTCCAGGAAGTACTTTTATGATTGTCAGAGTAAATTCTTGAGAAGTTAAACTCATTTCTCCTCTCCAGTAATTCTTATCTAAATGCTATTTTTCTATAGCGTTGTGTTACTTTGGAACATATAAGAAAATACATGTTCTAAAATATGCCAAATATGTATTTCCTTTATTGGTCAACTAAAATAGAAATAGTAGAAAAATGTTCATGCAATTAGATCGGATCCAAATTCTACTTTTTAACTATCAATTATTTACAATAACATTCGCTATTAAAATGTATTCGAGTTTTGGGTATTTCTAGGAATTCTAATGTCGTATTGCAACCTAAAACATTTCAGCATTTCCATGAAAGATTAAATTACTGAAAACAAGTTGAAGGGATCACTTCGTGGTAACGCGAAATGAAGTGAAGCTGTTCTAGACAGTAACGTTACTCCGGGAAAGGACGGGAATTCAGTCTTTAAAAGAACATAAATGTTATTCCGTGCTCTCTTTTACCAAAAGCAACTGCTCCATTTAATCCTGTTATTGAATTAAAGAATAATCTGGATGTTTAACCTCGAACTGTGATGATCGTAAATGTCTATTCGAGTTGAGATTTAACCAGACTACCCTCAGATTAACCTGAGATTAATCTCAGATCCACATTTGCGTTTGAAAATAATTATGCAGCATTTCTACCAACACTGCCACCTCATGTTACGTTTGAGATGTAACTTACCTCAAATGGCATTGATTGCTCTTTGCAAACGCCATTTGTGCATTACGGGACTCATATGCACACTTGGAGGGCGTGGAGTTTCGCGCGGGCGAATAAGCCCGGGGAGATATCTCCCAGAGGGATTGATCCACTTCGGGCCTTCCCCTCCAGCGCATAAACATCCCAACTCGGGATCGCCGCATCCGCCCTCGACCCTCCTCCTTTTCCGCTATCAGTGATAAATGACGGCGCAGGTGTCCCGGCGGTCGCCTCGCGGGAAGCGACGACTGTTGCGGTGCTGTTTCCCTCTCCGTCCTCGCTCCTTCCCCGCCCCGCCCTGTCCCCCGTCCTTTTCCACTCCTCGCGGTCCGCGGCCACCGTGACACTCTGGGGAATGGGTGGGGGCGGCGGGGCGTTTCGCTCGTTGGGAACTCCCACGCAAACGCGGTGGTGGAGGCGAGGACGCAGGAGGACGGGGGCGGGGCACGCGGCGAGGACACTGCGGCGCAGTCGCCTGGCTCAGCGACAAATTGCAGGCGAACGCTCTATTACGCGATTTTTCGCTCGAGTCCGTCCTGCGCCCTCGGCCCATCCGACTAGGTGCTTATGCTTGTCACACTGACTTCCATTCTGCTTACGTTCGCGCAGTTACATCTTTGCCCGACGAATATTATTTTGTTGTTATTCTTATGAAAAGCAATTGTTAGATCGCACAGTATTTGTTATATTTTTTTAGTCTTTTGATTGGATTCTAGAGATCTTAATATTTTGTTGCAAAATGAAAACTAGTGATGATCCAACGACATATACTTTCTTGTATACATGTGTATATAGCATTACAAATTTGCAACTTATATCTTACTAATACTTCAGCCATTGCGTGAAAACGTATCACCAACGAAGCGCGGGAGATTGAAAAAAATACTTCGATTGATGATAAATTGAAAAAAATCTTTAATGACCAAAATACTTTTGACTCAAAATTACACAAAATATTCATATTTTGAAAAAAAGTGCATCAAATGATTTAAACTGATAATATGGAAATGCAAAGAAAGAAATATCTAGCTTCAATAAGAAAATTCCAAGGACAGATTCGAAAAAATAATCGTTGACAATTTTCGAAATTTCAGATGTTGTGATAAATATCAGACTCCTGTTATATATTTATGCGCGCAGTGTATTCTCTTCAAGCAAAACATTGAAAGAAAACATTAATGTCATTTTTGAGCAATTTTTTAAAATTCTTTTTGGGCGCCAATTCTCTTCAATGTACTCCCGTCCAAAATAATATATAAAGTACTCAGGACCTCGAGTTCGGCAAAAACAATTAAGAAATAACCATTCTGAAGAAAATTCTGTGTACACATTAGGCATCATTATGCACAGATAGGCAGACTGACGGTCAGAGGGCCAGAAAAACTCGCTTTTGAGTAAAGCAATCTGTTGGAATAATGGACTAGCAAAACATGTATTTTCGTCAAAATCGTGACATGAATTTTTTGGCGTATTGCATAGCTTTCTCTGTATTATGTATATGTCTAAGTAAAATACTGTATTTTATTTTGGATCCTGTTTCGCGTTACAGAGTCTCACTTCTGTTATTTTGTCTAGATCACTATTGGAGAAAATTCAATATACTTTTCAAGAAAATGCAAATATGGGAGAAATATTGCACTATGTATTAAAATAAGAGGTACCACATCACCAGGAAATTCTTAAGTCGTAAATTATTTTTGCGAATACCGTATTTAATTTTTTATGTTCATCATCGCTTAATCAATTATAATACAGATTTTATGTAAGAATTGTGCGAGTGATTTAATATTAATGTTTACAAATAACTGCAAATACTCCAAATGTTGGTCTATAGAATGGTGCAATTTTGGAAACAAATCTTTCAGGCCCAATGCACTTGGAGTTGTAAATGAATAGTTTACATGGAGCGTGGGAAGTAATACAGAAGCCACCCTCATGACTAATACATCAGAGATGTTCATGAATATTTATGCTTATTTTAAAACTTTTTCATCGCAATGTTATAACAGGATAGAGCCTTTTACTCTGTTCTTGAATAAAAAAATCAATTGACTATTGATTTTAGTTATAAACTTTTCTCTACTACGGTTTCTCCTTCGAGTTAAAAAGTTTCATACTTCATATTATATACGTTGCGTCGTGATATTTCAAAAATGAAGCGGCGATGGAAAATTCTCCCACACACCTTATTTTAGAGAAAAATATGAAACCTTACATTACAACGCTAGTCAAATTTAATTCCTGAAATGAGCCGAAAACTTTTATTCAAGTTTCAAGGGCAGGACTCTCGCGAGTCAATTTGACACGCGTCTTAAGCTACGCCTCATACTTTCGTTTTACATGCTAGCAGTAAATGTCATAGGAATTGCGTTTTACTTAACGAAGGAAGTGAAAAGTATCACCGTTGACATTGTGTTTATTTATTCTGGAAAATAAAACCGAAATTAAAATTATACAATCGCTCACGTTCTCTGATGCATTATGCTAATTTTCTCTGAACACTGGTAACAAAGCGGTAGTTTAAATTCCATGTGCTACTTGCAGAAGATATGACGAAGTATGTGAATGAAATTTCGAGTTACGGCCTCTAAAACATTTAAGGTATTAGAGAAAAAACGTTAAACGAAAAATACTGATTAATATATTTTCGTTTCTTTCCTTGCATTTTTGTTGACTCAGCATCGTCAAATATATTTTTGCATAATTGTTTGGATCTAGTTGATATACGTTATTACAAAAAATATCGTCTGACGTTAAAATTGTTTAATTAAAGTTGAATTAAAATTGAGTTATTGAATAAAAACAAATGAAATTAGTGGGGTTACAGAACTCTACACATTTCGTAATGTATGTAATAGTTACGTAATAAAATACTAGTTAACCCGTGCAACAAGTTCGCACATTTGAACTCGTTTGCATATTTTTTCGATACTAGCAACGGATTACCCAGTGGTCGCCTGATTGACCCACAAGCGTCTGCGGTTGTTCCCAACCGCGAAACTGTTTCCCCGCGCTGGGTTTTGAACTGCTGCCACCGTGATATTCATTTCGTAGGTTCAGTTACATCCATAAACTAGTAGTGCGACATGTACTTATCAAATTATGTCAAATTAGTTGTAACTTTCGACCATTTGGAGAGTTCAACTAAAAATTGTAACGGATCAATTTTTATAAGCATACTTTGCTCTAGAAAAAAAAAGTGGAGCCTTATTTGAGAATATATTGTCAATATAGACTTTAATTTGTTTTCCGTCTTTCGTTATTAGGGTTTCCCAAACCGTACATATCCGACAAAATCTGGATATCCAATTTTTCCAGCATTAAATAAGTGTACTATGTATGTGAAAAATAAAAACAGACAAGGAAGGTATACCTTAGATCTACGAGAAAAGGGCAATAGATTTTTTATTTACGTCAAAAACAGTTAAAAACTGTATGTGACGAGCTACGGGGAGAAGTAATATTTGTGGACGTTTTCATAATTCTGTGATCTCTATCCTAAACCATATTCTAATCGAATTTTGAATAAAGGAAAAGAGCGTTTTTTTTTCAAGTTTATTGACAAAATATTGGCTCCTATATAATAAAATATTTTTTCAAAGGTGAATTAGCTATAAATTTCTGCTTTCAAGACTTTCTGATTTCAAGACCTCTGGTGATTTGTTGGAATCTTATTGACCTACACTTAATTGCTAACATAAACTAAAGTCCTTTGTTCACCCGGCGCCACGGGAAATAGAGGATCAAAAACTATTCGGTCCTCCAAACCAGGAACGATAGTGCGCTTACGTCGCACGCAGCTTGCGCAGGGAAAAATATAAAGCGGGCGAAGCTGGAAGGGAGCGTATGTTGTGTGTGCTGGCGTGAATGTGTGCGTGTGTGCTCGGGAGGCCGTTACGTCACACCCTCCCCTCGCAAGCGGCGCCTTCTCTTTTGCACCGTTCCACGCGCCGCGCGCAGGAGCGAGGAGAGGACAGGAGAGGAGAGGCGAGGCGTGGAGAGGAGCTGGAATCAAAGGGCGCAATGGGCACGGGGGCGCGATTCACTTTCGGGCGCGGGGGCGGCGCCCGTTTCTTATGGGAGACGCGCTGTGAGATTTTGATGCGGCCACATAAAGAAGCCCTTGTGTGCTGTGTATATAGCTCGGGGAAGTTCAATCGGATGGAAAGAGAGAGAGAGAGAGAGAGAGAGAGAGAAGGAGAGGGAGAGGGAGGAAGAGAGAGTGGGAAAGAGGGAAGGGGAGAAGGGAGAGTGGCAGGCAGAACGGGCGGGCGCCGGCGGGGTTCACGAAGCCGTACACCCACACTGCGTGCTGCGCCTGCCTCCCCCTCGAGTTGCCCCGCCCCTCTTTGACGCGACTGCAGACCTCCAATGCTTGCGCTTCCCCCTCTACAGCTTCCTCTCCTATTCCTCTCCACCGTTGCTCTCCAACCTTATCCGCAGTCATTTTTGAAATTTATACCATTGACCCCGCCATAAATCATCTCTCAAAATTAAACGGTCATATTCGGCCACTCTTTCATGCTGCCACCCTGTGGTACTTTGCAGTGTCTACATAACGCCTCCCGATTACCTAATGGACTCATCATCAGTTCATTCTCCCTTTTGTTCCTTGTGTACCCTCTCGTTTCTTTTAATAGGCTTCTGTTCCCCTGAAGGTCCCTTTTTTCCTCCTCCGGCCGTCTCAATCAACCTTAGCTACTGTTCTTTACGTTACTGCCACATTCCGCTCTCCCATACGTTTCCCATCGTCTCCACAACCTCCGCGCTGTAGAGCCACTGGTTCAGACAGAGCCACCCGTTTTGTGGAATTCTCAGATCAATAGCCAGCCGATCTGCTGAACTAATTTCGAGGCCTCGAGGTTCGGAGCCGCTTTCGCAGCAGCCAAGACAGACGGAACGGGCCGGCCGCGCCGCGCCGTGAATCGTGGGCGGGGCGGGTGGAGGAGGGGGCGAGGGCCGGAGGCGGTGCGGCGCCCGGACTGGCTGGTTGAAGGCGGCAAAGAGCCGTCTTGTTACCCGGCACCAAAAGTAACGGAGACACAGGAATTGATGGCCGGGCTCCCTGCCAGCCCTTAGGAATTTACACGACATTTAGCCTCGCCCCCGATATCGAACGACGCTCAAGCGCCTTCTCCTTCTTTTTTTTCATTACGCCCTAGTATCGAGATATCGCCATCGAATCGATGTGGAGCTCGGCGCGCGTTGCGGCGGAGACGGGCCGGGACGGCGCGGTGCAACGCTCGCTCGCTCGTGCGCGCCTGCGGCCTGGGGGGCCTGGGCGGCCTGCGCCTGGGCGAGTCGCCTCCGCCCGCGGGCGACCGCCCTCGCCGCCCCCGCTGCGCCCCCCCGCGGTCGACGCGTTCGCTAACAACCGCGCCCGCTGCGCCACCGACCGATCGCCGGCCGATTTAGTCGCGAGCGGTGGCCGCCCCACCCCCTTGTAGCCGAGGACGTGCTGCAGGCCGGATTCCGTGCTTCCCGAGGAAGAAGCCGTTGCCTAGTTTTTTTACTTATAAACTTCTGAGTAATCGAGGAGACAATTCACTAAGAGCAGAGAAATATGTGGAACGATAATGTTATAAAAGTATGCTTCCAACCGTAATTGATTTACTTAAAACGAGCGCTCATTGTACAAACATTTACGATCGAATACAAATTAGCTAGATGATTTTGCGTACGTGCGTAAACATAGGTAAAGTTAGTCTTTCATGAAGAGGTGAAGAAAAGACGCCCAAATGCAAAAATAACTTTTGCAAGATGATGTAATGGATCCAAGAAAAGAAATTTCACATAATATCACGGCCCGGCCTCACGGCTCTTCACAGCTTGTCCTCGCTAGTCATTGTCATTATTCTTGCTCACTACCAGTCCACGCTTGCGTCCATAGCGTGTTTCGTAACCACTCACAAAGATGTCGCTTGTGAAAAAATAGCATGAATAAACAAATAATGATTCGTACTAGAATCATTTTACACAATCGCAGAAAACAGGTTTATATTTTGTGTGCAAAACAATATTGTTATTTTACCTCCACTTACCTCTTCCAAAACCTTCATGTCATTTGTGCAGATAACAATAATTTACATTAATTGATAAAATAATTAATATTTTAAACTCCAGAAAGAGGTAGATTTTTCTGGAAGAACTGAAGCTGCGATTTCTCCAAATAAACTCTTAGCGTGGAAGTATAATAAAGTCAGAACAATATTAAATGGAACAAAATATACTTTTCCAAATTGAAAATAAGTTCCGCATTATGACCGCTAGTAACGAGTAACACAAAATAGAGTATGACATTTTCAAGCAAACAATATGGCTTATTCACATTAGTGAGTTATTATGTGAAAAGTACGCACGAAAAATTCGATTGTTATTCTTGAATATTCTTGAATTCTTGAATTCTTTATAATATCGAATGAGACAACGTATGCCAGCAGAACTTATGGTCTTTTATAATGAAAGTAATGATTTGAACACGAAGTTTTCTTCGGGCAATGAACGACAAAACGACTCTAGGGACGTCTGCACTTCTATTGGGAAAGAATTTTGGAAAGTAGAAAAAACTGTTAATAAAAACATAAATAATGAAATCAGTATTACATAAGCAGAGGTCGTATAAAACTACAATTTAATGTATTTTGACAAATATGTGAGACAAATTTGAATATGAGGATGCAAATTATGTACCACATAAAGATGGCGTGCTCATTACAAAGAAATAAAGAAGTTGAACATTCTCTATTTTATGCGTAGAAAATTTGTTTGCATCAATGGTGATCGTTTTATAAATTATTATATATATTTTTTAAAATTTTATTGCGATACTATTCTGTAGGTTAGTAGAGACTTAATTTTGATATTTATTTATGTAAGTGTAATTGCAACTGCAAGAGATTGTGTCACAAATTGACTAATATGAAAACTTTCAGCACGGTTATATTTGTTGTTTTGTACTGCAAAAAAAACAAATTATTCAGGCTGCCGCTTCAACAACGGGTCAGACAGCACTAGATTGCTATAAAAATGGAACAGAATATTAATTTTACAGACCTGAATACGCTTGAAACTTTGTGTGATGATTGTTTGATTGTTTTTTATATAATACGTCATATGAACCAACTTTTTCGCCTCAGTGGTCGCACAATGCCAATCTACTATGAGCGAAATTATGTCAAAATTAATTCGCGAAAAAACACACATTTTCACTTTGGTGCACTTGTTAACTCACACGCGCCCAGGCACACTCATTCCCACTAGATCATTCATGCTCGGTGATTCAAAACCGCCCTCTAACACGCATTTACTCGCAGTCTCTCTCGTATTCATGTTCTCACATGCCCTCCTGCCCCTGTTCACTCCCCTCAATCACTCTCTCATTCATTCACATACCCATTCTAACTACTCCTCCGCCGATCTTCTCCGCGCTATCCATTCACATTCTTTCGCGTCTTATTCACGTTGTTTAGCCAGGAGAGACGCTGACGGCGTACGTCAACCCGCCTTGCACAACCTGAAGCGTCCTCCAAAGCGAATGGTCACCTCCTGAAACAAAAGTGACCATCTTATGGCTATATTTTCTTCAGCGCGGTGAACGAACATTTCATTTTATTTTCCCCCCAATTTCCCTTTTAAATGCCGCGCAGAGCTGGAATCCAGGGGCCATAAAAGCTGTGTTCGTGTGACCTCAAAGAGTGTCTACGCCCCTGGCGCGCCGCCAACCTGCGGCCCGAATATCTACTCTTATGAAAATGTAACTAGCTGCGATTCCGCTGGCAGAGTTGTAATCTTCGCACATTCGTAATTCGCTTAGGACTGCACGTCGTTGGCGAAAGTTGCAGCGAGGTCGCGAACGCGACGGACGTTGCGCGGGTGATGGCGGCGGGGGGCGGAGGGGAAGGATGCGCAGGCGAAGCGCAGAAGTCCCTCCCTGTTGCCTCCGCCGCCTCGAGCGCTGCGCTCGAAATCCAGCTGCGTCCGCCGGTGCCGCGCCTCCGTCCGCTGCGCGGAGCGTGGCTATTTTCAACGGCGTGTTTTACACAATTAACCTTAATTACTGAATTTCAAAGCGTGCGCTATTTAAAAATAAAAGGCGACAGCAGCAGTGGCAGCCTCGCCGCGGGGGCAGCGTGGGGGGAGGGGCGGTGGAGGGCGAGCGACGTGACGGCGTGAGCGCGTGGGGTGGTAGGGTGGCGGGGAGCCACAGTCCTTCCCAGAGGAGCGGGTGGGGAGCGGCGGGTGACGGAGCGGGGCGCCCCGGCCGAGCAGCCGTCACCGGCGCTGTCTTCGCCTCTTCTGCGGGCCCCGCCTCTCGCCTCCGCGCCCCGCACCCCACCGTGCCGCTCGCTTGGCGCTCGCCCGCACTTGACCCTCGGCCGTTCTCTTTTCTATTCTCTCACACGGAGCCTAATGAATAAGTAGCGTGTAAAAAAGCAAAAACCCCTCAGAGACCAATGAATACATTTGAAAGGTAAATACACGGATAGATTTGAACTCGAATGGAAATCCTCTGAGATTAGTATTTGATTTGAAGTCGATTGGTTTTTTGCAGCATATATATTCTAGGTTTTTAATAACGTTTTGAACATTTGATTTTACTTATTTGTAGCAATGAGTATTTATTTTTTACTGCACTTTAACTGTACACTACGGTAAAAATTGGATACAAATAAAACATACGTAATATCGACAGGTGAATATTACACGGCATTTTGAGACGGCATATTCAACACCGACAGGCATTTAAGGTGAGTGGAATTTTGTAATTAGAAAACGATGGCAATGAGGTAGAAATACCCTGACTAGAAAAATATTTGAAGTAAAATTAAAGAGTGTTTGTGAAAAGATCACGGCGAAATCTTGTTTGAACTCGATTATTTCTCTGGCACTTTATTATTAAAATATATGCTCATTCATTGCTTTATAAAACATATTTTAAATATAACTTCGTTATTAAAAAATGAGCAGTTCAGTAATTTCGAATTGTGTTTTGTACTCGCTTTGATAACAATGCACTTCATCTCCCGCCATATCCCTGCTCGACTTTTCTATGTACGAAATGAATGCCCCTTCGCCTGTAATTTCGCTTCCACGCTAAAATGGTCTATTCCTTTCAAGTTACCCTCTATCTTGTTCCATAGCAAATTCAATTTTATTTCCCTGTTCTCTCTTTCTGCCTTTAATACTCCCTTGGAGCGTTTTCGCCTGCACTCCATTTTCTCCGCCAAAGAATTCTGTCACTTTCTCATTAAGAGACTTCACTATTACTCCGCAACTCCCAGCATATAATTCTTCACAACTTTGCAATTACTTTCTAATGCGCCCTTACATTTCTGTCACTAACTTATTTTGCTATTTATACCATCGTTCATATAGTGTAACTAGCTCCTGAGTATCTCCGTTGCTAATAATTTGAATTGATGTATTCTTACTACCAATATACTGCACATCACTTTTGCACTTATTTGTTTCACAAAGGCAGTATATTTATGGTCGCGGTTTCGAAATCTGTTGACATGGTGGGAAATTCTAGACAACTTAATTTCCTTTGCAGATCTTACAAGTGAGGAGTATTGTATGAAGATGTATGTAGTTTCAAAACTCATTGTCAACTGTCGACTACACTCTTTTCAGCAAAATACAACGGTCATTTCCATCACATGAAAAATTTTCGATCGACTGCCCAAACGAAAAAAAAGCATGACTTGATGGCCCTGGATGAGTATCGCCACTTTAAAAGAACCTTATTTCAATTCAGTTAAGTCCAATCCTCCGCTGGAAGAACACGATTGATGGATGGCGGAACAAAACTGATCATGGAACCTCGTCCATCACGGGCGCGCGATGTGCCAGTGAGGGCGTTCTTTGCCAGTGAGGGCGTTCTTTGCGATGCGGCCGTGGACGCCACCCGGTCGCCTTCCGCCTCCGCTTCCTCCTCGCCCCCGCTTGACCCCGCACCATCCCTCCCCCGATCGGGCCAGAATTACCCTTCATTGCTTTTATATAATGATTCCGGGCGCGTCAACTGCTGTCATTAGTCCCGTACGTGTAGTGCATTTTTTATCGCGGGAGGTGGTGGTGATCGTCGCTCGCTGGAAAGTGATATCCGGCGCCGACCTACCCATCGATTTGCAGGGTTTTCTCTTACCAGGTATTTCCCACCAGTGGGGCACCGCCCCGACCGAAACAAGCTCTAAGCTCCGGACCGGTCTTCCGGCATGTGTGGTAGTGTAGTGCGTGTACGTGTGAGTAATTGAGAGGAAGGAAAGAACGCACTCGGTCCGTCGCTCGTTTGTTAGGGGACTGCTCCGGCATTCGCCTGGTGTCGATCGGAGAAACCACGGACAACTACCGATCACAGCAGCCGTTCGCGAGAATTCTCCTCCATGTAGCGTCTGAATTCGATCTAGCTGTGTAGCTAGTGTCGGAAATTCTTGCACCTCCCCGTTAGAGCCACTGCAGTGACATCAATTGTTGCCCTGAACCACCTAAACCGGTGCGGAGCCTGCATGAGGCGCGCGCGCCGCTTCGTGTGTCGCCGCCGCCGCCGCCGCCGCCGCCGCCGGGCCGGGCCGCGCCGTTTGGCAGGCCGCGAGCGCGCACCTCCCCCGCGCGCCTAATGGCTTCCTGAGCGAGGTTTGTCAGTCGGCGGGCCACTGCTGGCGCGCAGCCAGTCGCCTTATGAAAGTGTAACGAGGCCCAGCCAGCATTATAATCTTCACAGATTTAACTCTCCGTCCCCCTCATTCATAATTCGGTGGCCGCACGCTCAATTGAGTGACCGGTGGGCACAAGGGAGTGCGCGGAAACGGCAGCAGTAGCAACGAGAACGGACCGGCGCGGCGTCCGTGGACGGAAGAGGGGTGCGATGGCGGCGGCGCTATGACACCCGTGCGGATGCCCCGGCGCTGACTGATGGCAGCATGGCAATGCTTCTCCTGGCTCGAGGAGAGGGAGCAGCAGCCGGAACACGATACTTCTCCCACACACGTCACATACAGTGTTTACTGTTTTTTTACTATTAAAAATGCAGTCGGATCTCCAGTTATAAATAAAATCGAACATCGTTACAGGGTCCATGGATTTCAAGGTGGCTCACGGAGCTCAAGAAAGACAATAAGCCCGAATTGTCTCATAATTTTTATTATAATTTCAACATTTATGTAATTCAATTAATTGTTCTCGAAACGTATATCTTTCTATTTTGCAAGCTAATATGTGACGATCTGAAACACGCGAGTTCTAGAAAGCAGACATGAGCTTTTCGAAACAGTTGACCACGAGAGGAAAAAAATTATCAAAATATATCAATATAATCATTTTAAGGAATAATACTATATTATTATATATGTTTGATGATTTTTTTAAGCGCCGCATGTAACCTTGCTTTTACCGGAATCCGAATTTTGTTTTCTGGAGATCTTGACGGTATCTGACACGGACCGCAAACACCGTTTGCGTCGTCTCGCTGTCGAACTGCGTATGTACCCTACAGCCAATCTCCTGACGCTTCTTGGCTTTCCACCATCGCTTTACTCTTCCGTCGCAATTTAAAAGTGCAGTCGGATCTCCAGTTATCGAACATCTATAAATCGAAGTCCTCCATGTATTGAAAATTGTATCGGTCCGGAGGAATTTCAATTAAAAAGCGTTTCTTTATGTTGAAAAATGTATGTTTATATATTACAAACGTATTTGGGAATTTTGCCATACATTTAATAGATTCGCGTAAAATTAAATTGGCTTCGAATTCATTTATCATTAGGTAATATATCCCATTCAGTTTACCAATGATTCTTTTAAGGTAACCTTTTAATCGTGTATACAAGTATTTCATGATCATCGTCATTGATTCTACATAGTGTGTAATAAAAGGGTGTATTGATTATGTGTGTTGCCTATAGAGGAGTGCCGTTAGGAGTAAAAAATGCTAATGTGATGACAGATCTTGCCATTTCATTTTCTCGTGCGTTTAATATCTTACATACAACACTCGCGTGATCTTTTTGTTTTCATTTTCAGTGTAGATGCACAATGGACAAACGCAACAAAAATGAAGGGATCTTTTAAAAGCATTTCAACACTGACGAATAAAATGAGAGAAACGCCTTTGTGATATGTTCCTTTTCATCTCTTTTAAAATTGGCACTGCCGTAAGCGATGCCTTCTCAAATTGGCATATCAAAATGGTACCATCTAATTTACACAAACTCTTTTCTAGCTGTTGAAATTTAAGTTGAAGAATTTTTTCTAAAATAGTGAACAAATGAAATTCACAAAATTTTTAAGAATCATACGTTAAAAATAAAAAAATCTTAATGATCGTAGTGTCATTGTCAACCGTAAATTGTGTAATGTTTTAGTGATTTGTCATTTTCTGCTTGGCTGTAGTGTTTGTTTTCTTTTAGTGTTCCGCCTAATTAACTCAATTTAAATAACATTACGCACATTCTGTCGAAAAAGCTTATTTTTTGGTCTGATACCAAGTTATTTTCTGTGGACTTGACTACAGTACCTCAGAAAAGTTTCAATTTAATTTATTTTGCCTTTCATTCCTCTTTATATATTCTCGTTAACTTCCGCCGGACTCCGTTCCTTCTCGCGTCTCCAGAACGCCATTCCTTCCTCTAATTTTCCTGGCCAGCGCTCCTGTCGGCGACTTCCCGTGCTCTCTTCTTACGCCACCAAGTTCCCCCGCACGCTCGCTTGCAACGCTTAGTGCTCCGTCGCCACTCCGGCCCCGGCGCACATCCGTCGTCCCGCCTTGCGCTCTCCGCCCGCGCCGCCGCCGCCGCCGCTGCCACCGCCGTCGCCCCCGTCGCCGTCGGCCGTTTCTTTATTGAACGTGCTACGGCCGGTGCGCTCGCGGGTCAGCGCGCCTGTCAACGCGCCCCACCCCCAGCCCTTCACTTTCGTCGCTCACGCCCTGGTCCTCTCCATCTCCCGCCCTTCCCGCCCCCATGTAGTTCTTTCTCCTGGCTCTTTCCCTGTCTTCTTCTGGCTGTCACCTCATCTCACTCGATCTTCTTTCTTGTTACTCCAGTTCCGACGATTTGTTTGCTCTGCCCCTTCCCCCCCATTTTCCTTTCTTCAACTTCCTTCTCTCTGTTCTTTTGATTGTTTACATTTATTAACGTATGGCTGAACGTGACATTTATATAATTAAAAGAAAAAATATTTTTCGTCTTCCTTTCTTCTCTTTTTCTCCCATCTTCCCCTCGTCCCTTTTCCTCCCTGCCTCCACCTTTTCCCCCCTTCCCGCCTTTCGCTCGCCCACTATCGCCATGCCTCTTCTCCATTCCTACGCCTCTTTTGCCTTACGTCCTCCCATGGGGTGGGAGGGCGCGCTGTCACGTCGCGGCGAGGTGGGGGCGCCTGGCGGAGAGCGGCGCGAACAGAGGCGTGTCAGGGCGGGGCAAGCCACCCCCTTTTAATAGCGTCTGCTGAAGCGAGCCTTGCATTTTTGTTGCGGACTATGTAGCCTTTGAGTTATAATTCTATATTTTCTTATTGCCTTGCTCGAAATAGACATTCTTTCCGTGTTGGGTTTCGTGTGAGGGATATGATCTGACGAAACGAGACCTGTCAGATGGTCTTTCGATATCGAGCGCCGTGAAAGATACATCGGAACACACTTCTATCATTAAAAAAACTCGTTTGCGTTGAATTATTTACATTTCTCTTGGGAAGATGAAAATGAGGGCAAAACGTGCAGTATAACACAAGCGGAGCAAAGTTGCGAATCTAAGTTTTATGTGGAAGTAAGTAGTGGCTCAGGAAGTTAGGAACAATTTCAAAACAATTCCGCTCCCCCGTAAAAGATTCTGGTATTTTCCTTGCGTTTCAGGGGCAGAACAGGCTTTCAATAGAGGGCGTTCTCCCCACCCTACGAATAGTCACGTGGCTTTTCTCTTCTGCACGACCCATCGACTGAGAAAGGCCGGCCCGATTTTAATCAAATGCCCAACCAACTCTTTGAGAAGTCACGGTTCTCTAACGACAAGAAATCGTTGAACGTTTTAGCAGAGAGGGTGGGTTAGTCAATTCCGAATGTATTAGCCTCGACTCTGTCGCCCGCCTGCTGCCGGGTTTTTCCACAGAGAGCTGAGTAGAACTGAGCAGGGGTAGTGCGTAAAGGGTTGGTGGCTTTTCAGGGTTACGAAACGCCGCGTCCGGGCGCTAGCAGCGTCCATCCGAAGGCTTCCTGCGTTCTCTCGGACCACCGAATTGCGCGCGTTTTATGGTGGGACTCGAGCGAAGTACAACAGGGCATTACCAGAGAGTTATCCCGAGAGAATTGATCATCGGGAAGAGGTACCGCGAAATGCACTAAGCTGCTTCAGTATTTAGTGATTACTTCCATCTCCAGAGATTGGGGGTGCGAAGAGGTGAGTTGAGAACGGAGAACGATGTCCTCCTACAGTGCACCCCAGAAGAGAGAGGTGATGTTTGTAAATTCGAAAATTACATTTAAGCATTACAGCTTGATGTGTGCCTCAATTCAAGTGTTTGTAATGAGAGGTATATCATATTATCACCAGATCGACTTTTTAAATTTTGGGAGACGGTACTCGTAAAGTTAGTTAAATGTCAACACGGTTATTCCAAATTATTATTATTATTGGTATCTTAAGTAAATGTTTTGAAATTGTTGTAAGTACTTCTGAAGTTGAAAATAATGCCACAACAGTAAAACAGCAGATAAAGAAATATAGTGTTTGAAACAGTGGATAGAGTACGTACGTTACAATAAGCATGTATTCCTATTTATGTACTAACACGAAACTGAAGAAGAAGAAGAGTTCCTAGATAATTGCGCAGAATGATATTTAGAAGAATTTTTCAAGATTTTGCGCGTGTTTTAACAGTAAAATAACTTACTAAGATACTGCAGAAGACAAGGAAATTTTGTTCAGCTCATCGCTCATTTCTGAATCACAAATCAGTTTTACGATGTCCCTTGTATTTACATTTTCAATAAAATTGAAATATCCAGAAGCCTACTATAATCTGAAATGTAAACTCAAATAAAGCGCTCTTAATCACGGGTATTTTGCATATTGTGTTTAATGTATAGGTGTGCACGATACTACTCTCGGAAGAAGCCCATTAGTAAGCAATGGAATAAATAAATGAGGTAAACAGAGAAGAGAGCAAAAATGCACCAAAAGGAAAAACAAAACTGGATGATATATGGTAGTAGGCGGAGTGTTTCTTCGCTTTTGAGCACGTTTAGTTCCGCGAGCGAGGTCATCCTCCATGCAGAGGTCTGAATTCGCAACTCAAACTCTTCTTTTAGTTCGTCTTAAAGCTACACCTAAAGGGTGAATTATTTATGAAGCAGCGCAATAGTAAGTTGAAAAAACAGTTTGATATATGGAGCTTGTTTCAGACATAACACTTTTCAAATAAATGATTTGTATGTTTCGTAGTCTGTTTTCAAACATTCATGTTGTTTATTATAAGTAAAGAACGATTTTGCGGGTCCAAACCCAATGATAGAATAGTCATTTATCTTCCCTATAAATTCGAAGGCGTCTTTCTCACGGGTAGTTTTATGGTCAAATAAAACTTTTTAAAATTAATGAAAAAGAATATGAAGTGTCACACGGTTGCCGAAGACAAATTTATATATACATAAAAGTTACACAGAATTGCAGTCCATATTTTATTGAGAGTTTTAGTTTGACTTGTCTGTCGAATGGAACATGTTTCTAAATTTAGAAAGAAAATAGTTTTTAATATTATTTTTATTGGTTAATTTAAAGGAGCAATAACTATAGACACAACAAATCATGAACGTAGTAGGTGAAGATTGGCAGCGGTAATATTGTTCTTTATTTTAAATTATTAGACATTGTACTTATTTCAAAAGTTTTGTCACTCACATTCCTGAGGAATTAGTTATTTTTCCATACTAATATATTATGATAACTCGGTAAGATGAACTTGTAACAATTCTAGTCTCCTAAATGTAAACATGGAAATTTAGGAAAATAAATTGATGCATACTCTTCGGAGATTGTTGTGAAAACGAAAGTTTAAAGATGGAAAATGTATATAAGTTTGAGAAAAGGAAGCGGAAAACGTGTAGATGACGGTCGTGTTTTCGACATTTTTGTTTACAGGTCTAAGTTACAGAAGAAGATATTATTAATAACTCACATGACATTAAAATGTAAGGAAACTTCCGGGGTATTTAGAGTTTCAACTTCACCCAATATGAACATTTAATGAGAAGGTGATTTGGAATATAACCAAATGTTTTATTATAGCATTATATGCATTTATGACTCAAATTTGGAAATATAATTTTAGAAATAAAGTAAGTTTTCCCAGATTCATATTTTATGATGTAACTCAGCTTCATATTTTTAATTTAAAAGCTGAGATAAAGGAAAATCTTTGTCACTAATATTCGCAGATCTGGACTTTTATATGGAAATTATTGTGAATGATTGTATTTAATTATACATATTTGCAGTACTGCAAGTAACTGTCCTATTGTTCCCAACCTTACTGCATGCCGTTTCTGTGTCTGATTTTATCTCGACCTGGGCTTTCTTTTCTCATTTCATTCGTATTATTGAAGGTTTGCCGTCTAGATGCGCGCAAAAGCATGTAGATAACCAATATGTCAATATCTGGGGCTGGTGCCTGCGTGGCTTATCTGCGCTCGTGCGCCGCGATCCATTCACCCACGTCGCGTAGAGAGGGCGAGCGGGAGGGAGCGGCGGGAGACGCAGAGGGTGGGCGCGGGGAGGGGTAAGAGGTCCAACGGGAGAGGTCGCCGGCGGGCGCAACGGCGGGCGCCGAGAGGTCGTACGCTGGGAGCTTCGATTCGCTCCGGTCAACGCGTCGCGCGTTGCCCAGATTTGCCGGCCCCCTCCCGGTGAAGGATTTCGTTTTCGGAGTGGCCCAAACAGTGCGAGACACGAAGCGCAGTGGAAGGTCAGGATTCGACACGACGCCGAGGATATGAAGATGGAATAGGAAAGAAGATCAAAATATCGGTATATTTCCAGGAAATGTAAGGATGGTGTGGAATTATAAGTAAAGCTATTATAGAAACTGGATTCATTGTCATTGCGGGATGTGGATGGGACAGTGATATTATTTTAACACCGTTTGTACAATTACGTAATGCACGAACCATCTACTTCGAGTTACAAGACGTTAGGACTCCTTTCTATAGAGACTGTGTCTAAGGGGTCCAAATACGTTGCTAAATTCATCACGGAGGAAAACGGTAACGTCTGCAAAGGTTTAGAAGTGTATCGGAAACAGCGCAGTTCCTTCCGGGAGCGGGAGGTGTGAAAGCGAAGTGCTGCCGAAGGCTGCGAAAACTGAGGCCCCATGTGGGATGAGGTAGTGGGTGGGACGGTGACGGTCGAGGCTGGGGCGAGGAAAAACGCGTGTGCTCGCGGCTCGACGAACGACATGAGGCCGAGTCACTAACAAGATCTCAAGCTCGTATATCTCGAGGCTCGCTGCGCGCGCCCGCCGGAATCCTGATTCCCCTGTTCAGTATTCCGATTCCCCCGGCAGGAGCGGCGCGGGCGCACGGGGCCTTCCGGCGGTGCGGGCGGCGCGGGCGGCGCGGGCGGCGCGGGCGGCGCGGGCGGCGCGGGCGGCGCGGGGCGGCGCGGGCCGGCGCGGGCGGCGCGGGCGGCGCGGGCGGCGCGGGCGGCGCGGGCGGCGCGGGTGGCGCGGGTGATAGGGGCCGCTGGTGAAAGCGGAGCCTGCAACTCTAGATACCAGATGGCGAGGACTGGGGACAGAACGATTCTCTTGAATCCGCTGGGAAATAACGATAAGAGTAATACGAAGTAAATGAACAAATTGTGTCTAAGACAGCGAGGCGGAAAGGAAAGACAGAAAGACATGATGTAATAGGGAAATAATTATTGTGAAGTAATATTGGGTGAGGAATCTGATATGTTTAAATGAAGGAAGACGAGAATGACACACACACACATCACAAAATCTGCAGACAAGAATAACTATTTTAAAAATGATAAATACAATAATAGTTTAATGATAAGTGCCTTAAGGCAATGTCTGATACAAAAACGTAAATGTAACATAACATTCTAATTATACACGTAATCAAAATTTAAAGGAAAAGAAATGAATCCGCATATTACTGTTCAAATTATGTCAATAAAATACATTCATTATTTTCGGCGAAAATGTGAAGAAACGTTGTACAAAAAATAATCGAAAAATAGGAAAACATGAAAACAACGAGAAAGCTTTTGCACAAAATAAATTGGATAGGATAAGGGGGTTGAGGGAAAAACAAGCCACGAATGAAAAGGTGTTCCGCAGTCAGAGACGGAGAATTGTTGTTGGAGCAGAGCAGACGCTTGCTGAGCCAACAGCGAGGGGGCGAGGCTGGAGTAAGCGGACCCGCTTACGGCAGCGTCAGGTAGGGCCGCCGTCCCCCGTCGGAGATCCGCCTGGATTGTCTCGACGGCCCCCTTTGTCTCCAAGCCCTAGGCCACCCGCCCACGCAGCGCGGCGTAGCGCGACGCGACGCAACCGCTCCCGTGCCCTCACGTCCCCGGCCTTCCCTCTTTGTCCCGCCCCTCTCCACTGCCCCCGCCCTCGTTCCTCCCCGCCCTTGCCACCGTCCCCACCCGCAATCGCCCCTCCTTTCGTCTTCGCACTCGCTCTCACTCACCCCCTTCTCTGCATTCACTCCTGCAATCACCCCCTTCACTCGCACTCGCCCACGCACTCCTTCCCGTACACTCGCCCTCACTCTCGCCTCCACACTCACTCCCTCAATTCGTCCCCGCTCTCGTCCACACACTCGCCCCTGAACTGGCCTTCACCCTCTCCCCCGCACTCGCTCCCTCTCTTGTCTCCGCACTCGCTCCACTCACTCCCCCGCACTCGCCCCTGCACTCGTCCCGCACTCGTTCCCGCACTCGCACTCGCTCCCGCACTCGCATCACGCAATCCTCCTCGCAATCGTCCCCGCATTCTCCCTGCACTCGCTTCAGCCCTCGCACTCGCTCCTGGGCTCGCTGCGGATCCGCATTCCCCCGCATCCCGGCGCAGGCGTCGCGTCGCACGGGGCCGGCGGCGTCCCGGGGAGGACGTGCAAAAGCTCGCTTATGAGGCACGTCAAGTAGCCGGCCATTTTGGAGACGGCGCGCCGTCCCTCAATGCATAAGTGGGTCCGGGAACAGCTGCCGCTGAAAATGGCATAATGGGAACGTGGATTTATCACCGTCATACCTACCTTATGGAACAATAAATATTATTTGCGACCATTATATTGAAGTACCTTATTCGAAATAATATTATTATCGCAATTTAATGAAATAAAGTTAAATGAATGTGTGATAGGTGGAATCCAATTCTAATCAGCATATTTGAAATATTTACTACACTTACGAGATGAATAAACCACTGCATTTTCCCTAAAGGAGAAACTAATATACGCGATGATTTCCTATTTATAACTAGTGGTGTAACAGCAGCATATACTTTCTCGCGTCATTTTTAACATTTTCAATTCTTTTATAATTCAAATCTTAAACGAAAACGAGTCCTACGCCATTCTCCTAAACGTTCCTTGTTAAACTCGAAGAAAAGTTTAAAAAAATAAATTTGGAGCCGTTTTTGAAAAAAAATGATACATTAAATTAACTTCTAGCACAAATTACACGTTTGTTCAAAAACTCATACTTTACTTTTTTATAAAGATCTAATTGTTTAGAACAGATTTAAACAGATTTAGAACAGATTTAAGGTATAAATCCCTGTCTTCAATACTGTAGTTTTGATAT
Source organism: Acheta domesticus (assembly GCA_031308135.1). Taxonomy (NCBI): domain Eukaryota; kingdom Metazoa; phylum Arthropoda; class Insecta; order Orthoptera; family Gryllidae; genus Acheta; species Acheta domesticus. The sequence goes on from JAHLJT010008446.1 coordinate 58,169,522, forward strand.
GTTAACATTTTGCAATTTTCGAAAATACAGTTCTTTGATTCACACGTTCTTTGATACATACGAGGAGAAAATTTAAAAAAAAAATTGGACCCGTTTTTCAGAAAAACATGTTTATATTTCATGCAATATACATGCCTATATTTCATGAAAAATTACGCGAATACTACTCATACTTTTCGTGAAATTGTGCATGATATTAATTGACGATCTGTCTTTAAATAACAGTCGTTATTAAGGAAAAATATCTTTCTTCAAAATTGTAGTTGTAGGAAGATGCCGAATAAAATTGTGAACCTTTGCAATTGCCGAAAAAAATCATTTCAAAGGAATTACAACGAAAACCATATCTGCGCCTTTTTTAAGCAACTCTACCGGCGGCCGAAGTTGGAGAAGAAATTGGGAGTCATTATTAATAAAATTTTGAAAATTTAAGGGTTCACGTAAAGTACCCTGAAAAATCCAAATTACCATTTCAAACTCAGAGGGTCTCGAGCTCCTTCAAACCGATCGACAAATATAAATTTTGAAAAAAATGTCTGGACGGTTTACGCGCTAGCGTAAGGCTTTGCCGCTATTCAATTTTTTCGCTATCCAGAATCCTCAAAACATATATTTGTACTACACGACGTATTAGAGGATTGGTGGTATAAAGGAATAAGATTTATCCACTTTTTTATTACCTGGGCTCGGCAATAAGAGTTTTTCCAAAGAAGAATAGCCATCTTCCGGGACACTTTTACTTTCTCTTATGAAGATGTAAGACGACGAATTAAATGAAATTGCAAATTTTAAATCACTTACTTTTTATTATTTTATGCCTGAGAGAATATTCATGGGTTATATTATTATGCAAAGTTGTAAAGCTCTGGATCTGTTTTGTGTTTTTTCGAAAATATGTTTAATTTGTGAAGCAATGAAACCGAAACAATTTCTTCATACTGTAATTGTTAATTGATGTTGAGTCAGGTCACTATTCCTGATATTCATTTCGCTTCATGACTGTACATACATCAGAGTTGCACAGAGGTCTCTAAATAGCGGAGTGTATGAGTATATGAAGTAAGTTCTGAAGCAATATTTTGTTGCATCTATTAAGTTGAAGGGCACATCATCTGTATATTGCTTATCGAGCGTTACAATTTTAGTGTGCCGAAAGTGACTACATATGGAAAGTCGGCGTTCGCCTAATGTTATTTTTGTCTCAGACTCGAAATAATCCTTCTACGATACAAGTAACACTAGCCTTTTTTGTTGCATTATTTTATTCCATACCATTTCCTTCTTTCTTAACGCCAATTTCTGGGTGGAACGAGGTTTCTTTCTTTCTTAAAAGAGCGGGCACGCTTT
>JAHLJT010008446.1:58171868-58223287 GCA_031308135.1 Acheta domesticus
CGACCTTCGAGGTTTAGGCAAACTACTGAAGATGTTTATGGAAAGTCTTCTCCACAGGGACACTAAGTTGCAGAAGCTGTTAGTAGTTTCATCCAGAAGCAGCATCTGAAATTCAATGTTAGTTGGTTGGTCCCTTGTGCCTCGTTGAAATAAATGTCTACATGTATTACAGCTATTAGGTCATTCGGATCAGTAGCAAAGACTTGTTATTCTACAGAAAATTAAAATATAAATTATTGTAAATTTCTGTTGAGGTACTAGTAGAGGATGACATTTCAATTGTGTAAAAGAACAATATAAGTCGTGAATGGTTGGTTGTTTTGTATGAAATACATGTAATACAGAATATATAAATACCATACTCGTTAGTCCTTAATTCATAACCGAGTGCATTGCACCATCCACGCAATTGGCGGAGGAGTACAGTTTTTTGGATATATTTAGTTGTAACCAAGAGCGACACATTTTATTGTTTTTTTAGTTTCCATGATGTCAAATTACACTTAATACAGCACATAATATCTGTTATATTTCTACGGTTTATTTATTTATTAATTAGTTTACGTCAGATGAATTAAAAACTGTGCGATGTTCTACAGGGAGAAGTGAATTCTGTGCACGTTTTCATAATTCTATGATCGCGACCCGAAGCCATATATTAGTTGAATTTTGAAAACAAAGAAATGAGCGTTTTTTGTTGTTTCAAGAATTGTTAACAAAGTATTCATTCCGATGTAATAAAATATATTTTCAAGGGTAAATCAGTTATACTATTTTGGCTCTTATCGCTCACCATGTCCTTCGTGAAGGAATAATATTTCCTGCCACGACAAAATGGAGAACGATAATTTGTATAACTATGTTTCCCACTGAATCCTTGAAGGCGTGCACAGATAAAGAAGTTACAGTTATGTCCAGAAGGAAAACAAGGAGCCATCTCAGCATTTGCTCAAAGGATCAGGGAAACTGGACTAAAAACCTGATCGAGATGGGGTCATGGAGCAAGAAGTTGAGATACAGTACTTGTTAGAGGTTGTCTAGAATTATACAATCCAAATGGAAAATAATACATTAAATATCATAGTTAAAATTAAAAACTTCTTTCCTTTTTGATGCTGCGGTATAGTCTCTAATTGTATAGAAAAAGTTATGCAGCAGAAAAGATTTTACTTGGGATTTCAGAACTTCATGATAATAAAATGATCATGACATTGAAATAAAACAACGTGAAAAGAGCATTTAAGAAGGGAACCGAAATTAGGGAGACCGAGATTGCGTGGTGAGTAGGGTTAAATGTTCACCCCAGGCTATTTCCATAACTGTTATGTGAACTTGCCTTTGATAGTCTAAATGACTCATCATATGAATACCTGGCTGCGGGAGTTGATTCATTTACCTCAACACTTGTACAATTTTAACGGTAACGTTTTGCAAATGTGAAAAGTAAAAATTAACTCTTCTGTGACAAAAGTGTTGTTATATTTTCAATACTTTTTGTCTCTTTAAAAATTCAAGAGTGTAAAAATAAATATAAAAAATTATTGGTGTCTTAACGCTCGTTAAAATTTTCTATAAACTATCGAACATGAAATCCTTCTTTGGTCACGTGGTCACAAAGCGACCGTGGTGAATGGTCTGAATGAATTGTCTTCATACCCGTGAAAATTAAATATTAAGATAGCCCGAAAGTTGAAAATTGTATGGTATTGAGTTTGCGCTGCAAAAATACTACCATAATTATCTTAACACGACTAAAAGCTACGATTTAAGCGTTTCTTAGCTATTTCTATGCCTTCGAATTTGGAAAGAATTCATATTACATTTGACGAAGGAAAGTAACGTTTTCAGTTCCTTCCATGTTGAATTCGGATGAGATAATATTATTATAAGCGTAAAATACGGGAAGAATTAGAATAAACGAATAAAAAACAAACACGACAACATTGAGATAAGTGACTTCATTAAAAATCTTTAATTATTTGTGAAATTTGCAATTGAAAAACGCACACATTAGTCCGGATCTTCCATGCATTTCACTACTCAAATACAGTACAGGAATAAACGTAATGAAGAAAAGAAAAATTAAAGTTTTCATACGTAATGAAAAAAGTTGGTGCTAACGAGTATATTCATGCTCTAGTTAAACATACATTTTCTCTTAAAGTTACATTGAAATTCTAAGACTTCCCCAGGAGAAAATGTATCGCAATATTGTTGTTCCAATACACACAGAAGAATGGAGGACCCTCCACAACATATATCAGCGGGGCTAATATGACATTTACAAGACACTTCTCAAAAGGCATACAATCTAAAATAAATAGAACAATTAATAAGGTCAAAATCTAGAAAAATAAGGCAGACATGTAGGCTTTAAATTCGTTTGTTATATTGGTTTGAAGAATTTCAATAGGTATAGTGTGTTATAAATTGTATACATGAATGTTTAAATGTTTCTTTCATTTCTTTATATCGTAGGATTTAAATTGTTACTAATAAACATGTTGTGGAAGTATTGTATAGTTGTCTCCTTATAACATTTCAGTTACTTATGTGCAAGTAAAATAATACTTTATAGAAGACTACATTTACCGTTTAAAACACTCAATAATCTCAAATCGTTGATACTAATTTGTTTGCAGAATTATCATTTGTGATAAAAGGAAGGCAATTGAAAAATTCACGCTCCGACGGTGTGTAGAAAAAACATTTAGTTCGCTTTCTGGGTTTCATGAAAAATTTGCTTTTCGTCGGTTATATCCTTTCTGACACTTGTAATTCAAATTCATCTGTGTTCATTCCGTCAGAGATTTGACCTGCATTTCTTCTGTATTAACTTCCTGAGAATAAAAAAAGGCTTGCCTTTTCTCTCCATATCCCACTTGCATTTCCTGTCCCAATACATTTTGTTCCCGGTTTATCACATCTCCATTTCTTTTTTCTGTCACCCCTTCCCTTCATTTCATCAGCATCCACTTTACCCCGACCGGTAATACACTATGCAACAAACACACAGCCAATATAAACAGCTGAACATTGCTCATTTATCCAACAAAGCCACCAACGACATTACCTGTGCACACACTTTGAGTACTTTAGGCATCTGCTTGACTTGGGTATGCAGCGAATACGCTACCCTGAGCACACGAACACCTTTGCCGTCTCCCTCATCGCGCTGCTTTCCCTGCCTGACTAGCACCCCCCCTACCGCTGCCCGTCCCCACCCACTCAGCGCAGCGGGCCGGCGCGTCCTCATTGCTGGTCTCGCTGTCCACGTCCTTAGTGGGGTTCTCCGGCCCCGGTGGGCAGCAAGCAGTCCCCGGCGAGGCGAGGCAAGCGAAGCGCGGCTATGTAATTCTCATGCAGCTTTAACGCCGCCCTGCGCCCGCCACGAATTGTTTTGACACCCTACCGGACGAGCAAAGGCTTCCAAAGCTCTGCACCGTGCTTCGTTCAAGTGGTGCGCTGTTTATGACTCTCTTGTAAAATATGTAAATCCGAATTGGCGCCGACCGTAATGATGCGAGAAGGCGCGTTTTGTGCTATAAATTATTTGTATCCAGTAGCGAAGCGACGTACGCTCGCACGACGGAACAAGAACAACAGTCATTGGGTGCTTTTTTTTTTCTCTGTACGTTCCTATCCCGCAGCGCTGGATACAATAGCACCTTTGTTACCGTCGCGTGAAAGGTTCCGAGGTTCGTTGGCTGGTGCGAGCGGTTTTGTTGAGTTAAAGAGGCGTCATCATTCATGATTCAACGGGCGAGTTGAAAAGCATTGCCCTAAATATCTCGCATTTAACCGGGGCGATATTTATTGCCGTGTTCTAAACAGAGAAACAGCGTTCTCGTAAACTAAAAATCTTACGCCGCTTGTGGACGCTCCGATAATTTCCCATTTGCTAACCGCCCCACCCGGGAACGTAATGGGCGTTGTGTTGGCTGCGGCGACCGCCGTGTGCGGTTGAGCGTAAAATCTGAGCGGTGGCGCTAATGCGTTCTTTAAAAAATCCGCATATTCCTGGCTACAGCCTCTTCTACCTACGTCGTGGCTTACTGTTCGAAACGAACAATCTGGTCTTGTGTTTTTCGGGCCGTCGTGATATTCCTCTGTTTAAGCGGCCCCGGCGATATAATGGAATTTTGATGCGTCTGCCAACCCGTCGGAGAACGCCTCAATCGCTTTCAGTGTTCCCTCGCCGCAGATATGAAAAAGCGATGTCCCAAACGCTGCCAAAAAGTCAGTAGTGAAACCGGATTACCTGTCGCTTTAATTCGACGGGATTTGCGCCAGAGTTGGGAATTCGTGGGACGGAAACTAGGGCAGAAATCGCGAATATTCGCAGTTCTCCAGATTCGTATCTTTATTGCCGAACATTGTTTCGTGCACAAAGCTCTGCCTCATACCGATCGGACTAAATGCCAGGAGATATCTCCTGCGGATTGTTTGGCGGTCCTATGTTTAGCGTTCGCTGTAGTTCGATGGATAAAGCAGGCAGGACTAAGTGGCCGGCTGGCCGTGTATTTCAAGTCGTCAGGACAGACCCTCCCGCCGCCGTCGCCGCCGCCGCCGTTCGTCGTAGTCGTCCTGTTTCTGGGTCTTGATGCTTTCTTGGGTCTTCTGATGCCACGCATAGAGTTAAATAAAACACGGCCTAAACCTGCGTCCATTTCATGTTGAATCCCTGGCAAGCCTGACGTATCTTCGGACCCAAAATACGAGGCAGCGCCGGAGTAGCGAGGCTGCCGCCCCACACTGGACAACACCCAACAGGCCACTTCAGCAGCCCCGGTCGGCCGTGGGCTAAGCAGCACTCGCCATTACGGCATCCAAATAAAAACGAGAGGAAGAAGAAAGCAGATGGCCTACATTTACATTTACGGTACTTCTAAAGAAACGTAAATGTTCTTGGTTTTAAAAATGCAGCAAATCGCTTGTTAGATAACACTTTGTAGTATATCTAACTTGTTTTCCCAACGTGTGATATTTCCACTTAGGAGGGAAAACATTTTTAACTGAATAAAATGTAATGTCAACTATTTTATTGGTAACTGTTAACTTTGTCTTATATTTTAGATTAGTCTTCATTTTATAATATTTATTACTCTGCTGTAGAATAGTTTCATTCATATTTTCGAAAGCTTTACACTCCATGCACGATTATTGGCTGGGGAAGAAGACTCTTCCCTTCACTTTTCTAATATAGGACGATTGGAAACAATTTAAAATAGTTTTTAACGTGTATTCATGTTACCCATTCACTTCAAAGCACCAATTGTTTTATGCTTGTAATGGAAAACGCCGAAACATCACATCTGCCATCATTAATCATTTTATATCAAAACAACGCTATCATTAATATTACTTTCTACTGAAAATGCAAAACACCCATTGAAGATACGTGTTAAATTAGTATCAAGGCATGAATCCGAACTGTAGCTTTATGATTTTGAAAGTATAAAACACTTTTTTCACTAATGGCTAAAGGAAATTCAAAAGACATTACTTCTACTTATATCTAAAAAAATAGACCTTGTTCTTCATGTTTATTTAGGAGCTTAACTTAGAAAAGCGTTATAATTACTAACAATTTCTGTCCATTAACAGCAAGAATAAAATTACACCCTATCCATCAAACATATCAATACATGGCAGATGTTATCGTGTTACGGAAAGTCGCCCATAGTAATTATTTTCGGTGTGTCTCGCCCGTCCACTCCGGTGTATTGGTCGCATTGAACCCGCACATCCAATTGCGTGTCCTTTCACGGCTCGTGCCTTCCAAAAGCAAACGCAACGCCCCATCGCCGTAATTAGTTACGTCAGGACCTCGCCGAAGTATTTCTCTTCCAGTCCCACTGAACGCAGTCTTTTTTCAATAGCCAGCTGCGGACCAAAGCCTATGTAGCGTTCGCCGCCCGTCTCCCACCGCCCTCTTCCCACCACGCTCTTCCCACCGCCCTCTTCTCACCCCCATCTTCCCACCACTCCATTCCCACCGCCCTCTTCATACCGCTCTCTTCCCACCGCTCTCTCCCCACTGCCGTCTTCCCACCGCCTTCTTCCCACCGACTTCCTCCCACCGCCCACGTCTCGCAATGTGCCTCAGCGACCCGGCAAATTCGCTTTCGAGAAACGAAGAACGAAAACTGCCACATGGGAGCTTTCGCAACCGTTCGAAAGGCGGCGTAATTGCACGAGAAGTTGGGAGATATTTGAGGTCGTGCCGGTTTGGTCGCGTTTGCGGGCGATGATCGACTCGTAGCGGAGGCTGGTCACACGACGGGCACGGAGAGGGGGGCGGCGGAGGGCGGACGGAGGTGGACCGGCGGCAGGGGTGGGAGGCGGCCAACCGCTGAGCTACGAGCAGCCGCCAGCGGACCGTGCCAGGCCTGCCGCCAGCGCTTGCCCAGGAATTTACGCGAGCAATGACGTTTCCTCACGTGACTCCACTCGGAGGTTTCCTTCGGTGAATAAGCAAAACTCCTTTCAGACAGTTTGGACAGTCTCCTTTATTTTCAAACCACTACATTTTCATGATTAAGTAGCCCTCACGAACTGATATTTGCTCACAGGATCCTTACGTTATACAATTCACAATTGTGTTTTAAATACAATTTCTTAGCCCAGTTCCTTGTAAATACGAGGGTTGGGGCATAAGTCATGGCAACTATTTTTGTGAGAATACGAGCACGGGTGACAAATGTGAAATATACACATGGAAGAACAAGATATGAACCAAATGTACCGACATTTTACGGCATACCAAAATTGATTTTCTAATATGTATTAAGGTATTTAGTATGTCAGTATTGGTTTCATGTTCCAGAGCATTTTACTTTATACAAGTTCAGAATATTTTAAAAGCATTACATGCCTATTTTAAAGGCAAGATTAGGCATTTGCTCGATTACTGCACGTGCCACATCGGTCCGGACACTCACGCGCGTTGCATACTGGTTGGTAAGCGTCCTCGCAGAAACTCTCCTGCCCACCTTGCGACAGATTGGTATGGAAGAGTGTTATTCCTAAGAGCTTCTGCCAATTACCTGTGACTTTCTTAGTCATTTCTTCCAAGGAGTACGGGTATCTTGGCTTAAGGGCTGATCGCAATGGGTTACATCTGTTGTTGTGAACACACATTAGTACAGCACTTCTTTCACGCGACCAATAAAATTGTGTGATCCGATAAAATTTCGTTTAGAAAAAAAATATTGCCATGACCTCTGCCCCAACCCTCGAACAACTCTAAGATTATATCCTAAAATTATGTACTACGATTTCATCGTTATTCTCTTACATCTTCAAACAAATCTTGAAAAAAACCGCTGTTTTCTGTATTCAAAATTCAACTAGAATATGATTTAGGATAGAGATCACAGAATTATGAAAACGTGCACAAAAATTCACTTCTCCCCATAGCTCGTCACACACAGTTTTTAACTGTTTTTGACGTAAATAAATAAAACCACATCTTCTCGTGACTTATCTTGACAATGACAGATTACGTATGTGTGTTTTCGTATAAGAATGTGATGTTATTCAATAATTACTTCCATATATTTCTGTAAGTCACGTTCATAGGGTAATTAGTACAAAATTATAGATTTTCGCGTCATCATCCAATTTGAAGCAAATAGTGTTTTTAATAGTTAGGAAATATGTATTGGTGCGTTTAAGTAATGAACATTTGTGAGGACTGCTAATGTGATTAAGAATTAGCTGTCTTCCGCAGATTATTAAAATGTAATACGGCTTATACGCTAGCTATGGATGTATATTGATTTCCCAACAATCAACATGCACGTATATTTATACTTTAACCAATATGAAAAATTCTCTCTCTGCATTTTGGAAGCAACGAATATAACATGCTTTCGCTACCTTTACGGTTTGCTGACGATAATGTTGGAGAGAATTTAAACACGTGTTTGCCTATAGAAACAACTGAATATGAAATGTATAGAATATGGAATGGGTAAATATTGGTTTATAAAACAACGTATATTGCATACTTTGCAATGAATTGACTCAATAGTAAATAGATATTGTAGAAAACGCACAACTTCAGAAGATGTCGAAAAAGTAACTGGGTGCATTCTCTGATTCGAAATAATTTAGTAGTTCTTCAAAACAGCATGTGTATTCGTATTATTTGTAAATTTTACATAATATTATAATAATAACTTTTAATAACAAATTAGCAGAATTTGTACTAATACTTTAACCACCTCTTCAAACAAACAATTTGGCGATTCAAAGAAATACACTCCTTCAATTTTTGGAAATCTCCAAAGTTTTAAAAAAAATGACACTTCTTCAGTTGAATTCCGTGTAATGTGATCTATCCCGAATTACGTTTTAAATGTTTTAAGGACATAATGATCCTGTTTTCGAATAATATATATTTGTTTTTTTTTAAATGTATCATAATTTCACTCAAATTACATCGCATACAGTTTTTATTGTTTGACGAATATTAATAAAAATTAAATCACCGGTAAAAGTGGCTCAGGGCATCAACTGATGTCACTGCAATGCTTTGGAGGTATGGGTTCGAGTCCCTACTAGCGGAAGATCACCGCCACCTCCCGCGATCAAACGTGCACTGCATTTAAGGGAGAAATAACATTAGAAGTTGACGCGTCCGGAATCACTAATCAATCAATCACAAATTAAATCAAACGTGCAATGCCTCTGCCCAGGTGCGACCTCTACGTCTGCGGAAGCACGTGATAATCCGACGCGCGATGCGCCCCTGCAAAGCACGTGCGGTGCGCGGGTTGCGTTATGGATGCCGCGGCAGGCGCGAGGGCTATTTTTTAACATTCCCACCGCTCCGCTCCGCCCCGCCCCGCCCTCCCGGGCGCCGGTTGTTAGTTATTAATCACAGCGGGAGGGACGGCACACCCATACGCTCGGACACTCCTGATACCACGCGGCGCCGTCCCGGGCCCGACCAACCGCCTCCGTGCCTCGCGCCCAAAGAGACTATTACGTTATTTTTAAATTTCAATAAATGACTCTTGTCACGGCCTTCGAAATTTTATGTAACGAGCTTTCTAATCTCGAAAAACTTTTCCAGGCTTCTCTCCCTTAATTTGGCCGAGTTTTAGCTGCGTGAACATCATAATCGTATTTCATACTACGTCGAGTCGGTGAGTTTTAAGGAATATACAGTTGGCGCTCTACAAGAAACTTTTCGTGAGAATTTGTGAACTATAAGTGTTTATAATATTACTCCTGTTGGAAGTTTGGAGGAATGACGGGTTTCATGCACGACACCGCCTTGCGGAAAAAGTCTTCTTATGCAACATGGCTGAACGTCTCCGGTATTTATATTTAAGTTCAAAGTAATAAATTACTGCAGTATACTCGAAGTAAATCTGTTGCGAAATACTCGGCGTTAAAAAAAGAAAATGAATATGAATCGTAATTGTCACACTAGCCTCATTCTTTTTCGCGAATACACGGAATGGAGAGGAGCCAACTTCCCTATTCAATCTCGACTCGCGTTTTTCAGGAAACCCACTCGCCGTCCTCCCACGCTCCCACGCGCCCATCCCCCTCTCCCAGCCGCGCGTTCCGCCTCCACTGCGACCGCCGCCGGTTATTGCAAACGAAAAGACTTCCAACGCGCACTCAAATTGTTAGAGCGTACAGCATCGCGTGTCCGAGAGTGTCTTCTCTCGCTCGCCTGCTTGCGAGCACTCGCAACCAACCAGCCGTGCGGACGCCCTGTCACGATTTTGTACGCACGCACACCAGGCACACGTTCACTGACATCCCCCACAACGAACCGACTGCACATTCGCCGCATGCGCGCACGCACGCGTGCACACACACACACACACATACACATTCTTCTGCTCTCGCATTCCCCTCACTTCCTGGCTGAAATATTTTTGTCGGCACTGAGATAATACGAAAATAGGCCACTGCTACAGTGATCAGCGCACACGTCCGATAATAAATAATTTTTAATCGTATAATAAAAAATCACTGTTTATGAAAGCACTCTTAATTGAATAGGATTTCCAATGAAAATAGTTTTTATACACTGAATGTTCGTTGAGGATTAGTTTTTAAACAGGAATTTATATTGAAAATTTACATTTTTGATAGGTATATTTTGCCCTTAGAATTCATCAAACACACGATCGTATCACGAAGACAGATTAAATTATTTCCTAAAAAATTTAAGTCTTATTTGTATTGCGTGCCTTTCAATCAACAGATAAATAGGGAGTGTCGTTGGTAAGAACATCACATCCTTCCGCATTGCGGAATTCATTTGTCGTCACCTCGCCATGCCACTCGGCGGTGTTGTCGAGCCTCGGCTGTGAACGCAAAAAGGAAGGGGAAGGTTATGTTCACCTTCAAATGGGCGATCTGAAGTGCGTGTCTCACTAATGCGAATTAGTCACGCGGCCAGTGTGAGAACTTTGCTTTTAAAGCTTACTTGTACAGACGAGAGCTCTCGGAGTTAGTAAGTTGATTGAATCTGGACAATGATACTGAGCTTCTGTTGAACGTGTTCGCGGTTGGTAGACCACGTGAGCTTGTAATAGTTAAATTTAGAATATAAGTACAAGATTTTTTGAAAATATTGTAGTGTTTTCAAGAAACTAACGAAGTGTTATATTGAAATTAAGCAGATATTTGCAACATCTATCTCAGAATTGTGACAATAGAAAAGGCATTGCGACTGATATTTGAGCTTGTTGGAAAATTGAGAATAAAATTGTCCCAGTATTTCAAAGTTATCAATAATACCCTCAACATTAAATGACCTTCGCGTGTTTCGCAAGGTTACACAAGCAATGACAAACGTCCTAATGAACCGCGGCCAGGCAACAACACTACGGCTCATTTCGTCTCCGATGTAAGCGCTTGCCCGCGTCCAACAACGGTTCAACTTTCGCGTACTATTTCAACAATGGACGTTGCAGCACGCGGCCCGTTGCGGCCGCCCACAACACAACGCCTCCCGTTTGGAGTTTGTGGCTCCACAGAGGGCGGCGGCGAGTGGCGCGCGTGCGAGAGCCTTAATTCTCCGCGTGCTGGAAGTGGCGAAGAGTGGCGGTGGAGCTCTCCCCGCTGCGGCGCCAAGAGGGTCGTACGCGTTGTGGCGAGGGACCGGAAGGGGGCGGGGACGGAGGCGCGGGGGTCGGGGACAGGGCGGGGACCGGCGGCCTTCCGTCGCCTGGAAGTGACGCGCTCGCGCAGTGGCGCGCGCCAAGCGGAGTTTAGTGAGTAATCCTTCCGTCCGGTTAAAATGGAAACAACTTTTTAATGGTTCTAAAACCCATAAAAGTTACGAATGAGACAATTTGTTCTTAAGTTTAATGAGTGGCTCGGCCACCTCGCGCGGCGCGTCGAAGCGGTCGCCGCGCGGAGACAGCAAGAGAAGCGTGCGCGGCGGAGCGGGGACGGGCTGACGGAGAGCGGAGCGGAGAGCGGGGGCGGAGAGCGACGTCGCGTCGATCACGCACGCCGTCGGCGCAGGACGCCGGTGGCGGCAGTGCAGCCGACCGCAGCCACTCCGCCCCCGCCGTTTATTGCCGTTGCCACCACACCGCACCTAGCGCGTTATTACAACTGCAGCAGTTTCCGTTGTTGCTGCTTCTCTCGGGTTATCACGGTTCTTCCGACACTACCGAATTCTATTCTGCGTGCCCATATATTTTCTGTCGTGCTGTCACCACTGAAATTGACGATCTAGAGTGCCGTGCCACCGACAAAACTTTTTATGTTTCCCTTATACTCAGCGCCTTTTCTTTCCGTTATACTCAGCGCTGACATTTTCTTTATAAGTGAGGCTGTAAATCGTATATCCGTATCCCTACACACTGCTGTCTCTACGTCAATCATATCCTCCCTTTCCTTAATCCGTTTCCTTACACAAGAATCTTCCTTTCCTCTATCGTCCTTCCCACTGTCGTCTCTTATCTGCACTTCAACGTCTGCTTTCTCCTCCAAGAGCCTGAATATGACGGCGCCGTCTGTCGTTACCGCCGAGCCGCGCCGCTCCCTCTGCGGCCATCACCACCGTCTTCACCTCCACCTCCACCTCCACCTCTCCGTCGACCGCCGGCGCGCGCAGCGGGGGCGACACCATTGAGCCCGGGGCTCTGAATGGAATCGTGGCGCGCACGCTCTAATTGATCCCGGCGTCGGAAAGGGACATTGATGGAGTAACACGTCCGACGCGAAGGCAGCGGTCAGCGTACGCGGGGCCTGTCCCCACGCGCAAATCGACGCCATCGCAAAAGCTTTATCTGTGACGGACGCGCGGAATCGAGAAATTGATCGATCGCGCCAAGAAGGGCCTACCGGCGTCTCATCTTGGCGGCGGCGGTGGCGGCGGCGGCGACGACGCCGGCCGGGAAGACCAGGAAGGCCTTCTCGGGCACCGTCTCCGCGCCCGTCCCTGCCCCCACCGTTGCGCCCACCCTCGCGCCGCATCGCTCAGCGATCCACTTCGCGCGGCGCGGAGGAGAGAGGGCTCTTCTCGGGAGGCCGTGCTCGCCAAATGAGGGCTGCGGGCGACCCGGGCCTCCCTCCCCACCACCCCTCGGCCCCGACCCTTGGAACGTCGATGGCTTCTTGCGCGCGTCCCCAGCACCCTAGTGAAAGCGCCACCCGCCCCGCGTGCCCACCGCGCAGCCCTGCCCCTCGCCGGCTCTCGCGCCGTCATCTCCCGTCCTCTGTCCTGCCCCTTCCCCCTTCCCTGCTGCGCCCTCATCGCTCCTGTCGCCCCGGCCCTCGCGCCTGCCCGCGCTGCTCCTGTCACCCGAGGCGCATTGGGACGCGGCGCGGCGGTCGGCGAGGCGTGCGAAGGACAGGGGCGGAGAACGGGGGGCTGAGCACGCGGCGGGGCGCGCGGGGCCGTTGGCGCGGGGGCCGTTGGCGCGGGGCGCGGGGGACAGCGTGCGGGGCGCCTCCGGCAGAGGCGCGGCGTGCGGAGTGGCGCAGCGGGGAGCACCGACCCTGGGTCTGAGGCCGACAAATTCGTCTCTCCGACGCTCGACGCCGCCTATTTCTGTCCAGCGAAGACCCCGTTCCGTCGGGTTTGCGGTTAAAGGAAGGGAAGCCCGGCGAGTTCCCGTCAACAGTTTTTGATCTTGCGTTCGTTGTGCCGTTTTTCAAGCGGCACGGACCAAGTGCGGCTTCTGGGAAGTGAAAGATCAGGAAGTCACCTTCAAGAATGTTCAAGACGAGCTGCTGACTTACAGAACACGTAGAATTGAAAATCGAAGTTTCCTTCTGACGTCATTTCCCTGTGAACGAGATACTCCAGAGATTGGTGAAGAGAAACGCCTTCTTTCATTTACTCTTTTCAATAATGCACAATGTATTCTCTTTATTATCTAAACCGAAGCGTTTTTTCTGCTGACATTTTGATAAATGAATTTTTAATGCGAGAAATGAGTTGACGAAGAATGTATTCAGAGTTCATTATATTCACATTTTGCAAATAAATAGAACATGTCAATGTCATGTATTCAAAATTCCAATTAGTTTATAAAAGATTTGCAACTTTCCTTTCATGGTTAATTATGGAAAAAATATGCACCTCTCATAATAAATGGTTTGCTCTAATTTCGTCAATCAGAATAATGTACTGTAATTTTCGGTATCCTGATGCCAGTGAATGTAATTTCTATTTCTTCAAAAACATTCCTTAGTAGAAAATTCGTTAATTACTTTTTGTCCCATCTTTTTATGTGCCCGTCACAATTTGCGTCCAGTGTGCTTCTTGTCACAAATCCCCGCCCGGGGAAATGTTTGAAAAGACTGAACAAATATAACATTACAAAGCACCACGCATTCCCGAGCGCGAGAAATAAATTTGAAAGCGCTCCATTAGCACTTAATCTATTCGAGAGCAGGTAAGGGGAGAAGTGAAATTGGAGCGGCTCCGCTGGTCGGGGAGGAAATCACCTCCAGCAGATCACGTTCTGTCACCTCGAACGCCCCTCGTCCCTGCGCTCTCGCCGCTCCGCGCTTCCTGTCCTCGCTCCTCCTCTCTCCCAGTTCCTCTCTCGCCCCGCCACGCCGCGTCCGTCCCGTGCCTCCCGCCCCGCGCCCCACGCGGCCCACGCTCGGCGAATCGCAGCAATTACACGGAATGGCGTGATTTATCGATTTCAATGTTTTCTGCCCCGCGCACGACGGTTGCATTATTAGTTCGTTTATTGACAGCTGGGGAGTTTCACAGAGGTATTTGGGGCTTGCGTACGCCATCGGCTACAACCCCGAGATCCTCTCCGCCCTTTGAACCTCCCGTTTCCCGTCCGTTACCTTCTCACCTTCCTCTTGGCGTTGATTCCTCACTTTTCCCCTTCCCTCGACTTCTCCCATCTGCTTCGCCGTAACGCCTGCACTGCAGCAAGCATTTGAATCTGCTCGAGCGTCCGGTGGTGTTCCGAACCTGCGGTACGCTCGAGTTCTTTTTAGCTCCGGTTACGGAAAAATATGAGACGTGTTAAGAGCTCGCCTCGTATCTGTGTGGGTGCGCCCACTTTTGAAAATTAAACCGCGAACCAATTTCAGGCGCAATGAGGATTTATAGTCCGGGTAACGGGATTAGCTGGACGATATGAATGGTTCTTTGATGGGCCTGTAACAACCTGTAGTTAACGCCGCAACCGAGCATGATGGGCGGTGGTGAGGGGTCTGTCGTTGCCACTAGCAAACCGCGTGACGAATAGTCGTAAAAGACTTTTTATGTTTTATGACGGGCGTATCCAAATCCTGTGGTTCTGCACGAAGAAGAGGACTCGTCTTGCCTGAGCGAGCGCGGAGAATGGCACCGTGGCATTGTGAACGGGAGGCGCGGATTTCCCTGGCGCGGACTTCCCAAAGGTCATGGGTCGAAATTGCGAATTGTTTGCTGCAAGCATTCATCTTAGAGAATTAAAAAGATTGTCCATTGTTGTGAACAAGGCATTTATTCATTACGAGTTAATAGAAGGGAATACGATTATTGCGTTTCATTCGCGGATCTAGGGCGGAACCAGCGCGTAAATTTCTCATTTTCGAGGGCTAAATTAAAACTTTATTAAACGCAAACATGAATATTTGAATTATAATTACTTGATAAATTTTCTTCTAGGAAGTAAAGTAATTATGTACTGTATCTTCTTATATTTTATCTTTCTACTTGTAAAATTGGTTTATGTCATATTTGATGAGCTTTTTGGTTGCGGTAATTTTTTGATACACTGCATTGCATGTTTTAAACTCAGCGAAATCAGATGTGAACTTAAAAGATAAGAAAACTTGTATTTGTAGTTGGCATGTTTCGAAATTAGATTATATGCCAAAACTGAACCATTATTAAGGCGAAAATTTTGCTTGACATGTAAATGGTTCCTAGAACTATGGAATATTGTGATTTTTCTCTCCTTCGAAGTGGATATAGGTAAACATGGAATCAAAGAAAACAGAAATGAATTACTAAAGCATCATTTTCGCCTCAATCAAAGCTGAGGTATCCATTTTCCACAGATCTCAATTTGACTACATGAATACATATAAAATGAAGCATGGTGATAACATGATAGTTATATAATTTAAGATGTGCTTAAAAAAGAATTAAGTACAGATATGATGATCTGTAATGTAATGTGGTGAATTCCTGGTAAATTTTCTAAGGAGAATTGCGACGTCATTCATTTTAAAATAAATTTCTGTATACAGAAACAACCTTTCTGCTACTTGTATACGACGCAGCTTTCGATGAATCTATTCTTTAGGTATAATTAAAAATGTAATGTCAATGTAAAGTCATGGGCAAAGTCACTACTTTCGAAGTTGGTTTTAAATACTAATATTGCAAAGCAAATTGTTCTTAGTGTGCTTGAATGGATTTAATACAATTTAATTTTTCGTAAAACGTAACAGGTTAGATCCTCAGGAGTCTGTCTATATATTTTGTGGAATGATGTATTGCGGTTGTATTATATTATCTGCATGCTTTACTCTGTTGCTAGTAGTTTTCTCTTAGAATCACATTTATCGTCTCTTAAGAATCTGATTTATGCACCCGCAGGATTGTGAGAAACGCGCGCTCAGGGCGTGGCCTAAATCAGACACAGACATGCAATGCGTAAAAGAATTTCATTTCGCCTCTAATATTGAATTTATACGAGGGCGTGACTTGGAATTGAGCAGAACGATCTTTCGTCAGAAAAAGGAACGTCTAACCTGAAGCTTTGTCGTGGTCTAGAATGTCTGTACGGTTTACTGGCAATAGGTAAAGTAAGTAATATCCTAAAGTAGTACTAACTCTAATATCCTTATTGCAAATAGAAGAGGACCATTATAGGAGAAAGTGGATCAATGGACATAATTTGTAAACACAATAGATTGGCAGCTAAACAGTGTTAATGATGATTAGCATGTTTTAAATGTGTGAAAATATCCGTTATTTGGAAAACATTGTGTACTTTTTAAGCGTATGGCCTATGCGCGAAATAAAATTCAGATAAATAGGACTTGCAGACTTAATTCTAACATCACAATACGTCTCATTAGAATCACACCATGTCTGTGTTACCATCATACAAAACTTCCTCCAAAAAGCCGTGTGAAAATTAATAAACAATACTCCAAACAGCATTATCCACTTTTGCATACGTCCACAATTTAAACAAAATCGTCAATAAAATCAACTTCAAGTAGCAATAAAAGAGCCCTGGAGGAAAAAGTACCCCCATGCACCGCCTTCGAGCGGAGACACATGCCTTCCGTGCATCTTCAAAGCCTAATAATATCGGCGAGGAAAGCCCCCTTGATGCCGCCTATTCATTGAATATTCAGTTTGAGTTGACGGCCCATGTAAAAGAACTTCTCATCATTCACCAGAGCCTGGAGAAGGGGGTGGGGGCGAGGCCGTCGGCGCGGAGCCAGCCTCCCAGGGCAAGGGCGCCGCCCCCCCCCCCCGAAGCCCACCCGCGCAGCTTGCGACGAGGACTGCGCCCCGGATACCGCTCGCTCAATCTTGTATTTAATTTGATTTATTTTTGTGAAGAAAAACAGTAAAAACTTTGTGTGACGTATGGAGGAGAAGTATAATCTGCGTACGGTTTCTTGAGCTCCGGAATCACTACCCCACCCTTTACCATACAAAGTAGAATTATTAAATTTGTTCAAAGAATTGTCACCCGAACGGAACTTGAACCAGGATCTCCTGGTGTACGCTCAGTTGCTCTAGCCAGGACATCCGGGTTCGAGTCCCGATCGGAGTGACAATTCTTTGAAGGAATTTAATTATTAAAATATATTGGTTACTCAGTAACAAAGTCACAGATGTGTTTAATTTACTGTTGTGGATCATATTTCCGGAATAATTGTTTCTCCAAAAAAGTGACAGGATAGTGAAAATAATGACTAGTACAAATCGTAGTTAGCAACATTTGAAAACTAGAAATGTTCACCTCCATGTAGTACAAAATTTACTTATATGGGTAAATGAATTACGCATTTGATTTGATAGTATTACTAACAAATTTACAAAACACTTTCTGGCAGTACTTCAACACAACTAGTAAAAAGATAATAGTGCTCAAGTCGCTCACATCCCAACTCCTGGTACTGGACTTCGAATACCGCTTGACCTACCAGGTGTTTGCGATGGACAAAATGGGTTTCGGCAGGTTTTTTATTCAATGAACTGCCATAAATTACTCAAGTGCACTCCGTTAATGATACTTTTATTTTGTTATTCTATAAATGTCATACCCTATCATTACACTAGGTATGTTGATGATGTCTTCTGTATAGTTCCCGCTGAGAAAATTAGTCTTCATTTGGAAATGTATAACAGTTTTCATGATAAAATTTAATTCACATGTAAAGAGGAATTCGATACCCAAATTAATTTTTTAGATGTTACAATCATAGATTCACGAAATAAAATTATTAGTAATTGGTCGCTTTTTCAGGGAGGATTTACTTTTCTCGGGTAGGCCTGGTCTCCCAACACGTTGTAGTACATGTATGTAAGGAAAAGGTGAGGGAAAGACAAGGTAGACGAAAGAAAATCGCGCGCACGGTTCATGGCCCAGTTTGTTAGGGTACTGCTCCAACATTCGCCAGGGATTGATCAGGGAAACTTCGGAAAAGTACCGATCAGAGCAGCCTGCCACTAGAATTCTCCTCCAGACAGTGGCTTAATTCGACCCTACTGAAAAGCTAGTGTCGAAAATCCTTTCTCTGTCAGGACTCGGACCCTGTTACCTCCTGGTCAGATGCACTGCAATGACATCAGTTGATACCCTGAGCCACCTTTGCCGATCCGACTTTTTCGTTACCAGGGACAGACAAAATTTTTCTGTCGAAAATTTGCCGATTCTGGAACACAATTGTTCTGAACACTGTATTTTCTCGAGAAAATAAAACAAAGTAATAGTGGACTGAAGCACCAAAAATGCTGCTGAACAAAACCACACATCATTTTTCAGAACATAACAAGCACACTGCCGAAGAACAAATAAACTATTGTCGTATAACCGTGCAACAAATACAATATTATAAAGAAACAGTCTTCACGAATATAGCAATAACATGTAGTATATACGGATACACATTTCAACAGATTTTACACACCAAAAATTTAAAGAAAGTTGGTATACCATAAAACAATCACATCACTGTAATGATACGTGCTTTAAATAGTATTTATGAGGTGAAACAAATGTTCTCCACAGAATTCCTGAGTAACATATTCGATTATTCGCTCAAAAATTGTAATAACAACCGTTGTATGTAAATTTGACGCCTATCAGCGCCATTGTCGGTTCAGCCGATTTCGGGATAACTAAAGACAGAGATTTGTTGGTAAAGAACAGTCCAAACCAAAAGTTTGAAAGCTGGGTTTACTTGAACGAATAGAAACGGCTTTGATTACATCAGTAACGTATCCAACAGCTTGAGTTGTTCATCTGAACTGGTTTTGATTACATTTTAAAAACATTATATTGATCGTTTTTGTTGATCATTTAGGTCATCAAATCCTATCTCTAGTTATGACAATAGGCGGTATAATACAATTAAATATTTGCGTTCTTAATCAAAATCGAACTGTTACTTTGTTTTTGGATTTTTCTCAAGTGGCTGGGTATCTAACGAAACCATATACATTTCTTGAGCGCTATACGTTGCATACTTTTTTTCATTTCTGCGCGTAGTTACAGATATGTAATAGAGTAAATAGTAAATATTTAATGGCAATCTACAACATGATACCTCTGTCGATTTTGATAGAGATATCAAAACATTTATCGTTTTGAAGAAATATTAAGATGCATTTCTTCCGAATACATTTGTTTCATTTGCGATACTAGGACATATATACAGGAATTAATATAATACTTCTATATATAACATTATTTTACATATTCATATACAGTGTCATTCGTTTATGAAAATGATACCGAGCTGATACAGATATATGATTTTTTTCATGATCACAAGTACAATTGTATTAATCATTAATTTTTATTCACCACGATTCTCCACGAACGAGACTTGTGTTTAATAAAAGGGGAATAATTTTTCGGTATATTTGAATTTGCGCAAAATATTTATTTCTAAATCAGAAGTACAAAAAAATTTCAATTTCACGTTCGAAATTAAGTGGGTACTTTTGCACTATTCGCTAATCTATTAGAATATTTTATGGTCCATTTCAAATAGCTTCAAAGTCCTTTGCAGACCTCGCATTACTCAAGAAGATTCATCACAGCTGAAGGATTTGTGAGGGTTGAATAGCTCCTACCTTCACCGGGAAGGAGTAGTTAAGGGAGAGTTCGCGTGCAGGGCGTCATTCATGACTATAACATCTTAATTTTCTCAAATTCTTATTATTGTGGTCTTTTTTAAGAAATGCTTTTCGAACTTCTAAAATAAAACCCGAGCTTTAAAATATGATTTTCGCACCTCAAGATGGAGACAAATGCACTTTCTTTAGTTTTCCTCTGTTACAATATGTTTTGGTGACATGTAATTTTGAAATTAAGTGCAACATTACTTGTAAAATGGTTTATATATCATCACGAAACATTTACATGTTTTTATACTACATTTATTTGTGCTGAAACACAGTTTTTAATATTTTTCTTTCCGATTGTATTTGATACTTCCCGGGAATATTTTCCAAAAGATTTCCAGAAACATGTTGCAACGGTAAATAATTTTGTATATCGCAGATATTGACCATTATTTGAGTGATGTGTTCAATTACTTACGTAATTCGAAATGTTTCGTGTTATAGAAAAAGTGTTACCTAATCGCCTTTGAAAGGAGAGGAAACAACAATCAATTTAATCCAAGGTTTTGTGTGTGAAACGCCTATGTAGTATTCTATTCGATAACAATAAATGGAGAAATGTCAAAAGAATACAGCTTTCTGCAGAAAGAAAGCACCTCCTTAATCATCTGTCTCTTCTCACCTGAGAGAACTACAGAGCAAAAACTTTTTCCGGAACGTCGTTCTCGGTTTTTTACACCTCGTTCTTCGCGAATAGACGTTATAGATTTTACTGAAAAGAACGCGGGTTATTTCGGGGAGAGCAAAAAAGGGGAAGTGAAAAAGGAAGAAAGGAGAGTAATGGCAGGAACGGAAGAATCGACGCGCCGGAGGTCGCGGCGCCCGCTTCTAAAAGGCAGCATAGCGGCGACCACTCATTCCCGAATACCAACGAGAACGGAGTGGGGGCACGTTGAGAAAGGAGCCTAGGGGAGATCGGCCGAATGGATGGTGGCGACGGCGGCAAGCCTTTCAGGCATGGAAGTGACGGCGGTGGAAGAAGTGGTGATAAGGACAACGAAGACCTTCGACGAACCACGATGAGCATATCTAATATACCGAACGGAGGAGATAAGAACGGGGATGACGACGAAGAGGAGGATGAAGATGCATAGGTCGTCATCGAGGTGGGAAATGAGGTCAAGAAAGAGAAAAGGAAAGGTTGGAATGAGGGGAAGATGACACAAGCATGTGGGAAAGACAAATCAGCAGTGGTGTTGTGAAAGGCAAGGAAGATGAAAAAGGCGAGTATGATTTTCGAGAACGATTTCAATAATAAACAGATGGTTTAATACACATATAATAATAAGAAGAAGAAAAAGAAGAAAAAGATGATAATAAAAAGAAGTTTGAAGATAAAGATAATGATGAAAATGTAAACGTAACGAGGACCAGACAGACATCTAACGCGAGTGTAATGGATAGCCGAAAACCGTAAAGATTGCACGGCGAGCACAAGCGAAGAGACTATTCAACGTTGTAGGCCAGGTGGGATCACGGCAAGCGAACGTCTGTGGTCCAGGTCGACCCTCGCGGCTGTTTGCCCAGCGGGCTTGCGACGTGCTGACGGGCGTCGAAATCCCGCTGCCCTCCCGTCGACGCAACCGCTTCCGTTCCTCGGCTCCTTTCTCGCCGCCGCTCCGCGCCGATCTTGCTTTCCTTTTTTGCAATCGAAATGGAGTTCCTCGGCTATTGAGGAGGGATGCCTCCACAAAACGCGGAATGTACCGAATCTTCATTGGTATTGAATGCCCTTCCACATCTTTACTCATTTCTGCTGACGCTTCTTATGTAGTATTCATGTAGGAGAAAATAGGGCTATCTTTTTTATTTATGTCAATGAGACCAAATATATTTACATATAGAAGTGATAAGACGTGGTATGTTCTCTCCTTAGCAGTATAGCTCTGAAGAAGGCCACAGCAAGATGGCCGAAACGTCAGTAAAACCGACTGAGACGCGGCTCATCCCGGACAGCCAAGAACATAATGTTCTCTCCTTATTTCTCTCTCTCTCTGATGATTTAGCTGATAAGTAGGAGGAGCAATCTGCGCTGAGTATTGTTAATCAGATAGACCTGTGAAATAATTGGGAGAGTAAAGAGTTGGTGTGAAAAAGGAAGAAATATAAAAAAATAAGGAAGAATAATGTTGCGAATTCTGTAACTCTAGCCTAGGCCAGGACGTTTACAGAGCTTTCAACATCATCAATAATATAACTGCTAACGGGGATGATAGCTCCTTTCCGCAGACTTTGCAGCGACTACAAGGCATGAATTTGTCTGTGAATGAAGAGCAGCAAAAAAGAGGTGCGTACGCGTCAATTAAAGAATCATGTGTTGTAAGCGCCAGTCAGAAGAATTAAAAAGTATCTTGCCTCGGCCCCAAAAACGAAATGATCTAGATTGGTAGCTTAAGCATAATAGGAATTTAAATTAATCTGAAGTGTTATAATACATTTTTGTATTATAACATTTCAGTACATTTCATAAAATGTATTATAACAAAAATGCAGCAGTAATTCACGATATAATCAATTTTTTCTGAAGAAAATTTATTTGCAGTGTTTTGTCGTAGAATCAACTACAATTCTTCACAAATCCAGACTCAGTCAGTAAATAATACACCACGTACTTTTGCCTTTGACGTACCAAAATTTAGAATTGCTATTGTAGGAATTGCCGTGCTAAGATAATTTTCATTAAAAACAATATTGCGCATGTCGCAAAGTAGTAAAATGTGTACAGAAGATTGATTTGGCAAAGCACCATATTTGCAATTTTCTTATGAGAAAAAAACAAGGACTATGAGTTAATGGCTATTATACTGAGTAATATCAAGCCCGTACAATATTTTTATGATGTGAATGGTCTGATTTGCCCCATTGTCAGTACATAACTCTCCTAAACACAATGTAAACACCTTCATATACTATTTTATCGCTTTAGTCGATAATTCCATCGTCAGATACCAGCACTGAATCGCCCTGAGTCCTTCTGAATACCCGGAGCGGCAAACAACTTGGCGACACACAGCAAACAAAAAAGTTGAGAGTTGTGTCTACAATGAGGCAACGAACTGGCCCATAGATGGTAAAATTTCGCACCTGATTCGTTCTCCTTAAAGGTTTTTTTGTAGGTTATCTGTGTGTTCAATCTTATTTTGACTTCTTTTAACACATCTCGATAATAGCTCGTGTAAATTTGGTTTTTATAGTAAAGCTTTGGCTCCACACAAAATTAACCATTTGGGGGAAAAATCACATTGAACTTCCCGTAACAACTGCTATGAGTGTGGCACTGACAACTCCGTTCCAGATTGAAGTGGTAGAACACATAACAATAAACAGAAGTTTTCTTTCTTTCAAAGCTACTGTTTATCGTGAAATAAATTATTATACTATAAGCCCAATATATACTATATTTTTAGATCACTTAAACTGAATGGCAAAACATAATCCAAATATAAAATTCAAATTTTTTTTACAGTTTTAGTTCGAAACGACGTTTCGCGAATTATTTATTCTTATCTTAAGTTTACAAAGCTTGCAGGTTATTTGTTTCAAAGATTAATAAACATCATTGAAAGTTACAAAGATAGGGCATTCAATTTATTTTAACATAGCGAGAACTACGCTACGCCACGCCATATTTCTGTCGGTGACCATAGACATAAAATTTGGATTATTATGTAATTCTTAATACTTAATTAGACGTACTTATTGTTTTTAAAAAGAACAGATTTTATATCAGCTGACAAATTTAAAAAAAGGAAAGGTAAAACTTTACATTTTCGTACGAGATATAAAAAAGATGTCCACGAAGTAATCATTCTGCAATACTACGCTAAAATATCATTGTAATTATAATCTGCTTGGTTTAATACTCTTTTACACAGTTTTCTTTAATATAAGGTTTATTAGCATACTACTCATTAACGAGAATTTGGAATTTTATAAACGATACATCTTTATATATAAATAATTCAGTTATATTTAAGATTTTATTTTTATTAATTTTGTATTAAACTGGAAAGTTTAGAATGAACAAGATGGAGAATTAGAAAACTTAAATTTTAAAACCTTTAATAGGTATAGATCTCTTTCATGTGTATTATGGGCACAACTTTTAAAAGAAGTAGGAAAACACAAATTAACAATAGGTATATTTTAAAGAAACTCTTTTGCACATCTATAAGGGCCTTGTCTACGATCAAGCGGCCCTACGATCAAGCGGTGTTGTCTCTAAATTTATTCACGATTTCTTTGCCAATCCAATCCTACACGAGTGAAATGATCAGATTCTCGCTATGACCTATCATACACGAAATCAAAATGAAATGCGTTTCCATCAGTTCGAGTTGTGCAAATATAGCACCCAAATGAGAGTTTATGCACTGACTAACCAACTCAATATAATGTACTAAACTGAAAACGTTCCAATCGTAACTTGAATAATATTTCATTACACACTCACTGCTTGTGTCAAAGAATTAAAATTATGTTATATATCATGTGATTTATCATAAGATTTAAATCATTATTTACATAAAATCATTATTTTAAAAATCAGTGATTTACATCAATATTTACTATTTTGTAATATTTGAAAATATATTTGAATTTTAAATATTTGTAAAATAAAAACTATTCAGATAACGCGACTTACATAAATTACAAAGTTGATACTGAGAATGTTCAATAAATCAATATAATGTTGAATAAATGAGCAAACTTATGGAAAGAAGAACAATAAACAATTTGTAGTAGCTATATACTAATAGACTTAGCTGATTGATTACTTTGATTCCGCATTTAATTTTCTATTGATAAAAGCTAATTTAGCAGCTATACCGCCCTAACATACACCGAGCTAGTTTCGAGAAAAACGCGTTTAACGCTTCAGCGGTGACCATAATTCTAGATTTGTATTAAATTTTTTCTAAACTCACTTAAAGTACATCTTAAAATGATGAGTATTGATATAAGTTGAATTTTGTTACTACTCATTTAAAGAATAAAATTAATAATGTTAAAATTAATGAAAACAGTTGTTAATCTGGCTAGTTTTAATAATATTTACATTTTTCTTTGTGTATGTTGATAAAATTGCATTTTAAGTGGGAAGCATACTTCCCAATCGTCGTTAAAGGGTTAATGGGAACGTGCGCACCTAACAACCATTCTGCTCCATATTTTTTTTTATAATAGGACAACCATTAAATACAATGTAATATTTCAAAAACTGTCTGACATTGTTATACGTTTTCCGATGAATTCAGTTGTTTTCAACAATAAGTGCTTTTTGATTAGGGGAGTATCGCCAAAAAATGGTAATATGTCTTTGAACGAAGAACGTCCTTTCTCTAAATCATGCTAGTAGACAGTGCAACAAGCTTATTCAGTAATATGGGCACGAAAGAAGTGTTTCAAGAGCACAAAACTACAAGTAATTCCAATATAAATATTTTGAGGGTTAGGGCAGTATTGTCCCGGACCCCGCAAGTATATAGTATCTTTATTTTTTAAATAAAATGACAATAATTTAATGATAAATTAAATAAACTAATGTTTAAACACACTTTTTTCTACTTTCAAAGTAATTAAGGATAAATATATCACTTAACGATTTTGGTTTGAAAAAACATCGAATACAATTTTTTAATGTTAAAATCAAATAAATCTTTTTTAAATTAAAAGTGAGATTTAAATAAAAAACATATTTTGTGACTTTTTAAAAACTTATTATTTTTCCTGCCTAATTTAATATAAAAAGTAGCAAAGAAACTATAAGATGTATGAAGAAGGAGAAGTACAATCTGGGGACCTTTTTTTGTTTCGAAATCTTTACATCCTCATTTACGAAGAATTCTTCTCAAATTATGATAAAAAGTAGCAATGAGAAATGTTAGAATTTGATAATAAATATTCAGTACAAACTCAGTTAATCATGCGTTTTCATTGGATGGTAAATGGAAGGTAAAACACTCACAGTATGAATATGTCTAGTTATGCAGTGAAAACACGATTACAAACACAGAGAAGATACAAGGATTATCCCAAGAGTAGACACAATTTTTCGCGGCGAGAGGAGGAAATGGAAAGAGGTTTCTTAGGGCTGGAATGGTGATAAGTGCTATCTGGGAACAAGAATCGGCAACAATAGGTTCCAACCCTTTGCGAAGTGTAAACCGCGCGCTCACATAAACGACTCTCAAGAAGCTTCTTTCACCTACATGTACGGATTCCTTGAACAGCGCTACAGCGCAGTGATTTAAGTTTGCTTATGATCTCGCGAGTGAAACTCTTGGCATACTTCTCACAGCTTATGGGGATGATATCACGTAAATATCCAGTGTTTTTGAGTGGCACAAGTTGCATCGAGAAGAAAGAGTTTGAATAAAATAACCGCTAGTTAGCAGGAGAATTACATGAAGTTTGTGCTAATGGTACAGATCGTGAATTCGATTTTGTACATAGGAGATACATTGAGCGACTGCGGAAAATAATCGTCCGCATCCGCCCAACCATCGTTCTGGAAGCTCTACTAAGAAAAGGCGCAATGCTACACTGCGTTCGTTGTGGAAGTACCTGGCACAACGTGATAACGATCTCTGAAACCCCCTCCAGCCCAGGTGACGGTGTCCCAGGCTTTTTCCTCTTCTACAGTCTCTGCGCCGAAATGTTCGTAACGTGGCCGAGGTGCGGTCCAGGCGGTCGTGTACAGGTGGTTGGGGGGGGGACTAAAGAGAATTCCAGTTGCCGCATTCCAGAAAACCTCCCAAGAATGGTAGAATCTCTGGATGTGGTGTGTACATGCACATGAGTCCTGCTTAAAAGAGTATTCAGTTGTATGAATAGTAACAATTTTGCTATTAAATTAGTCAGACTACGTTAGGAATAAACTATGTAATTGTTGAGATTTATAAGTATATAATGCAACGTGTATGATATTGACTCTTTGATGCTCAAGGAAAATAATCGTGAGAATATGTTTGAATGCATTTAAAAATAATGTATGTTCAATGTATCAAAGTAATAGCTTATAAATGAAATCAATATTACTTTGCTGTAATTCAGACGGTTTGAGTTATTGGGCCAATGTCATTATAATTTCTTCAATTCAAAAAAATGGTTTGCAATTAAACAAACAATTATATTGAAAAAGTATTTACAATTTCGTTATAAAATCGAGATAAAGTTTATTGAGAATCTGTCCGGTTTACGAGCTCTTAAAAGAAATGTAAGTACTAAGATCAGTAATCTGTCTACTGTCGTACGAAATAAATAATTATTACGCTCATTAATAGGAAAGAAACATGATCAGAAGCATTTTTAAATTTCCTTACATTTCAAGCAAATTATTAAATTTTGTTTCAGAGCTCAGAATTATGTATATTGTTTTACTGTAATGAGCACTTTTTGGATGAATGTTTTAGAAGAAAATACTTGTAATGAAAATTAATTAGTAAATAGAACTTCGGTTTCGATGTTTTATTGCTCACCATTTTTACCCTCTTTTCACTATATTGTACTAACAGCTGAATTAGTGTCGAAATCTACGGAAGTAGCTAACTTTCTCCATTACATAGACTGCAAAGAACTTCTGATGAAGACATAATGCTTCGAAAATTACCTTTCTCTGGAAATCACTAGATTGCATGCCGCGTAACGAAAGATGATTGCCCGTAGATAAAGATCGTATTTCTTCTAAACTCTAGACGAGAAGAAGAAAATTTAGAAAGTTGAACTATCTAGTAAAAGATGAATTTTGTTCAAATATTTCCGGAATGTCCAAAACATTAGTTTGCGAAACTAGTACAATTTTTTCTTGACACGAATGTCATGTGTCGACACGAATGTCATAAGCACAAGAAATCGAATTCCCAGAAACATTCATTGTCAAAAGAGTGTATAGATATTCGAGCGCGAGTTCAAATTTCCCAAGTACATTTATAAATTGTCTTCAAATACTGAAAACATGGACGTTATATCTATTCTTGAAATAAAGAGAATTATTTCATTCATCCAGGAACATATTATTGTGAGATTTGAATAGCTAAAATATCCCTAATACTTTTCAATAGCAATATAGGTTTAACTTTTTCGATTGTGATAGGTCATATATTGATGTGTCATTTTATTCAAAGCTATAGATTCTATATCCTCAGGTGTAGAAATTGAATACTTATATGAAAAACGACCATTTTTATTCATTATTTAAAAATAGTACAAGTTTAAAAGAAACATTCTTCCTTTTTCTGAATTTATCAATTGTAACTTCATGACGAAATAAATATTTTATTTTGTTCTCTTTCTGGCCGTTAAAACATTCTTTAGAAATATATAAACTTTCAATGTGGTTTTATTAGTGAAGCTGTGAGCAGTAGGTATGCATATCAAAGTAAGTAGAAATTACTTAATGAACATATTTTCATTTTAATTTTTAATAAAATGTTACTTTTATGTAGTAAATTAATTTATGTATTCAAAATTAGCAAAATTATCTATGGTCTTCTAAAATAAAATCATGGCAAGTGGACAAGTGAGCAACGTAATGTGATTCCATTCCCCGACTAACCGCGCCAAATGCCTCTTAAGTTACGGATCATTCACCACATACTAACTGTTTCACCGTTTGACAAATGACCAGCGATAATCAGCGTCAGCCGTTGGAGACAGACAATTGAGAAAGAAAGATCGAGTAAAAAATTAAATTCTTTTAGAAGTATAATATCATCAATTCATCAGATTACTCTTACTACAAAAATGGTGTCATTTTATTGATGAATTCGCCTCAAGCGTTTATCTTAATTCGAATAAATATCTTCTGATGAATCATTTGTTCACATACTTTGTATGCAGAATAAAGAGTTGTCACTGAGTAAAATTTCATGTCACGTTTTCTGAAAATATAGTTGACAATTGTCTAGTGCTACCTAGTTAATCTGTTACGCTTGACACAGCGTGTTTGATGTTGAATTATGCATTGACTTAAAACAATAGAGAGCTTCAGAAATTAGTTTACTGCTCACCTGTTCATAAAAAGAAGTGTTGGAAATGTGATTACAAACTGGACAGCTACACTTTACTCCGCTCCGCCGGACAGGTTCACTGTAAAAGCGATAACAGCACCGTGCTCTGCACGGGTTACAGTAGCGCAATTTACAAAGTGTCAGACGCGAATTACGGTACGTGCGCAATCCGATACCTACGTTTATAATGACGGCGCGGGTCCCGGAACCCTTTCATTTAATCGTGCTTTGCACAAACATCACAGCCTTTCTCGTCGTGGAGCAAACATTCGAATTTAAACAGCACTGGTGATCAAAATTAAAGTAAATTTAAAGTGGTGTACCGTATTTCAGAAACTGTTACATATTGAGTACTATATTTGTGCTATTTCAAGGTATAATTTATTTTTAAAAACTGACTGCTGTATTTATTGACAGACCTAGTAATTTTTCCTTAGAGCAAAATACGCTTAAATATTCGCTTTGCAGACATGAGTACTAGCACATCCGTTGAGTCAGTGGAATATCTCACTAGAAAAGGAAATTCAAATCTTGCTTTAACGTAATTTTTTAAATCAAATAGCTTACTTCTGGATAAGACTGAGACCGCCATAATTGTTTGTAAAATATTCCTGAGAGGATATCTGTAAGCCATGATATCCTACTTTCATGGATGATCTAAACAAATTTACATTCTTAGCTTTACAATTCTTAGCTAACAACAAACGTATACAGCATTTACAGAACAGTTGCTTGAAGGATCTATCAGGAACCGTCGAATACGTTTTAGATTTCTTCATTTAGTTGAAAACAATTTTTCTATGAAACACTGTTTTCAAACCATCTTGCGATTTTTTAAATCAGGGATAGCAATAGTACTAAGGCTAGTTTGGACAGAAAAGATGCATTCGTTTTTTTAAGAAACTGCGTTGTTGTAAAACATAGAAGCTCAACTAAATATTTCTTTTTATTACCCAATTATCATTGTCTCCAGATTGACTTTTCGAAAGTGTACTCCAGCAAATTGTACGCACTGATGTTCGTTTTCTAAGTAGTATGCGTGGTATCATTCATTTATTTTCCTTTCATCACATTCACTTCTTCAATGAGAATTGTATCATCACAATTAAACATCTTTATTTCGTAATTTATTGTAATTCAAATACTGGACACATAAACGTTATACCTGTCTTCTTTTTTCTGTCATCAAATTCGCATGTGTTCTTCGTAAGTTTGTTTCAGTCGTTCGAAATTCTGTCGCAGTAAAATGGCTCCAACAGTTGACCATTGCCGCACACCAAGTAGGTTATTTGCAACGCGGCTCGAGAGATGAAGTTGTGCACGCACACGTCAGTCGCTTCCACTTCACCCTGCCCCATACTTCTCCAACCCGCACTGCCCCACCCCTCCCCGCCCCGCCCCGCTCCGCCCCGCTCGGCCTCGCTCCACCCCGCTCCACCCTGCCCCGCCTCTCCCCACCCCGTCCGTCCCGTCCCGTCCCACCCCGCCCCGCCCCGCCCCGCCCCGCCCCGCCCCGCCCCGCCCCGCCCCGCCCCGCCCCGCCCCGCCACGCCCCGCCCCGCCCCGCCCCGCTCCGTCGCATGCCGCCTCACCCTGACCCACTCCGCCCCACCCTGCCTCAACCCGGTTCACCCCGCTGCCGACACGTCACCCCCTCCTCCGCGACTGAAGCTTCGCCCTGCTACGCGCCGTTCGCTCGTTTTGTTTGTGTTGCCGCGGCTTCGGAAAACTCGCCTGCTGTTCGCTGTACGTATCTCCTGGTGATAAGTCAATTGCGGGAATGCGAAGTACATACGGTCCAGATACTGCTGGTTTCTACGAAGAAATGGAATGTTTCTTTTATGGAAAGGAGCGTTCCTCCTTCTCCTCCTTCCCCACCTCCTGCTCTCCCAACTTCTGCGGACGTGTGTGGCATAGTAACGTGCGCGCATCCTTTGCCAGAGATCATGGAAATAAAAGTTTGATGTTGGTTCCGTCTCCTGGACGCGAAATGAGCGATAAAAAAGGGTTTAAAATATTATACTTAATAGTAGTAAAGGGTGGGTCAGCATATTCATCAAGGGGGAATAAACCATGGTGAATAGTTAAAAACCATAGGGAGAGAGGTAAAGTGGTTTACGTTGGAGGTTGAGTTTAAAATCCAACCACGATTATTATCATGTGTAATTCATTCAAATGTTCAATTGTGTTTCTAATAGTCGGTATGTTCGCATATAAAAACAGGAGGGCACAATCACGACATTTGAATAAGAACATTTCAAAACTCTAGGTGGATTTGCGTTGCTCACAACTTAAAATGTGCGAAAAATGAGATTTTGACTGCAGATTGTATATTCAAATTCATTTTTGAAATTTTAAAAGAAACTAAAGTAAATTATGAAAATAGCATATCATACATGCCAGATTTTAATTTTGTTCATTGCTTGAACTTGTGACTGATGATATGATACTTCTGCGTCAGTATGATTAGGTGTGAAGAAAAAGTTCCTTGGTTTTACTACATGATTATTATTTTGAAAACAATTAACCAATTCGCGCATTAAAAAATGAACTTACAAAAGGGAATGATCAAGGGAAATTAACATTTAATTTTGTTAACAGCCCTTTTGTCAAAATAACGGCAATACAAATTTTAAATGGTACCCATAAATACTTAATCCATAGTTTACTTAACCTAAAAATGCTTTTAAAGAGACAAAATGGTGAACGTAAATAACACATCTTTCGTGATTGTATCATGCAGTGACTTCCTTGAATGTAGTACCTTCACATATAATCTCACATGAAAAAGACAAATTCGAAAGGAATCCAAACAGAGATATTCTGTCTCTACGGCCAATAACTTCGCCTCGTCTCCTTCCAGTGCAGACTTTTATATCTCAACGAACGAAGGAATATGAACGAACGTAAGCCACAAATAGGACGCGTTGCATGTTTACAAACGATGTCATAAAAATCATTTTTGAGCAGTGTGTTTCTTGCCGAAAATTTCAATTTTTGCAAAATTTAACGTCGAATTTACGGCGGCGTTTTTCATCCGACGAGAGGCTTTTGTTTTTTGTGAAAACAGCACTTTTCATCCATCCACGCAAGGCAGTTCCTCCTGCAGGGAATAGAATGGGCACGCTCTCATGTGTCAATAATTTGCTACAGGAGAGGCCGTCGCCGGAGGGATGAGGTCGTACCCACCATTCCCATGGGAGTCGCAGTGTTGCGATCTACAGTTGGAGGCGAATGTGACAGAGGTGATGGAGCGTGAGCGTGGAAGCGTAGGAAAGCATGGCGAAGCGGCAACGATGTGGGCAGCCCGATGCAGAGGGCAACAAAATGAACGCTGCTCCAGTCAGTGTATAGTTCAATCAATTAAAGAGGAAGATGTGAACGGCGTCTATGTATACAGTAAATGAACAAGGGAAAGAGCTGGGTGCAAGCGAGGGGTTAATGTGGCCGAGGTGGCGCAGATCATTAACTGATGTCACTGCCGTGCCTCTGACCGGGAGGTCTTTGGGTTCGAGTCCCGACGGTAGCAGGATTTTCGACACTATATACATAGTTATGTCGGATTCAGTTGCTGTCAGGAGGTAATAATGGCAGGCTGCTGTGATCTGTAGTTTTCCGTGGTTTCACACATCAATACCAGGAGAATGTCGGAGCAGTACCCTAACAAACGGGCCACGTACCGCGCGTGACCTTTCTTCTTCTTCGTTGTCCTATCCTCACGCCTTACGTTAAAAAACACATGCACTTCACTACCATATATGTCGGGATACAAGTCGTATTTGGATTTTTTCTCAGCAGGGGCGGTGCATCGTTGGTGGGCAAAACTCCGCAAGCCGGCAAGTGAGTCTGCACCGGATCTCACCTTCCAGCGGGTGGAAAATACCGCCCCCTCCCGTTATTTAAAAAACGGGCACTTGAATTGCTGAACTAATGACCGTAATGGCCATGGACTCGCCCGGAAACACGAAATAATTGATCAATCATACTGATTTGATTTCGCATATGATTAGGTTACAAATACGTGACCGATAATTCAAAGAGTTCTACTCGTATATAGATTTGTGGAATATTGTAAAAAATAGTTTAAGCCACTCTAATAAAATGATCAATAACGGAATTACAATCTATAGTATATGCTCAATATGGTATAAATGAGTGCTTTGTAGTGTATGGTTGATGTACGAGATGTACGTCACAAGACAATGTTACATCACCACAAGGAAGAAAGCACATTACCCGAGAATATAAAATACCCATGAGAATTCTCAATAAGATTGCAAATTGATTAGGAGGCTAAAATGAGACTTTCTAACACGCGAACGGTGATAAGGAGAGCGATTTCAAAGGTTTTGTTGAGATCATCACGTAGTGTTTTTACACAAAAACATAAAGAAAACCAGTTTAAACTTTGTTGAATTGTGCATTCTGACGCTTTTTGGGTGTTGTGATAATAATCTTCCTTTGAACGTTCGACGTTTCACAGATATAAAATACTTCCCAATTCTTCTCCTCAAACTTTTTCCATTTTGGAGAAATAATAATTGAATCTAAGAACATGTTGAGCCGATTACACCCCCCGACATAACGTGCGTAATTCTGATTTTCTTCACTACCATATTCGACGTTACAAGCAATGAAATTCAGTTCATCGACAGCAACTAATGGTGGTATCTTTTAGAAGCTTTACAAATTAACAATTTTTTAATGACTCTTATGTTTGCCTTAGCCAAGCATAACTCAACAATAAATTCAACCCTCACAGTAGAGTTCATTAATAGAGTTCGACTACCGACATCTTATGCGTATATTCGAAATTAGTAATATAGATTTTTCAATAAAAATTCGTTATGCAGTATTAGCGGCCGACGTAATTCCAGAAAAAGCAATTGATCCTGAAGTGTAAAGCCTATTTTTGGTTATGATGCTCAAGATTACTTAAAAGTTAATGTATGAGATTAAATCTAGTATGAAATCAGATTTCAAACGACTAAAATGCTGTTTGAATCTAAAAATGAATTTGAAACTTCAAAACGGTTTTGTGGAAAGACAATGTACAATTTCATTGGGACAGGGATTGTACTTCAACTAGCATGTTTAA
Organism: Acheta domesticus; assembly: GCA_031308135.1. NCBI lineage: Eukaryota > Metazoa > Arthropoda > Insecta > Orthoptera > Gryllidae > Acheta > Acheta domesticus. The sequence continues at coordinate 58,205,818 of JAHLJT010008446.1, forward strand.
CCTTTGATAAAACGATGGCCAATTTATTATAAAGAAAAATTCTTTTTTGAAGAATCGATCAAACTAGATTTCTGATTTCATGTCCATTAACTAATCATTTTACTCGTAATTAATCTTTACAAAATTTCTTAAACTCAAAAATTCTTAAATTCGAAAATGTGATCAAAACTGCACGAATGTTAATACACAGAATAGAAAATGAATAAAGCAGTAAACCATAATGTTCCAATATTCTTCTTTAAAAAAAATCAAAAACGTAAGGTAAGAAACTATTAAATTTAACAATTCTAAAATGAAATAGCTTTCGTGTATGATATTCTCGGAACTGGAAATCCGCATTCATAACAAAACTTTTGCGATCTTTTCTCCCCAAACCGGTACTGACTTTAACGAGTTTGTTACTGACACCAATAGCCAATCCCAATCCCGCTGTTGCCATAGCAACCAGAGTTAATACTAAAACAAGAACACTGCCGAAATATTAATAATAAGTATAATGATAAAATAAGAGTAATAATAATCATAATAATAATATTGATGATGATGATGGTGTTGATGATAAACTATTACAATTACAATGACAGACGCTCCCGCTGTTTCCGTTTCCGACGTTCAGGGTCCGAACGCCCCCTTTAGTGTGGTTGACGAATACACGCGCGTGGGCGCGGGGGATTCACAGCGTGGCGCCGCGTGCCGCTCCTCCCCTCCTCCTGCGCCTTGGCCTCCGCCCCAGCCCGCGTCGCCTGCGCCGTCTCCCGGCGTCCCGTCGTCGCGGAGGAGTCGTCGCCGGGCGGAAAATATCCGGTGCGTGACTGCGGCGGATCGCTCATCCTCGAGGAACGTTGTATTAGTGGAATTACCGGTCCCGGCGCAGCGCGCGACCGGCAGCGGACGCTTCCGGCGATGCCTATCGCTGCTGGCGTGTCGTCGCCCATCTACGCTCCGGCCGGCGCCGGGGGATGGGAGTGGGGGCGATCGTCCTTTTAAGACTGCCCGCTCACGGAATTCTTGACGTTTTCAAAGGGTAAATAAAGTTGTGCTGAGTAGTACTTGTGAGGACTTGTTGTGAGTACAATGTGAGGAAAGCAAATAATTTTATATTTGAATTTCGACTATTGTTTCGAAATATGGGATGGGGGATGGGAGTGGGGGCGATCGTCCTTTAAGACTGCCCGCTCACGGAATTCTTGACATTTTAAAAGTGTAATAAAGTTGGGCTGAGTAATACTCGTGAGTACAATATGAGGAAAGCCAATATTTTATATTTGAATTTCGACTATTGTTTGGAAATATGTTTTTGATTGATTGATTAGTGATACCGCGCGCGTCAACCGCTAAGGTCATTAGGCCTGTCAGTATAGGACACGTTGTTATCCCATGGGTTGGTCTTTTTTTATTTATTTATTTTCTTTTGGATAGAAAAATACGAAGATTAGTGTTTATGGTACACTCTACATTCGTTATGATTGCTTATATCTACTTACAATTAACTTACACTAACTTACATCACTAATAGGGTGGTACAGGTATCTTTATATAAATATCTCTACTTTGGGTCGAGATCTGAGAATTTTATTGAGAAATATATGGAAAGGAAATTTATTCTTGATGCGGGTTCTATGTACTGGATTTTGGCAGAGTCTTAGAGGGTTTAGGTTGGGTATGTTTGGGATGTTTTGGAAGAAGTGGGTGGAAAAAAATATAATGTGGTTGGTTATCGGTTCTAACTGGAATTCTTAATGGAGTTGTGCGTTGGAGATGTACCAGGGGGGCATTCGTGATGGTGTGGAGGAACTGATTTTGAATTATGGAATGTTGGAATGTTAGTATTATATTTGGCTGCGCTATTCCATACTGGGCATGCATGTAATAGTAATGGTCGTGTGATCATTTTGTATAGCAGTAAGGCACTATTGTACGGTTGCTTTGCTGAGCTATTTATTATTTGGTTTTAGGTGGAGTAATTAGTTTTTTCTTGTATACATTATTGTCAATATAGTTTTTCCAGTTGAGACGGGTGTATAAAAAAAGGCCTAGGTATTTTATGGGTGTGTTATGAGAATGCCATGGTACCGATTCTTGATTCAATTGTAAGTGGGAGCCATGAGATGGTAGTGATCTTCAGCCGCAGAATGGCAAGATCCGGTTCCAACCTACCCGTCGCCTTGCGGGATTTTCCCCAACCAAGTATTTATCTCAAGCGGGGCACACTACCAGCCGGGCCAAACTAGAAGCTCCCGACATGTGTGGTTATGTAGTACATGTAAGTGTGTGTGTGTGTGTTTGTAAGTAAGGGGTATAATAAGAGAATAAGAGGTAGGAAGATCGTGGGAGGTGCAGGGGGATGGTTAGAGTATTGCTCCGGCATTGCCTGGTTTTGATCGGTGGAACCACGGAAAACTATAGACCAGAGCAGCCGTCCGCTGGAAATTCTCCTCTAGACAAGGGCTGAAATCGACCTAGCTATGTAGCTAATGAAGAAAATCCTGCCCCCCGGGTAGATCTAACACCTCCCGGTCAGAGGCATTTGCAATGACATCAATTGATACCCTGAACCACCTAAGCTCGTAGATATCTCCTTGACCTTTTTTTAAATTTTAGGTCGCATTAATATCCAGGTCATTAGCGACCCCTATTGGGTTTGACGTTATGTAATGATATGATGATGGCAGGGGGTGAAAAGACGGACATAAGTACAACCATGCCCAAGGCGGGAGTCTAACCTGCGACCTTTGGGTCCAAGATCACTACGACACTACGGCTTTAACGATCTCGGCCACCGCGGATCGGCCTCCTTGACTTTTGCTCCTTGAGATTGTGGAGCATATAATGAAGATCCGTTCTGACACTGTTATCGCCGGATTACAAGATGCTGGAATGGATCCTTGAATGTAATCTCATGAGTAAATGCACTTCCCCTTCCTCTGAGGCACAGATTTTCTTATGTGGAAAGTAATCAAATTGAATATTTGAATTCATGGTCTAAGTAAGTCATTGAAAAAACAAACGTTTGTGGTTTAGTGTGGTGTTTATATATTTCTTTTATTTTTATGCTAGACCTCTAACTTAAGATTAATGAGAAAATGGAAATCTGTTTTCAATCTCTAAAAATATAAATTACATTAAGTAATATTCAAAATATCTTGTGCTTCTTCAACCTGAATTATTTTTTAATCATTCTCTTTATCCACAAAAATGTTCTTCTCATGAATTTTGTGAAATATTTGATTAAAATTCCTTGTTCTCCACCATTACGATATAATCACTCTCACAAAAATGTAACTACTTTTCATTCAGAATAGTAATATTTTTCAACCGGATATTATTGCATTTTCCATACAAAAGGCTACGTTTATTCAATTCCATTTATTTTTTTTTATACGCTGCAAATTGAACTAATTACTCTTCTGTCTAGATTATATTGAGAATGCTTCCTTTCCGCTCGGCATTCAGATGTTTTGTTTCTTCATTCACTTTAGCCTAGAAGGAGAGTGATTCCGTTTTGGAAGGTTGCCATTATTCGTCTACGACATTCCTTTCTCATTAATAAAGTAAATATTTATATTTTCCGTTTGTGCCATCTGTTTGCTTCTGACTGCTTCTGTTTTTATGTAAAATATGTAGATGATGAGAAGAAAGATGCGGGTATCGAAATCTCAACCCTGCAGACACGTTCCAAAATTCATTGTTCAGTATGTTGGGGCTCTGTGCCAATGAAACCAACCCGTTGCTGTTGCTAGCATAAATTGTAGTAATGTAATTGTGTTTGGAATGTAAATGGTCTGATGCTCAAAGTCATGCTGTACCAGTTCATACATATAAATCTTTACTATATAGTTGTTTTGCCTTATTCATCGATTGCTGCAGTAGTTGAAATAATCTTTCCTCTAACTTCGGTGGAATATTAAGTTCAACATTAAATCTCGTCCAATCTAAATTAATATTATTAAAAAATTATTTAACTTACAAAATTCAACGAACGTTTCTAATAAAGATATTATTACTAATATTATTTTATGGATCATTCTTAATTCATATATTTGAATATTAGATAATTCACATATTTATTAGTTAAATCGTTAGTTTCTTTGACATCAAATGTCGTCTCTGCCTATGGAGAAATACGGTTGGTGAGAGTGTTCGGACAGTTGTTCCTAATATTATATGTGAAACAAGTTGTGGAAAGTTTACGTATTGAAACAGATATTTTTAATCCTGTTTTATATAATAAAAAGGTTTACTCCTTGAGGTATTCTCAAAATCCCTTGAATATATGAACGAAATAACGACAGGGAACTGTGTAGAGATAATCGTGCTCCGAACTCTTGAGAATGGAGCCAAGAATATCCCTATTAAAGCAGCTGCTTTCGGTGCCAGGGTATCAATAAATTCCCGAGTAAAATTATGCAGTCCTGGAAGCTAATAAAGACACTCTATAGTCTATAGCCTGTTGATTCTGAATTAAGTGTAATTTCACACCACAATTCCACGCCTCTCTTGTTAGCTTTGTTGCTCGTCTCTTTCTCGTCCCTAAGTGATTCTAGGTTGTTATATATTGATGCTCTCCGTTGGTCTTTTTCCGTGCTTTACTTCCTTATTTGTTAGCTCAACGACTTTCCCTTCTCCCTTCTTCGTTTTCCCGTCTATTTTGCCATTGAAAGGAGCGGTTCCGCCTGTAGGTGCGAGCCGCTCCCCACTGCTCTCAATCAGGCGGCCTCCTTGAAGTACGCGATTGTTTTTGGAAACAGCGCAGTCTCAGCCCTTGACTCAGGCCAAGGTTAACCGCTGGCGCGCTGACATAAAAGACATAGATAGCTCAAAGGACTCCTGGAGCTGGAGCGAATTTCCCGGAAAAGAGCGAATCTCAAACAAGCTGGCCGCAGCCGCAACCGGAGCCGGGGGTCTTTTCTGTTTTAATTTTGTTTTAAAGCGGCAAATGTGTTTCTGCATTTTATGTTTCTCTTATTATACGATCTATTCTTTGTATGGCGCACGCGAGGTTGGCGTTGGTCCACATGAAAACGACGGCGGGACGGGGCGCGGCGCGGAGGGGCAAGGCTACGCGAGGCAACGTGCCGGGCAGCGGGAGCAGGAGGAGGGTCAGGCGGAAAGTAGAAAAGGGACCGGAACGGCCGAGTGGATGAGCGTCACATCCGGTCCCGCGCACTCGCGCCTCGAGCAACGTTGCCCCTGCTGACGCGTGCGTCCCCGCCGCCCGACATCTCCCTCGGCCGCTCTCGCCTGGCCCCTTTCCGCCGCGACTGGTTCTCTTAAACTGTTCTATTTTGTTGCCAGGTGCGTTACTACTTCCACAAGAATGGACTTTTTTTCGGTTATTGTAATTCGTCCTCGGCTGACGTACTTCTTTCTTTCTCTTAAGCAGCGTTACTTTCGGAATATTTTTCTATCATAATTCGTAGGTTATTGTGTACAACTGCCCTTTTTCCAAAGTTTTTTTTTTTTCAAATTGCTTTTCTTATGTCGATCATGCCCTAAAATTGTTATTCCCGTCTTACGAATCAATCTTTGTCCGTCTTTGGAACATTTACTCTTAATATCAATCAGTTTTATCTTTATAAGATATTCTGTTATTTCTTTTTTTGTCATGTTTCACAAATACTCCTTATTTATTCTCAATATTTCATTTATTCTTACCATTCAAAAACTTTTGCACATCCTTACAAGGATGTGATACCCCATCCAATACATACAGTATATTTCACTTATAATAAATTTGTAATCACTCTTAGACTTTAGTTTTAAATATTTTTAGCTGATAAACAAATATAAACAGTTAAAACTCTAAAATATACAATAAACTCTTGATTGTCCGTGGTGATAAACTGCTAATTTCCGACGCTTGTAAACCTATTCCCATGTTGAATAGGAATGGACACGGTGCCAGCGAAAAAAAACCGAAGACAAATTCGAAAACAAGCGGATTCTGAAATTATTTTAGAAGGGAGCCAATTACATTTCTGACTTCCCCTCCACAATTTTGATAAAAAAAATCATTTTTAGAAGGTACATGTATTCTTGGTTTGACGTCTTCTCGAACCTAATGGACTATTCCTGTGGATTGTAATGGAATCAACATGTGCCAATTAATTTGAATAAATTGAGTTATATTAAAAACGTATTATAAAGCAATGCATGGTCGTGTTGCGTGGTGCATGGTCGTGTTGCCTGGAACCCATACTGTTCTGTAATCTGTTTTGCCTACCGTGCACCTTTGTTCACGAGGCGCCACTGGTCTCAGGTAATGCCTGTTCTTTGCTCCGCCTCGTCCCACAGATGCCAAACATCCGTGTGATGCAGTGGCGGCTGCTCCTTAGGGCTCTAGGGCGGCGCCCTCCCAAGAAAAATGAACCTCTGGAAAGTTGCAGGAAAATATTAAACTTGTGAAGTATTAAATCGACTCGTTTAATTTGTGCATAGCACCGGCTCAATTTTTGAGAATGAATTTAGTGATATTTGCCTTCTTAAATGAAAAATAAATATTTTTGGAATGGGCCGTGTCTTGGGCTATCGCTAGTCCGTCCGTAACTGGTGCTTGCGAGGCAATGGAATCTTGAGGAAGTGTGGCGGTACCGGGGTTAGATAGGGGCAGTGTGCTGCTCTTAAGGTTTTGTTCGGCAGAGTCTGCGCCTATTTACTAAGGTAAGAATACCGACCCTTTCATTTGATTTCATAAATTGCTTATTTGTTTGCTGGAATTATTTTTTTAAATCTCTTATTTTTGCGTGAGCACAATTGTATCTTCTATTATCAACGTAAAAGTTGCCTCAGACAAGGATTAAAATCCCGATGCGTGCAACTCGCTCGTACACTACATGCAATAGTTTTTGTCGTTCTAATATTTACTTCTAATATTTCGAAGAGGTAAAATGTACGTGATAGTTCGGACATACGGACACATGCCGCCTCTCCTAATTCGCAACCCACCGGTTGCCACTGGTGTGATGTCTTCCCCTTCCGCGGTCCGCTCTTCGACCTACCGCGTTTTGCATTCCGCGGTCCTGGCCCACGTCCAGATTCCCGCCCCGGTTTTCCATATTCTCCGTTTCGTTCTCCATTTCCCCAAACCCAGAGACCCGCATCTCGGGATTGCCTTCCCTAATTCTCATTTCGCTTCTCATGTCCTACAAGGAAGTATGCCAAATGCATTCCCAAGTAATTTTGATACAGCGATAAATGGTTTAGAGTACACCAAAGACTAACTTGTAATTTTCATTGAAGAAAAATATTTCAAAGCCTGAAAAATTATCCTAATGTTTAGAAAGTAAAGAGCCGACTATATTAAAATGTTTCTTTTAAGCCGAGAGATCACTTTGATATATTACATTTTAGAACGTCAACTACCTCAAGTTTTTGAAATTTCGCAAACAAATAATGATAAACTCCGTATCATTATCAACTTTTTAACGTGGAGATTCAAGCACCGTCACCGAGATAGAATCGTGATAAAGTAAAATAAATTAAATATGGCATCGACGGTAATTGTAAGGTTGATCACCAAGCAATTTCTTTAAGAGAATATCGAATTTGTTTTCGCATTTTTCAGGAAGTGTTGTTGGGCTGTCATCCCATCTGACAGGTGGTTTTACTCCAATGCCTTGTACTCATTAAACATTTCCTTTTAAACATTTCTGAATTACTAATATTTTAACTAAAACTAGTGCACAGCATTTTGTGAAAATTGATGCGTATAATATTCGCGAACAAACTGTGGTTTTGCGAAGGTTTTGCTAACATAGGAGAATCGCAAACAGATCTTTCTTCAATTTCCGGAATAATTAAAGGACAGTCAAATATATAGTAATAGTTGAGTCGTGTTTGCGGTTTTGTAGCTTACAAGAACATAGAATTAAATTAAGCGAAGAAGTATGTAAAAACTGTCCATGAATAATGTTTGGCTGAACTTCGTTACAGATACATTTGATGAATATGTGGCATTGGTACATTAATTAAGGGAATTCTGGACAAATAGAATCCTGTAATAAGTAGTATATACAGTTTTTGGTGTTTCACATAAAATCTGAAACAGTTTTTTTATTCAAACATTACTGATTCTCTTATACCGAGTTCCGCTGTTCAGTAGCGTCTCCCTTCAAATTCGTGGAATAAACATTTCTGCATCCTCGAAAGATATGAAACTACTTTGCGTGAGTTGCATTGCTTCCTATGCCTCGAATTTATCTCCTATCTTCATGAACCATCTCGTGGCCGTGTTCAGCACCCTGCATCAACGAGGTTCCTGCGGACGCTCGATGTTCCTTCCGCAAAGGCCCGTTGCGTTCGATTGTCTCATTTCGTCCTCGCCCAGCACTCATTATCTTCGTGGCTCGTGCTTCTTATTTCGCGCGCGATATCTCCCAGCCTCGCCTTGTTCCTTCCGGTGGCAGCCCGTTATTTTTTCCGTTGCGGTACTAACTGCGGGCTGCGCAAGTTCGTAGGTCGCCTCGTGCTGTTCCAAGTACGCGCCATTTCGTTTCTTCCCGTTTTATTTCTCGTTCTTCCTACTTATCTCATGATTCTCACACGTAATTCAATGACCGTGAATGCACTAAATGAAATTTGCAAGCGCATACGAAATCTTCAAGACCGTTTTCAGAATCGAAATCGACTCAGTAGCTAGAAATTTTGTTTTAGTCTATTAAACAATCTGAACTCGTGTTTTGAAATTTGTTACAAAATTTAAAAATATATTCTTTATATTTGAAATGTTGAAAACCGTATAACTGGAAAATATCTCAAGAAATATTCGATAAATTCCACTTAATTACTCCCATTTAAATGATGAGAGTAATATACAGCAGCGTAAATCACTTGTTTAAAATGTACCTTCAGAATTTCCCTTTGGTAAGGATTCCGTGCATACTGAGCCTTAAGGAAAGTACCCAAATGAAATTAGACTTCCATTCTGTTTTAATTGGCTCGCGCAAAGAATTCGAGGAAAAATATGCGCAGCGCCAAGTAGGGCATATTTTCCGGTTCGTTGCGATTTCGCCTTTCGCTCCGAATCGCTGCGCGCTGCTTCGCCTTGTTGCTACAGCCTCGCCAAGATTTCCTCGCCGTCCTAGGTCTGCGTTCCGCTGTTGCGTGATTCTTGAAGAAAGTTTAGTCGTGCTAATGTAATTTTTAAACGAAGTAACTTTACTGTGAAGAACTTGCGTACTGTCTTAAACTTTTATGTATTACATAACAAAAGACCATGCAAAATCATGATCTAGTAGGAATGTTCATGAAGGCTACTGCTACAGAAGGTACTCCTCTGGAAGGTACACTAAAATGACCAATATTTACTATTTTCATATTTGTGCTCAGTTCTCTCAGTTCAATCTGCTCTCAATTACTTGTTTGGTTTTCTTTTTAATATAAAATATTTAATTTGTTTCTTTCTGAAATGAAATATTTGTGAAAGGTAAAATTTTTCGTATATAATAGATATTAATAATATATTAAACACTTAATATTATTAAAATTATTACCAAAAGAAATATACGCTGACTTAAGTGTTAGCAAAGGAAAACATTTTGATAGTGAATGCACTGTAAATGTTGTAGCTTTGTTTGTAAAGCTGTAAATCTTGATTTTCTGCAAAAGTTTTCATCTTTTGTTAATTTTGAAGACTTATACTTTTGTTTATTTCTTCATACATGCTTTTCTCTTGTCTGTCATTTTTACTTTCTTGCACACTACTTACGTGGTATAGCAAAATTTATGTAATGTTTGCAGCAAACAGCGATTTTTCGACAGATTAATTCGTATTGTTGCTACAATTTGTAGGTCCCTGATTTCGAAAGAGTAAATAACTCTTATTCCTATATGTAGAAAATTACATGCTCTATCACGTTGTGCCATCAGAATCTACATTTTCTGGGTCCCTTATACGAAAAATATGCCTTATGTCAAAATGTCTGTCCGTCCAGAGGTCTGTTCGTCCGTCGGTCAGTTTGTCGGTCTCTTGGTCTGTCTCTCTGTCTCTTGGCCTGTCTCTCTGTTGGTTTGTCCGACAGCGCTAGTGACTAAATCGTTGACAAGATGTTCAAAATAATTGATATTCAACAATTATCTGGTTGATGTTGTGATCTTTTAAATTTGAATTGAATTGGATATTTGTTTTAATGGAATATATGACAGAAAACTTCATTTTCAACAATTTTACAAAACAGTTTCCAGTATTTTTCTTTGTTATTTCCTTTCTTCTCGGATACAGCAGTGAATTCTTATTAAAATGTCCCAGGATCGATTTTCATTGAAAACAATGAATTTTAGAATTTTTTTAGTTAAAAATATTTTTGGCTTATAAATTTGCTTGCTACAATATTGAGGATAAAGATTTTTCTTAAAGAAATGTGTTCTTCAAAATTATATCTTTTCATAATATCTTGTAACCCTTCTTGAAAATATGAGTTTTCCCATATTTTTAGTTACTCCGATGAACAATGCAAGGAAATATATGATGTAGCAACACTAATTTCTTTTGTCATAAAATTAAATAATCTTATGTATTTATCATTTGAATAATATTGCGTACGTGGCTAAAAGTAACAAAATATAAATGTAATTTATCTATGAAATAAATGAACACGCTTTAATCTATACTGAGTGTCCATTGCATGCAAACATTGCATCTCGAACCCGGAAAACATACGTTTCGTGAAGTAGGAAAGCGTCTCCAGCCCAGAAGCCGCAAAGCGAAATGTCATAAGAGAGCGTAATGCTATTTTGGCAAGCGCATGAAAACAGCCCGCGGCACAATACGGCAAGCAGCGCGGAGGGTAAACGCGAGCCCGCTGCCAAACCGACTGTTGCTCCTGGAAAACCGACCTCCACAGGCCACCCGCCCGGCCTCCAGCTGCGCCCGGCGCACAAACAAGTTTCATTGGCGAAATGCGCCTTGAGAGGCAGCCTCGCACGGCGCCAGCGCGTGCCAGGCTACGCAAGCTGCCTGCCCCGCCCCCGCCCCGCCCCGCCCCGCCTCGCCCTGCCCCGCCTCGCCCTGCCCCGCCCTGCCCCGCCCTGCCCCGACCAGCCCCGCCCAGCCCTGCCCCCGCCCCACCGCGTCCCGCCCCGCCGCGCCCCGCCCCGCCGCGCCCCGCCCCGCCGCCTCCCTCCCGCCCCACCTCCCTCCCCGAAAAAAGTCCGTGCCCCCGCCTCTTTCCGTCTCGCCCTGCCCCGCCCCATCCCGCCTTGCTCTTCCCCGTCCCGGCCCCCTTCGTCTTTTCCCGCCACGCCTCGTCCTGCCCCTCCTCGCCTCGGCCCGCCCCGCCCTCTCCCGTCACCCTACTCGCTCCATCCAGCGCTGTTACCCCCGCACCGCCCCACGCTCCACTCCGCTCCTCCCACCGCCCCGCCACGCATCCCACACTGTACTCCATCGTTCCACCCTGTCCCACTCCACCCCACACCATCCCACAACCGTCCCACTCCGCCCCCCACTATCCCGTACTGTCCCGCATCGACTAGTACCGCCCCCTCTCCACCCCTCCCCGCCTCACACTGGTTCATGAGTGAGTGCCTCTGCACGCCCCCTACCACCATCTAAGAACTCGCTGCCTGGCATGCAGTGTAAGGAAATGATGGCGTAAACACAAAAACGGCACATATTTTAAAATTGAATGTTTATTTGCATACTTTACAATTGAAGGGCTGGCGAAGTAACAAGGTAAGCCACACCAGCCACAGCGGGCCTCCCGTTATTCTTAAATATTAATATCTCCATTTTGGTCGAAGTGTGATCTTGTTAGTGCTCAAAGCTTTTCATAAATATGAACAACACATTTGTATAGAATCAAGATTTAACACTTTCACCAAAATCGAGATATTAACATTTACGAAATACGGGAGGCCTGCTTTGGCTAGCCTGGCTTATCTTGTTACTTCCCCAATACTTTCAATAGAAACCGACTCCGGCCAGCGTTGCCGGTGAATCTACTGCAACTCTGTCATGGAGGTCTCATACGGTTCGAATTCCGACTGTTGCGGGTTTTTCGACACTAGATAGATAGTTAAGATGGAGCTCATCCGCTCTCTGGAGGAGAATTCTAGCGGCCGGCTGCTCTCATTGGTGGTTTCCCGTGCTTTCTCATTGCAATACCAGGCAAATGCCAGAGCAGAACTTTAACAAACGGGCTCCTAGAGAACTTCGGGAACTTAGATGTTTCTGAGGTTTTAAATTAAACATCAAGATTTATGTCTCTACGGGGTCTCAGGATGTTTTTTAAAGTGTATAGAAACTTTGAGGAGTTTGATATAATTAATTGAGCCGTTTGACCTCTAGAGGACCAAGAGAACACGAATAAACAAGAGGCTGATACTCTTTCATATCCGACACATTTGTTTCTAATGATAAAAACATTTTCGGTAAAACCGAATCTTCATGCAGTATATAACAATCGTAGCATTTATAGTTCTATCTAGTTAAGTAGCAAGTATTTTTCTAGTTACCTTGCAAGTGTGTCAGGGATGTTTGTTCACTTTCGGATTTCAGTCGTTAATTTGATAGTCACAATTTTCACTTTAAAAGTACATGCAAAATTTCATCCACAAATGAAATGATTTGTTTATAAAAGAAAATATATAGCAATTGTTAGTAAAATATTTAAAAATTACAAGTAATATGTGATAATTATTGATATGTTGTTCTGCATTTAACGTCAATTTAAAATAATTTCTAGAGGAATGCCCTTGTTCATAAACAATGTAGTTAATAATTGAATGATATAATACTTTGTTTTATACAATTATATGTTATGTAACTGTTAAATAACGCAAAACTTATGTCGTATAAGTAAAAATATCAGCGTCGAGAATCACGATGAAATATCAAATACTCCATAAAATAACAATTGAATATATGGCTGCCAGCGACCAAACACATCAATTCAAAATTCTTCCTGCAAGGCAAATGTTTTTGTTTTCTAGATACTTTTTAGTTTTTAACAGGTGAGCTTTGATTGAATTGGGTACAGTATATATTTATTGCTGTTTTTTGAATTTTATGTAATTTATATTCCGTCTGCTTTTATGAATAATGTGAAAATTCATTTTGTATTTAACATTTCAAACAAATTTGTAATTAAATTTTCAGCTGTACCTGATGGGGGAGAAAAAACAGTCTCCGAAATGTTGTATAACATGAATTAAAAAATTTTGATAAGAAGGTTTTGTAGATGTATTATTGTGGTTGTCCAAAAACTAACAAGAGACTGAACAACAACTTTAAATAGAATTAACGTGACAACCAAATTAAAACAAATGCTTTTGTATTGCGATTTCAAGTCAGACGTTAGTTATAATGTAATGTAACGAATACTCTCCACTGGAATAGACGCTTTCTCCGTTTGTGCGGGTTGGCCCTACTGTGCAGCGTCCGCCGCCCGCGGGCCTGCCCCGCGCGCACCGTCCCCGCCCTGCGTGCCACCGCCCGACCGCCACCCGGCCGCACCGCCCGCGGCGGCAACGTGCGCCGCACTGCGCCGCCCCGCGCCCGCGCAGCGCGCGTTCCGAGCATTCCCAAGATCTCTGCAAGAGCAGCATCTTCGCTCGTGTTTGCTGCTGGGCCACGCGCTAATGGCTAACGCGGCGGTGGTTATTCGCTCGGAGCACCGTAACTGCTAAGAAAATAGAACCGGGAATTGCGTTTAGATCAAGGAAAATAGCAGGAATTTCCTTTTTTTGCCGGCGTTTTTTGTACCGAATGTGCCATTACGCCGGTTTCGAGCATTGCTACGTATTCACACATTCACGCGGTATTGCCGGAGGCATCTACTTTGAGGTTCACACAGCGACAACGGGAGGGAAGGTCTAAACAATGCGATCATCAGAATTCCCTAGAATGGAAACTGGGAAGAAAACAAGAGCCCTCTTTACGAGATATCACCCAGCATACGTCTAGAATGAACGTGGAATTAGAGATCAGAACGAGTAGTGTGTTGTAATTTTACTCATATAGTGCTTATAATGAATGTAGCAAAAATGTGATGACTAGGTGACCGTAATGCTGAAGATGGTAGTAAGAGATGGAGAATGATGGAGTAAACCGCAAGCGAAACAGGAGATCCTCGAGAATATTTGTCAGAAGTCTACTTCACTCACCAGAAACATCACATAAACTGAACTGCAATGGCCTACACCGAGAATTGCTTGCGCGCAAGACACATAACCAGCTCACCGCTCATTCAGCTGCTGCCACATATTCCTCATCGCCACGATCCGAAAGTATGATTTTTTCAAATGTTTTGAGTGACGCAGTTGCATTCATGGGCCAGTCCTCACCCCAAAATACTAGTTTTCTGTTGCACGACAAAAAAATTAACACATTATTAATAATCCAAACAAATGTAATGTAGTTTTAATATAATTACATTGACGTCCCGAAACGGTCACATGCATGCTGCCTTGTGTCCTCTGGGAATAGTGTTTTAAAGTACAGTCTCTTCGCGTAAAATATGCTTCGTAATCTATATGGTATATTAAGTTTAATAATAATATTAATATTAATGCAATTACAAAATAATACTACGTACGGGCTTGTTCTTTATAACTCATGCATTCACTTATTTCGATTAAAAATTTTAATATCCACATATTTATATTTATGTAATAAATTATATAAACTTTTGATTGAATACTAACTTGCTTTTATCGTATAACAATTGATTCTCATTAACAAAGAATATATTTGGTGAGATTAATTTAAAAAAAGTAACTCACGTGAAATAATAGTATTGGTCATTTAAAAGCATTAATTCTTGTGGAATGTCTTGGTCATAATTTTATCATTATATTACGTATAGTTATGGTTCATTTATATATTATTGTATTGAATTTGAACCACTCGTTATTGTTTTTCATCAATACTTTATTATTTTAATCTGTAAAATGCCACAAATATGTTCTCATATCGCATACCTCACTGATAGGCATATATCTCCGTAAATAATTTTGAATCATTATTAAATTCACACAATGTAATAATGTACGTCGCTGCTAAACTATTGGAGTAATGGACATTGTGAATGCCAGGAGCGAAAACAATTTAATAGTATGGAGTGAAATGATAAAGCATTGCAAGCCGTTATCGAAAGTCTGCCGAGGATTCTCTTTTCTCATCGTGACAAGAAATCGCAAGGGAAGACAAGACGCAGAGAAAAATAAGTTTTGTTCACAGGTAATTCACTTCTGACCCATCACCGCAGAACTTGGGAACTTCTTTTCCGCCGGAGAAAAAAGATTAGTCACAGTCTCTTCTTTCCTTTCAAGTTTATCTCTTTCGAAACGAGTCAGAGTTTTATGTATTTTACTGCTGTAGAACTGCAATAGTTTGTGTGGAATGTGATCAAACATTTGTTGTTTGAAAACATTGAATTACCAGCGACGCAAAATATCCATATCAATAATCATACTATGTACTATGGTAAGTTATGTGGAAAGTTCAGAGATTTTATTGTGACAGACGTTTCACGATATTACTACATTTACCTTACCATGTACGTTTTACACATCTCTGTAAAAAGTTTGACATTCTAAAAGAAAACATTTTCTCAACATATATAGTTTCCGACCGATAGGTCGAAGTAGTGAACTGTCTTAATTTGATTAGTGTTTGATAACGTCTTCTGTATTTGGGAAAATAGATATACGTAATACTTCCCTTTCAATCAATGTTTTCTCTCTATCTTCCTTCTTACATTGTCAATTAAGAATTACTTGTGAATGTAAACTTATTTTTAGCAATATTTAAGTTCAAGTACATTCATTTCATAATTAGTCGAATTAACCTAAATTTCTTGTTCTCTTAATTGCGTCCTGTGAACAATCAAAATGAAAATTAATACGTCTAGTGCATATTAATACAAGTTATTTGATAAAACATTGAAGCGAAATTGTCGGTCCAATTTCAATTATAGTGCTCTGAATATATTATTTTGTGTACTTTCTACATGTCCTGTTGTAAGCGGTAGTACTGAATATGATTCATATCACAATCACAGTTATGAGCTTGGTTTTAAGGATTCAAAATTCATCTTTAGGCACTTTAAACAAATCACATACCTTGTATATAACAATCGATTCCAATCAACGATCATTTCCCCTATCGACTTTCATTCAATACAATAATACTTTCCCGAGTTCATAAAATTCACCTCGAACTTGTCTCATATTCGAAATGAGATGTATCACTGTAACTAATATCTAGGCAAAATATTGCTATAAGGATTTCATAAATGAGAATACTATTCATTTTATTGCAAAGGCATGCAATGCTCGCAATGATTTTCGAAAGAAAAATTCTGAGAAGGATTTTTGGACAAGTTAAACAATCAAATGGTATTTGGAAAATTAAATATCATTGGATAACCTAATAAAACACAACAATATTGTTAATCATATCAGATCATTACGATTAAATTGGATAGGACATGCATACAGAATGAATGATGATAGGCTAGTAAAGAAAGTTCTCGGATGGAACCCTATTGCAACCAGAGTTAAAGAAAGACCGAAGATAAGATGGAAAGATGATGTCATAAATGATCTCAAGACAATTAAAATAACAAACTGGACCATGAAAGGGAACAACAGGAAACGAATTGAAGGCCGTAGTTGAACACGACAAAACAATTAGCAAATAATGTTGAGCCTCACTGAGAAGATGAATAAGCATGTAATGCTCGTAAGGAGACAGAATAGTAGCGCACACGAGAAGGAATTTTCCTGCTCCGAGTGCCTCGCATTCATTTCGATCGCCACCGAAACAGGTTACGCGCCAGACGAGCTCGGTAAATTTAGTCTGATTTCGCGTGGGTCCGGCCATTGCACTCCATCTTTTGCGTGCTAAGTATACATTTATTAAATTGCTTAAATTATGTCTCTTAATAAATATAAATTGTGAAATTAATTTGGAATCATGATTATCTATCTATTCAAATACATTATTCGATCGTCTCCCACAAATGACTCCCACAATTTGAGACGGTACATGTCCCTAGTAATTTAAAACAATTACAAATAATTGAAACTACATTTCTCTTTTATTCTCTTCATTCTTGAAGGCGGAACAGGAATAAGCTCAAACCCATGATGATGATAAATTTCTCGAATGGTCTTTAAAAGTTCTTTGATTAATTAGTAATGATTAAATCCATAAATAATTTTCCATTGTCACATTAAAAACTTCAATAACTAACTTAGATCCATGCGTTGATACTAATGTATCTTATCTCCAAGAACTAAACTATTTTCTCTGAGAAAAACATTATCCACATCATTTAATTCAAATCCACAGCTATGGATTTTGTTTCCATACTCCCTGATATGCTGTCAATTATTTCAATCCAACTGTAAATAAATATTCACGCTCTAATAAAAAAATCTTATGCTTTTTGCCATTCATACGTCCAGCTAAGGAATTAAAATGTGTAGTACTATACTTAAAATATGGCTGTTACTATTTCTCATC
>JAHLJT010008446.1:58224287-58256783 GCA_031308135.1 Acheta domesticus
GATCGGTTACTCGATAATGGATTACAAGGAAATCAATCTGGACTTGCAAATGGCTCCTGTAAGAAGAGATTTACGGTAAATTGTGAAACATATCCAGTTTTGCAATATTTTTGGTTATTGCTATTTTTACATTAGCTTAACATGCATTTAACGTTTTGTGAAGCTATATTTTTAACTTTGCTGTGCTCATTTTAATACGTACGTTTAATGTGGTACTACCAAACAAAATTAGGAATTGTAAAATTTACATTATTGTTACATTTTTGCGTATGATCAACAAGATTTCGTTCGTTAAAACTTCTTTTCTATCAAGTATTCTGTCTATAAGTACCAACGATATTATGCAATTGTAGTACAGCAAGTGACTGTGTTTCAAAGATAGTTTAAGTCTAAATGAAAAGTAGTTAACAATTGAAATTTATATCTATAGAAGTTTGAAATAATACATTATCGGATGCCATAGGTTTTTTTGAAATGTAATTTATAGTTGCACGCATTGAAAACAGAAATCAACATCAGTGCTGTCGCTAAAATATTATTAAGTTATCTTTTCGCAAGCACACAAACAGGTTGAGAGTAAACAGGAAACAAATCAGTCACGTAAAGCGTTGCGATAAGAAATGTGAACCACCCTGTATTCTTGAGCGCATCTATTTACGTCCACCACCACCACCACCACCGCTAGCGCCGCCATAGAGCAGCTCCTTCGCTGCGGGGCGTTGAATGCGTGAGAGAAGAGCACCGGAGGAAGAGAGCAAGCAAGGAAGGACCTTCCGCAGTCTGTGCGTCGCCGCCGCAGTCACCACCTCCGTCGCCCTCGGCCCGCGCCGCCCCCTCCCTCGCCGCGTCCGCATTGTTTCGCAGCCCTTTAGATCCGGCCGCGAGAGCGCGCGTCTGAAACGAGGCGGCTTATTAGTAACAGCCAACGCGAGCGACCGGCGGCCTCGGGGCGAGGCGCCGGAGCGGGGGCGGCGGGGGCGACGAGAGACCGCCGGGCGTCGCGGGGCGCGGGGGTGCGTCTCCTAATTGGGGCCTAACGTCGGGCCGGCGGGTGCACGGCGAGGCGTAGCGGGGAAAGGCGTGGGTGTTGGCGGGGCCGAGGGCGTGGGGGTGGGGGTGGATGCCGCGGCGTGGCGACGCTTCTCCGGTGGCGGTTCGCGCACGAGGGCGTCGCCATATTGAGTGTCGGATGCACGCCTGCGCATTTTCACTGGTCTCAGCAGACCTGGTGATGGTGGTAATGGCGGCAGTAGTAGAGGAGTCTCTAGAGTTGCAGTCAAGGGCACGACGATGGCGATGGAAATATATCTCTGCGGCGAGGTTAAAAGCGTTGCAAAAATGATAAAATGGCTGTGTTTGTTGATCGTGGGAATCAGCGTGGAATCAACGATGGGTTTTGGTAGTTTGAGTGATAAAGATTGCGGAGGGTCGAAGTGATAGTAATGGAGTGTTCCATAGTGGCTGGAATATGTGTTGGGGGAAGTACTGAGTAGCCGGAGCCAGGTTGAGAGGGGGAAGGGAAAGATAAAAGCGCGGGAGGATGAAGACAAAATGAGTGTTGACTGGGGGTTGCGTCGGCGGCGCCGAAGCGTCGTGGAAACAGGCGGATTTCCGCATGCCCAGGGGGAGCAGCGGCCCCGGAAGCGAGGGCCAGCGCCGAGCGTTTATTCTGGGCGGGCACTCTGGTTTGAGGGATTTTAATGAGTGGTTGTGGAGCAGTAATAAAGCTAAAGGGCTTGACATACATATTGCTCCTGGAGGCATTGGCAAAACTCAAAGCATCCACGGAAAAACAGCTGTACCACAATAAGCATGATTTTTGTCATTTTAGTTACGTACACGACTTCTTTCGGAAGTCCATTTTTTTAAAATATCAACGGCTTTCCTCAATAAATCAACACACGCGTATATAACTACCATACTTTATTTCCAAATCGATTAATTGATTGATTGGTTTCCTCGCACGTCAACTACTGTCATTAGTCCTCTTACTGTAGTGAATGGTTTTATGCATGGAGGTCGCGGTGTTGATGGTGAGATCCGACGTCGACCAACACGTTAGCTTGAGGGGTATTTTCCCCTGAGGGTCACTACCCCAGGTGGGACAGGCTCTAAGCTCCCGACATGTACTGTAGTGTAGTGAATGTACGTGTATGATTCTGAGCTAAATTTAGCCTATTTTACGAACCTATTCCAAATATTATAATTTCATGACGATGCTAAATGAGACTCTCAGTTCGAATTTGGGAAAGCTGGTAGCGATGGGAGTTGTTTTTGGCGTTGATGATGACCTTCGGAGGTTGGAGTGATAGTAATGGAGTGAGAAGCGTGATCCGTGAAATCGTGTCCGCAGAGTTTAACAGAAGGATGACGTACATGTGACGTGTAAGCATCGGTTACAAATTGTATACCAGAGGCCGAATTTCTGCTGTGTCTCGTTTTCTGTAATAAACTTGCCATATACGTAATTCGAAGGTTGCGAAAAAATGTTCCATAAATAAAAAAGCATGTAACGTTCAAAAAAAAGCATGTAACGTTAAAAAAAAGCATGTAACGTTCAATGACATTGCGTAACTTTATTTTCCTACAAATAATATTACACGCGTAATTAAACATTATGGTTTATTGCTTAATGAATGTGCGTATCTAAAATATATAGTGGACAGAGGGTTGGAATGTTGTCCTCTACCTGCACCTACAGGAAATACTGTAACGAGTTGTTAAATTTCAATTAAAGTAGAGAGAATCAAATTAAAGACATTAAACTGCACTCAAAACTTTGAAAAACGTAATACTACACGTACTGTAGCTTGAATTTACGCTAAGAGATCGATTCTCTTCATAGGTCGGGAGCCAGCAAGAAACTCGACGTATGATAAGCTCAAAGCAAAATTGTTATGAGAAGTTAGACAGGGTTATGACTGTAGTTCAATGAATCATTTAGAAAGCGAAAAAATGGGATATTTCACCGAAAACTTGTTAAACAAAAGTACTTACTATCATTTCGTATTTCTAACAAGCGATAATAATTTTGAATATTGTTCGTCTCGCACACGTGACTTTAAAGCATTTTTGCTGACATTAGTATTGTCTTACACTGAGACGGATACAATGATAATTTTCACCTTTATCTGAGGGCCAGAATTCATAAAATCACAAATACACAAAGCAGAAACACAAAGAACGCGTACATTGCACGCAGCAAGCAGTGAGATCTGGGCACATTTCAGTTCTCCATAATGTGAAAGCGCCCTTTATTCGAGACAAAACTGTTGCAAGATATGTAAACATCGTAAATAAAGTTGTACAGAAGCGCGTTGTATACAGCATATCTACAATACTGCATATTGTGGACAAGTGCACGACTCAAAAGCTCTAATAGAATGAAATTTTGTTTTGCATATCATCCACACATTGCCACCTCGGAATAGGGCTATTTCCAGAAGTATGCAATATAAACTCCAATGGCTCTCATGTCATGTTATGTTATGCTTTTCGACCATTCATAAGCACTAGTTGTGAGAGCAGTACATTTTGTTATCTCGCTCTCTCGTGTTGTGGTATAATTTGTAATAAGATAGAAAACACATTTTTGTAAACTGTTGTAACAGTTGCTGAAAACTGAACTGTGTGTTTAGGAATGAATGGATATATTCCAAAATGGGCCTGGTTCATTTTGTATTTTCCCAAAATTACTTCAAACCTCCAATTATTCGTGTAGATAACAAATTCCGACTAAACTCAAAACAGTACTTTTTCCACTCAGTTCCATTTTGGAACTAAGCGATTCGAATGTCCCGAATCATGGATGCATCATCGATGACCGTGAGTGCTAAGGTTCGATTCCCTTTGATGGCGAATTTTCTACTAGCTGTGTCGAATACATTTACTGGTGCAGAATTCTAGGGGTGAGCTGTAATCGGTACTATTGTGTGATTTCTCCAACCAATATCACATGAATCCTGGAATATTACCGTTACAAACGGACGTCGGACCGCATGCGATCTTTCCTTCATTATTTTTTTCGTCCTTTCTCTTTACACGCACTCATACTTACAATTAAATGCACCCGTCTACCGCTCGAAGCGGGAGACCAGTCGGAAGCATAGAGCTTGTCTCTGTGGGGGCGGTGCTCTGCTAGAGGAGATACCTGAAGGGGAAACGTGCAAGCCCTATATTATATATAAAAAATCTGCCAGGTTGCAAAAATGCATTTTTGATTTACGTAATGGAATTAGGAATAAACATTATAGTTTATTTGTTCGCTTTTTTTATAAAATAAATAGCACACTTTTGAAACGTTTAATTCACCTAAGACAATGAATTAATTCCTCAAAAAAGATATGTGATGTTGGGAAAAAAGTGTTCACAAAGAAACATTGTGCATACATATAAAGATACCTAGAACACAACATTGTTACCGACGTCTACGCTCGACTGAACCTTCCCTATCGGTTATTGGGCTCCTGATTTGCTTAGTGTCAAGGAACCTTATCATTCTACGCTTCATCAATTGTCGCCTAATCACACGTTTTGAACGATGTAAGCCTTAGCTTTTGTTTAAAATTCAACAATATTAATTTCAAGGCAAATGTCCTAGTTTTGAGAAAATAGACCATTGTGCAACGTTTATGTCGGCGCCGGATCTCACGTTTGAGCGGGGAGGAACAGTGTCACCACGCCACATTGCCAGCGCCGCCTGAACGCAACTCTTGTATTCGGCGGTGTGATTTATCGATAATTCCTGTATGCTATGGCGCGCTGGCGCGCAGCCTCCACTTTTATCGCTGAGACCTCCGAAGGTTTTTCGTTGCAAACCATTTGGCGGTCGCCCTGGCTGGACTCCATTTTCGCGACCTTGCAGAAGGCAATGACTTATCACTACACGAGGACTTCCCGAGCCAGCGGCTGGCGGCGGAGGCGGCAGCAAAAGAAGACCCAAACATTTACTCTGCACGCAAACGGCACCTACTTTGCTTCAAATTTCCGAACGTTTTAAAGTTTTTAAGCACAGATGCAAAAATGGGGTAACTTCTAAGCAGCGTGTCAAAATTTAAGGGGAGGTGTTAGGCCATTTTGGTGAAAAATATCGAATTTCTGTTTTTGCGTAAAATGCGTTCCTTGGTACCTTCTTAATATGTTACAAACAAAATTTTTCAGGTTCGGAACTTCTGGCGGTTTAAATGGCCGTTTAAATGCCTTGCTGCATCGAGTGCCACGCCCCCTTTTTTCTCAAGCATCTATTTTCTTGATTTTTTTTTGCGTTTATTCTCGCCTTTCTAATTTTTAGGGGGTTTTCTTTAGTGTGAAGAACATGTTTGCTAACCTGTACAACGCAACTGTTTATTCTTTGACTTTGACTTTGAACGCGGCCACACAAATCTAAATGGTGTGGTGTCTGCAACAAGCGTGGACACAGGAAAGGTAATAGATGTTGAAATCCTGTCAAAATATTGCGCAGACCTGCCAAAATTAAAAATCCTGTGAGGAGAAATTAGCATGTCACAGGAATGGTAACGACTGTAAAATGAACTTTCAAGGTTCTAGTGGAGGTATGGAGTCAGCAGGGGCTGTTGCAATTTTTAACCGCTCAATTCAAAGGCACGGTGTACGGTATGTTAAATACCTAGGAGATGGGGACAGTAAGGGCTTTCCAGAAAGTTGTGGAAAACCAAACCTTATGAAGACACAACTATTTGAAAAATTGGAGTGTGTGGGACATATCCAAAAGAGAATGAGTAGCCGCTTGAGAAAGCTTAGGAAGGAAATGAAGGGGAAAAAACTTGAAGATGGACATGTTTATCAGGAAAAGGAAGACTCACTGAAAAAGAAATTCATAGTCTTCAGAATTATTATGGGATGGCTATCAGAAATAATGTAAACTCCATAGAAAACATGAGGAAATCTGTGTGGGCGATTTTTTTCCACAAGATTTCCAGTGACACATTCCCCACAACATTTTCTTTGCTCGAAAGAGGAGTCAACTTGGTGTAAGTACAATAGATCATTGTTAACTGCACAACAATACACGCATCAGCATTCATTGTCTTCAGCAATTGGAAACATAATAAAACCAACATTTAGAGCTTTAGCTGAACCTGATTTGCTGAAGAAATGTCTTCACGGTCAGACGCAAAACCGAACGAATCATTCAACAATATAATTTGGAGTAGAATACCCAAATCTACATTTATTGGCTTGGACACACTCAGTTTAGGTGTGTTTGATGCAGTTCTCACCTTCAATGATGGAAATATTGAAAGGATGAATGAATTAAAGCAGTTACATATAGAGCCAGGGAAGAATGCAGTCAAGGCGTTTAAAGAAATTGACATTTTAAGAATAAATAAAGCAGATAAAGAAGAGGAAGATTTGTTTAAGAGGAAATAGAAAAGCTCAAAAGCAGAAAAGAAAAGCTAAGGAAGATGATGAAGATCCTGACAACCCTGAATATGGAGCAGGGATGCATTGAGGAACTGTACAAACTTTTAAATCAAAATAACTCAAAACTACTTTTTTTAATGCTAAGGTTCCTCTTACTCAAAAACTACTTGTCACAGACCATTCAAATTTACAGAATGTATTATACAACTATAGATACATTTACTGAGTTTGTTGCAATATCATTCCTTCAATATTTGAAAGTTATAAAAAATTATTACAAAAAATGTATTAAAAATGTGTAAAAAAATTAATTTTCGTAAAATATTTATTAAAATTATGTTAATGTCTCAAAAAAACTCAGGAAGTGCAGAAAAGATGTTTTCAAAAGTGTACAAAATTTCATTAGTGTGCTATTAATAGATTCTGAGAAACGGGTACATGAAGTTAGGAAATTTAGCATTGCCAGCATAGGGCCTAACACCTCCCCTTAAAGCATTCGGTGGGGTTTCCAGTTATCACAACTCGTGGTTTTAATTGGATGCGGGTAAGTCTCCACATTCTGTATAGTCCACGTTTGGCAGTATTGCTAAAGTATTTGGTCTCATTAACACCATAAAAAATACAATGAGATGGATGACGTATTCAACTGTACGCGCATGCACGCGTCCTGTAAATATTTGAACCTGGTACTCAAACCAGTAATATTAGATGATCAAGATTATGCCATACAAATTTTAAAGATTCAATTAATAGCATAAAAATATTCAAATTCTTAAAAACGACACCATTGCAGCGCTTGATACAATAGCAATGTTCCGACTATTTTCCATGAAATAATTTCACAATGTACAGGCTCATATTTGGAATAAAGAACTACGAAAATAAAATCACACAATATGAAATGATCGCGACAAGATATATGTTAAATAATATTTAATTTCAACAATTAAATGCTCTGTCATATAGAAGGTACATCTATTTGCGGTTCTCTTAATAGTATTTTCAGTAAAATTGTACTAAGTTAAAATGTATTTAATTAAATAAATTTATTTTTTACAAAAAATTCTTAGATGATACAATAACAATCGATTACCGAAACAAATTACATTTTAACAACCTTTATTCTCATTAACCGTTATACATCTACAATTCTTATATACAGTTTACTATTGAAGTAGAAGAAAATACATAAATCAGCTTCGTAGATTAAAAAATAATTAGAGAAGGACTAAACTTGATTGCTAATTAGTGCAACAAACTTGTCAAAACTGGTATTTTACTGAATTGTTTGTCTGAACACCATCAAAAAGAAGACGGGTATCATTTAGAACCATTTTCTCCGCACCAAAAATGTATCCTTGCCAATATTTCACAACGAAAATTTATGTGGGCCTATAGTGAAAAACGAACTTTTACGAAATAACTACCACTGCAAGTTCATTGGAAAATACGTAGCGCCGAGTAGAGATCATCAAACAAAAAATACACATACAAAAATTATCTGTGCCAGCCTAGTTTACTACTACTTTAAGTATCCAATATATACAGTAGATTTAGAAAACATTGCAATGATAATAACATAAATTTAAACATATTATATAAAGCTTCGATTATCAATAAGAGAGATAAAGAACAAATGGAACTAGAAAAAAGTGGTTTACTATATTGAAAGTAAAGATTGCCACATGCTTTTTATAGGAAAAACAAAACAAAAATTAAAGTTACCCAAAACACTGTAGAATATAGATTTTCTACACAAACAATAAAAAACACTCCTACTAAATATACACTTAACATAACATTGGTTTTACAAGTATAAAAATATATGATCGTGATAATAGTAAATTCTGGTGGCCATAAAAATGCTACTGAAAAAACACCCAAAATAGTTTTTTTAAAAGAAGCACGCACACTGCTCAAGAAAAACAAATGAAAACTCGCGTGTACTACTGCATGAAAATAAAATAATTCAATAAAAATTGTCTTCACAAATACTGCAAAAATACGAATACTGTGTCGCTACAGATGGTTTCAAAAGAGGCGGTGAAAATTATGCTATCCCTTTTTTAGTTATCGTCTTTCCCTACGGGAAAGTCTGTTAAATTATTATCGATAAGTATTTATATTCATTACTTAACAAATATTTAATTGTCAGTTGATATTATTGTGTATTTTATGGTTTTTTAAAATGATCTGGTACTTAATTATATATATTTTAAATTAGGATAATTTCGTAACATCGGTTAATTTATCCACTCTGAAATTCAGCACCAAATAAAGGCAGAAGAGTTCACGAACAACGTTTCGCGACATGGGTCAGGAACACGGATTCTCCTGTTAACTCGTCCCAAAATGTATTTATATTTATTTTATTTGCAAATTTATTTACTAAATATATTTTAAATAATTGAAATATTATTCAAATGAAATAAATCGAACAGGAAATAATAAAACACATTATGCCAATTTTATCAGGGCAGTTCTGACACTTATTTTGGTGTTTTTTATTATAACATAATATCTTGGTTTACCCTCGCAGATAAGCTCTCTTACAAAGCATAGGATGGAACAAAAATGAAACAGATTTGGAAGATGTCTATCTATGGTCAACTCTAACGCCTATATCGTTCAAACGATTTCTCCGAAACTAATATTCCCCGATCTGGACAAAATCAAGACCTTGCGAATTTGAAAAGTATATTTTGATTTTTTGGAGTATTTTACATGCAGACTCAAAAGTTACAAATAATCGAAACATCGAATCCATCTTGAGACATCGAACTTACTCAATGTTTAATGACCGTCATAGGAGTATGCTCAAGAATTGCATAAATAGTAGAAAACATCAAATGTCAATTTATGTGAAACATTCATATTCGATGTGACCATTCAATCCTGCGCTTAGTGCTTAGGAGCGAAATATGCCAAGACATTTGAAATCTTGGCAACATTTCTGCATATATTGTCACCCGAAAAAAAAACTAACATCCAGAGGATATTAAAGAACTTCTATTTCTTTTGTTATTTATGCATTAAGATTCTCTCAGTTTGTAGGATCTTCTCCAAGAATAAGGAAAATCTGACTGCACTTGGAGCTGTTGTTCCATTGCCTCTCGCCTATCTACATGCATATCACCACCGAGAGGATTTTAAGACTTTTTCACAGGCTTGTCTTTGTGTATTTTTCAACTTCCTCTCGCTTATTAGGTCGTTTGTAACATCACTCAAGGATGCATGTAGCGTCTTCTGCTCGTAATCTTTTGATGGAGTTGATAGGAGAACCGACCTCTCTGTTGGTCATGCACCACTTCTTTGCAAAAAACACAAGTAACGAATAAGACAATGTGCTCCACCAGATTAATCTCCCAGTTTAAAACGATTTTACCCCATTATTCTTGCTACACCGTATTTCTAGTTCCTAATGTAAACATAATACATGATTATTGTTCTTGATTCTTAAATTAAAACAATTTGAATAAATGTTACTGTTGCTTCTCAAACACGCAACATAAGAGAGGCAAAGTAAGAAATAATTAGAGCTACTGAAAACAAACATCCGAATGATGAGACGAAAGAAGATTTGACGCAAAATATTTTCCAGAGTTTGAACTTACCAATCAAATCTAAAAAAAAAATTAGAATTCACATGAAAAATGCGCACTTAAATTTTAATTATGATAGCACCATCTATCTGAGAGGACGTAACGGTTTCACTACATAATTAGACATGTTCGCCGATTTCGAAAAAATCGCCGATGTCCGTCGCACGATTACAATACTAGCTCTTTACTACTTACTTAGGACGGCGACTTTAGTAGTAGTGGCCAATTAAATACCAACATATTTCTCTCCAGTTGATTTTAGTTTAAATAGGTGTCAGACTATTGGCAGAATTGTAGAACGTACAGTAGTATACCAGCGTCGAATTCGCTTCCCACGATTTCACCTACAAATGAGCACTTGGCGCATATCATAATGCAGTTCGATCCATTTCATAACAGTTGTAAGGGGGTACCGAAGCAGAATATTCCTCATCTATCTCCGCCTTCATTGTGGCGTCTTGACACCTCAGATTTGACGGTAGCTTATCATTCCATTCAACCCACGCTCCACTAACTCGGCTCTTGGTGAGGTTGGCAAAAGCGCTTCTCATTGAAAGGTCTCCTACACATCTTTTCTTGTCTTATTATTTCACATCCAATCTTTCTACAAACAACCTTTAGAAATATTACTTCGGATCTTAAAAACAGGAATTTTATAAGAGCCCAAAATATTGATTTATTATTTTATATTATTTTATTATATTCTAATCTTAACTTATACTTAGATTTTTCAGGGAAAATATTATTTTAACAAAATCATACCTTTTTAAATTTATTTGTTTAAGAGTACACATCAATGTAAAAATCATTTTGAGTAAAAATCATTTTGAGTAAAACAGTAGATAGGTGGTATTGTCGTCGATGGTGACTTAGCACCTCGGAAAAACATTAATATCTGGTATATGAGGTTTCACTACGTGTACAAATATCAAACTGTTTTGTGTAAGAAAAATTTACTTTATTGAATACTATTTAGTGCACATGTGTTTACTAATTTCTTCACTGTAATTAATTAATAATAATGAATAATTCTTTTAGACAGAAATAAATCATAAACGTTTATTTCACAAAATACATTTTCTCAAAACGTCTATCCATCGGTCTGTCCGTCTTCGGTCTGTCCGTCTTCGGTCTGTCCGTCTTCGGTCTGTCCGTCTTCGGTCTGTCCGTCTTCGGTCTGTCCGTCTTCGGTCTGTCCGTCTTCGGTCTGTCCGTCTTCGGTCTGTCCGTCTTCGGTCTGTCCGTCTTCGGTCTGTCCGTCTTCGGTCTGTCCGTCTTCGGTCTGTCCGTCTTCGGTCTGTCCGTCTTCGGTCTGTCCGTCTTCGGTCTGTCCGTCTTCGGTCTGTCCGTCTTCGGTCTGTCCGTCTTCGGTCTGTCCGTCTTCGGTCTGTCCGTCTTCGGTCTGTCCGTCTTCGGTCTGTCCGTCTTCGGTCTGTCCGTCTTCGGTCTGTCCGTTTTCAATCCGTCCATCTTCAGTCTGTCCGTCTTCAGTCTGTCCGTTAGGAAAGTTCAGAAAAAATTTTGGATCCAGTGATATGGAATCAAAATATAAGCAAGAAAGCGAGAATTAGAATATATAAATGCATGATTGCAAGTGTTGAATTGTATGAAGCAGAAATATGCCAACTTCCAGAAGAACAGAAAAGAAAATTGAAAGCCCTGGAAATGGATTTCCTCAGAAGGGAAATAATTAGAAATGAGCAGGTTAAGGAAATAATGAATTTGCAACATGATGTTATAGAGGAAATTGAAAAGAAACAACTCATTTGGTTTGGACATGTTGAGTGAATGGACGAGAAAAGACTCTCCAAAAAATCATTAGAACGGCGACCAAGTGAAAGGAGAAAATGGAGACCAAGACCAGGATGGAACGACCAGATAAGAAAGATAATCGAGAAGTGGAAATTACCTCCTGATTCCCGGAGGAACAGAGATGACTCGAGAAGAAGATTAGGCGCCGGAAACCGAAGTAACGGTTAAGAAACCGGCAAGAAGGTAAAGATTTTCTAAAAAAACATCTCCATTTTAATTTTTTTTCACTTGAATAGAGTTTTTCCTCGTTGGTCGCGGTACCTATGGCTCACGTTCAGATCCCAGCCAGGGCAAACATTTCTGCAGGTTGAAAACACTCGCTGATGCATGTCTGGGGTATATAAAATGCTCCCAAAATGAAGTAAGCCGTTCCTGGCGGTGATAATCGGATATCGAGTTTAAATTTGCAACATTTTTTCATGGTATCAATTAGTAGTATAGTGTTACGTAACATTTACAAATAATACGAGGAGCTATGTGCTGCTGTAGCACATACTTCTTTTCGAAAAATTTGGACATTAACTGCTCTCCACTAACATGATTTTAAATCGCATAGGACCAGAGGCGTATTTACGATATGACAGACATGCAACGTGCCATGGGCGCCAGTCCCAAGGCGTACTATTTAGAGTATACTCACTAAAACAAATAACAACAACCCTAATTTGAAGTATATCTCGACCAAGTTGAGAATGATGCTTACAGGAGCGCGCCACCGTCTGTGTTTACAGCCGAAACGACAGAGACGGAGATATAAGGCTACTTAATTCAAAATTAAAATGGGACCATGCCAAACTATTGCGAAAAAAAGCGCGATTTATTTCGTTACAAATCGAATATCTTCCCAATTAATATTTTAAATAAATTTTGGACACGTCTGCACCTCGTATTGGAAGAAATAAAAGTATACTTTTCTCTGCAAAACGATTCAAAATTTTGAAACTAATTCTTTTGATGAGCAGTAACATTCATATAAATCGTTTATTTTAACTTAACTAGTTTCTCAGAATATATATTAAAATAAAATATTTTTTTATGTAAGAAGTAACTACCACCATAATGAAGAATATTGTAGATACTTATGACAGTAAAATTAATGTTTTGGTACTTTATTGCATACCTAACAAACCGCCTAAAGCCTATGTAAAAAAAGATAATTGAAGGAGAATACAAAATGTTTAAGTTCAATGAATAAGTATTCAAAATTCAGTACGTAAATAGAACTTTTTATTACATTCTTGTACTAGAACGGTGAAAAGTAAAAAAAAGCAATTGAAAAGGACAAAAAGAAAAGTGAGCGCAAGTCTTGCATGATGCGTCTCTGAAGTTATATTTTATCAGCTGATTCACAACCTCTATGAAGGAGGCCACGGTG
Organism: Acheta domesticus; assembly: GCA_031308135.1. NCBI lineage: Eukaryota > Metazoa > Arthropoda > Insecta > Orthoptera > Gryllidae > Acheta > Acheta domesticus. Next base: position 58,237,461 of record JAHLJT010008446.1, read on the forward strand.
ATTCCGTAGAAGTAGTCCTTGAACTCGCTTCACGCTCCTGGCGACATTTGTTAGCGAAACTGATTGTACAGACCCATGTTTACACTGTTAGTTCCACGACGCACCGCAATCGTATCCTTCATTCTTCGCTTGTTCGATTTATATCCTAACAGGAGCGCAAATTCTGTTTGCGATGGACGCCTGAATACCTAGAGACGCCTCTTCATAGCACGTGTTCCATTTCTATACTGCTATTTTGAAAATTATTTACTTTATTAATTGGTTACGGGTTTTTGTTTACATATTAAATGAACATTTCATTAATTATAATTCCTACTTACTCCGCGGTTGGTAATGAATAATTGTATTTGCTTTCCACATTAGATCCGAACTATTATTAATATTATATCAAAATTGTATCAGAATACACAACGATTCAAACGTGACACAAAGTCAAGAGGGGAATCTAAGATCAGAGTCTAACTCTTGATGCTACATTTATTCCCTTACTTTCAGAGTTCAACTGTTTGTGCCATTCACATTCATATCATAGATTAACAAGACATCGAATTCCCTGGATTCGAACCCCTTCTCTCAGCGTCCTTCTTCTTGTCTCCCTTCTCAGTCTTGTCCATGTCGCAAGGGGAGGGGGGATCGTCGGAGGAAGCCTGGGTGCCTCGCGAGGCGTCATAGGCAGCCGCAGGTTGCATTCCGGCCGCGGATTGCCGGAAATTCCGCGCGGCCTCCAGGGGCACCTGGGTCCTCGCGCGGCGCCACCAACTTGTGTTTCCGGTCCGCAGAACAAAGGGGAGGTCGCGCAACTCCTCGGGAGGCGCCGCAGCTGGGTGCTCTGTGCGCGACAGGAGCGGCGGGGGAGGGGGGAGCGAGAGCAAGCCAGAGGAAGCGAGGGAGGAGAGAAGCGGGTGAGGGAGAGGGGAGAGCCGAGACGACGCCGGAGCCTCGCGAGCAGACTTGCCCTGCGTCCGCAGTTGGCCCCCACCCCTCGTTTCTAGGCCCGGGGGCCCCGGCTCTGGGGATAGCAAGGCACGAAGCTTCAGCAACTCGCCTGAAATATTCACAGCCATGAAGTTCTCCAGGATTATATTTGATGAACTAAGAAGTTCCGTGTTTTATGACAGCGTGTGCTAGGGGATGCAGGATACTTTTTAAATTGATAATATTTGAATAATCCTTATATAACATTCCAGTAACATGCGTGCGTCCGTCCGTGTGTGCGTCACACACGGATAGACACGTTCCTGTCCACCAATCGAAACAAATGAGGCGTCATTCTAAGCGTTTCGGTCTCCTGGGGAGGGGAGACTGAAGATTTGTTTCCGGATCTATCCAAGAGAGTATATGAAATTTCTCCAAAATCGTATTTTTTTTTAGGTTTTTTTAGAGCTGCTATCTAGCGGGAAACGGACGAACCACATGTTCCACCGCCACATCCAGGCGATGAATGCCAGAGGCGGCTAAGGATTGTGTCGCACGGACGCCGTTTACAGTATGCGTTAAAAGGTCACTTTGAAAGGAAAGGTTCATCTTCATTTTTGCCATCACATAGGATAATCAACGTTTTATAAGATAATTTTGTTGTGTAACAAATACGATAGTGCTAATGGGATAATCCCCTTTCGTACGATAATTAAAATTTAAATCATAGTTTTAGGTAATGTAGTGGCCAGAAGTATGTGCCTGTATGGGAAGACGAAAGGACAATGAAGAGATTGGAAAGATCGCGCATGGTCCATAGTCATTATTCGTTTATGTAACTCGCAAATGCATGGTTTCATTTTTACTACAAATTATATTTATTTTAGTTTTCCTATCTCACGATGATTAGGGAACACACAAATTAATCTTTATAGTATTGTTTATTTGATTAATTGATATTATTGCTTGTTGGGAATTTCGCTGCTGTAACAAGCTGATTCCAAAAGTAATATTGCCACAAGAACAGTTTATTTTACATTCCTTACTGCCCACATTACCACCCCAAATTCCTCAGTGTTGAGTAGATAATGGTCGCAGTACGATTTCTTCAATATATTCTTGGTTTAAATAAATCTCGAAGATAAGTTCGGTCACATTCTGAAATTCCAGCGGGGGACAGGATTGTCTCTCAAACTCACTTCTCCCTGTCCAAAGACAACCATGTGAAATTGGCAATGCCACACCGCCATAGGGTGAGTATCTACATAGATACTCACCCTATCAATTACTCAGCGCGGGTGACGAGTAAGTAGTTTCGACAAAATAATTTTACAACGGGGAAAATCCACCCCAGCCACATCCAGCTTAGCGGAGACACGAGGAAATTCAGGAGAAAGCTGCGGCATGTCGCACCACTGGCGCTGCTGTCACCATGTACTTCTACCATGCACTTTTAGAGCGGCGAGAAATTCTGCTTAAAGAAACTTTATGAAGACAACATGTAACTATCTAAACTGTACATGGACTAACTCAACTATACATAAATGTCACTAAGGAATTTGAAGCGGAGGACATGAAACATTTTGAAAAAGTTTGATTTTTCATAATTAATACCACTGCTCCACTGCCATCGTCTGAATCCGCTGATATACCGTATATCCATGTTTAAGCACATATTTAAACCTTAAAAATAATGAAATGGAACTATTCCGCAGTCAGGGGAATTTTGAAATTGAATTTAACCCTACCGCAAAGGGAAATTTAACATTTTGATTATTTATGAAATATTTATTAAGATCGGGACATTATTTTGTTTTTGTATCAGATATTTAGTTTATGTGTGTGATACATTTACAGTAATTGTTATTGAAGTGCCATACAGTACAAAACGAAAATTGCCTAAAAGAAAGTAATTTAGTGGCACCCCTAAATGTCGAGGAAACCAACATTGTAAACATTATGTTAATAACGATACATATAATGATGATTTCCGTGTGAAATCAACGGGTAGCATGTTTGTAGTCTATAAGTGAACAAAATATAAGTAAATAAAATTTCTTCCAAAATAAGGATTCTCTTTAGTAAGCAAAATACAAATATTAGTTTTGGAGATCCGCAATAAACGGAAGTCTATTACAGGTTTAAAGATTAAACAAAGAGAAATACGCAGGTAGCTGTTGGTAGCAAAACTTCAGGAGAAATTTAACCTACTTTTATATTTTTTCACAATGGGTACATATATTTCAAAAAGCAATAGCATGTATCATTTTCAACAAAATTATCTCCAACATACAGACGTCATAGTCGGCATTTAAACCATTGACAATACGTACTATGTCGTAATAAAAAAGTATTTTTCAAAAAAATTTTATAAAATGTATTCAAAACTTTCAAATATTTCCTCTTCATAAAGAAATAATTGTAGACAGATTTTCGGTGCCGATTCTTGTGATTTATGATTAAATATTAAATATAAAAAATATTGCCTCTGAGTGCAATGTATTTCCGAAATATGTTCCTCTAAAATAAAATTAACCCGCTTCAGATAGGAATGTCCTTCTCCCTTTCAGAAACCCCACCCTTAGGAAACTAGGTTGAGGAGACGTGAAATATAACGGTGCGGGCAATTTAGATTTGGGTTGGACGCCCATCAATCTCTACTAACTTCCGGATGTTTGAATCACACGAACGACAAGGAGCAACATTCTCGGGGAGAGGGAAACATAGCTCTGCTGATCATTTATGCAGAGCAGCAGAAATGACTTTTGTGATAAACTTTGGTATGTGTGAACGTACCTTCAGCTTCTCCTATCGAGGAGCGTTCGCATACATAGCAGTGCGTGACGCTCACAGACTTATCTAATAGACATCGTGGAGAAATAACGTGCAAACTGGCACATAATTTTTCCGGTGCATGACAACGCCAACCATCCGTGGAAACACCAGCAATTACAAGTAATAAAAACAGTATTCGTAGATCAGATGCTCTACTAAGTCAGTCGATCGCAGAATAACGTATGCACCGAGCCGCGATTCGACCCGCCATACACCGCTGCTGCACTCAGGCCGCCTGTATGTTTCTCGAGACTACGGTGGTTCTCTGTATGCTCCTGATACCATTGAACTGGTAATTGCTGCCACAGGGCTGTTCGCGTAGTGAAACGCCGCCGTCTGCGTAAACCGACACCATCGTCACGCCACCTGCCAATCGTGAGAGAGGCCGACCAACATCTGGACTGCTGACGTCCCGGTTGATTGATTTGTTAGTGATTCCGGGTGCATCAAATACAGAGGTCATTAATCCCGTAAGCGTAGTGCGTGTTTTTTCATCGTAACGTGGCAATGATCTTCTGCGGATGGCGAGATCCGACGCCGACCTACTGGCGACTAGCGGGGTTTTCCCCTGCCACGTATTTCCCACCAACGGGGCATCGCCCCAGCCGGGACAAGCGCTAAGCCCTCGACCGGTCTCCCGACATGTGTGGTAGTGTAGTTCAGAAATGTCTATGTGAGTGTGTAAGGGGTGAGGATAGGACAAGGAAGAGGAAGGAAAGATCGAGCGCAATCCTTGGGCCGTTTGTTAGGATACTGCTCCGGCATTCGCCTGGTGGTGATAGGAGAAACCATGCTGGGCTTCCAAGTCATGTGCTTGTGTTTAGCATCCCATTCACGTTACCCTATACCGCCTGCTTCAGAGATAAAATAATCTTAGGAAATGATGTTGTGTTTACAAAAGTGGCATCATCATAGAAATAGATGAAGAGGCGCTGTTTTGGTCGTGTTACAACACTTTCGACAAAACAACGGCTCATATCTATTTCTAAACTAATCTTCTTGAGGCTTCAAAGTGAACCAATATCGTTCACTTTGCCCATGGCAGATTTGAGCTTTATTACATGGTAGCTTGAACTGCAATGTTAGCTGCAACAGTCTCCGTTTGCACAAAAATGTATAGACTATAGGTTTCTGTGATCTGGGTATGCACCAAAAGCTGAAATCCTTTGAAGACTTCCAGCACAATTTGTGTGCAAGGTTTTTTTCTATGGCCAAGAGTTTACCAGTGGACTGAACCATTCAATAGCGGTCAAACAAGCATGCAGGAGGAGAAAAGGGAAAGATGCTCAGCCTCATTCACTGCTGATTCCAATAATCAGCAAGTTCATGAATGACTATTGATGAAGGAGCAAACCTTCAATACGCGCACTTACAGTACAGTACTTACAAACAGCAATACGCGTACTTACATGGCTATCTGGGAGACGCCGAGTCCAAGGCACAGGTGCCAACGTTTCGGCCGCCATGCTGCGACCTTCATCAGGACGTAGTAATGCGCTGAAATGGACTGCGCACGAGTTAATATACTTCCTCTCCGCCCTGATGAAGGTCGCAGCATGGCGGCCGAAACGTGCGCACCTGTGCCTTGGACGCGGCGTCTCCCGGATAGCCATGTAAGTATTGACTCCGGCCGCGGAAGCCTCTCATATATACGCGTGGCAGGTTCTACATATGAGAACTTCGAGATGTATTGTTTCTTCTAAGACAGTCTTTTCTTGCAAAAGAACGCGTATCCATAAACCGCCGCCGAAGCTTTTCAAAATCTGCCAGAGTACCTCGGACACGGTTTCAATCTTGTCACGTCTAATTACTATTTTAGGTCTACGTAAGAAGAAGCCGAATATTTGCCTCCGATCTACAGATGATGCAGTGCAGCCGAAATACTTCAGCCGTAATCATGTGAATTTTTACCAGAATGTATAATTGTACTACATTTGTGTAAGAGATTTAGTAATAATGCAATGGAAAACAAAAAAGTTTTGGAGAAAAAAGGTAGATGTTGGTAAATATAAATTCCTATTTAGTGCGTAAATTAATCGACATATTTACATACACGCTGTATACATGAGCCGTGTATAATGTACGCATTATGAATGTTCACAATAATTCATATTATTTCGGATCAGCAAAGGCTGCATTTACGTAGCGGACAGGGAGTGAATTAGTATCAAAGTTTTTTAAAATTTATTTATTGTCAAAAACAAAAAAGGACTGTGTGTGGTACTATCAGAAGAGCAATCTGTGCACGATTTCTTCAGCTCTAGGATATCCACCCTAACACATATCCATATAAATTTGAATTAATAGCAACTAGCATTTTTTATCAAAAATTGGTACGAAAATGTAATAAAAACTATTTGCTATAAATAATGTAATACAAAACTATTTCAATCAATAACCACTTTTCTAGAAATTATCATACGTACTTTTAAACGAAATTAATTTCAATTGATATCGGAAATATCGGAGTACTTCATAATGAATTCTATTGTGTATTGACTATACCCACGTTGATACAACATTCACAAACATTTCCCAATTTTAACTACTAATCGGGAGTTGAGGCAGGATTTGCTTGATAATATCATTGTTTATGCATGAATGCTACCAATAATTTCTCTTTAATGAACATTCTATGCTTGGGTGCTGCTTACAGCATTTCCAGTTATACCTACATAATGATCTGAAGTAAAGATAAGAATAGTCGAGATAAATTTTAAAAGGAAGAGAGCCCCTGTTGTGGTATATGTTTTTGCTGGAAACTCGTAATATATTATGTACGAGTTGTGGAGCTTAAAATGCACAGTATCGTGTTAAATTCGCAGAATATTCCTCCAAAGTAATTGCTATAAAATTTACTGACATCCTTATGGGCGGACTTAAGTCATGCTTCCGCGTTCATTTCACGATCTACTTCTGCAGCGAGCGTGGTTCTTTCAGGAATATTCGCTGTTTCATTATAGTATGCCGCTTATCAGATAAAACACGTAAGGAAGCTACATTTAGGTGAAATACTAGAAACTAAGATTAAAGATCCTTGATAGTTATAATATTGTTCAATGATGTCCATGCGTCATAAAATCTGGCGCGTTTAAATTACCACATGTTTTGGTTGTTTTAAACAAGGTGTTTCTCCGGTAGGAGTTCCAAAAATCGTTTGCAGCTCGGTATTTAAAGCAAAACGATTTGGGGGAGTCTGGTTTTAATCGTCAATGTGATTAAGGGGATTTTGACATCGCAACGCAGAGCTTTTAAGACTGGCTCACAGTTGGAAAGACTTTGCTAAGGCATTTGTAGAGGGGCATTTGCGTTCTTAGCATCTTCCAGTTCCACTAATAAAGGTTCAAAGTTGATTATCAATTTTACACATTCTCAGTGATATTTTGTAAAATCATATTCATTTCCTAAATCATTCCATTAAAAGTAAGTGATGCAAGAAGCTATTTTTAAAATAGACTGTCAGGTACTTCAAAGTAAATTTCAGAAAGAAATGTTTACGGCTTACTGGTAGATAATTACAGATGTAGTGTGTATTGTGCTGAGTAGATAATTATGGAAGTAATAAGAGCGTTGTTATTATTATTTGCAAATTTTTGTAGTTTTCTGAAAGCTGCGCAAAGAAATGGTAATTAGGTAACTCCAAATATCTTATTAAATTGGTAATGCATTGAAAATAATTGCTTATACTAGTTATACTTTATAGTGAGCACTTTTACACTAGAACTATTCATTGTTAGTATTATTACACAACATTACCTACATTTGGAATCATATTTGTCCGACGCTCAAATATTTTACATCAAAATATTTTTATAAAACAAATAAAGAAATGTGTTTAACATAGCACTAGAAATGTGTAAATGAGCGAATTATAAAAGAATCTACATGGACACAAGTAATTTGAGAACAATACGCTGCAGGTTTATTTACAATCGTATAAATACTGTTTAGAGAGAGATTCTAGAATTACAAAATAATTTTCGATTATTTCGTTAGCTTTTTTGGCATATTGATACCTGAAATTAGATATTAAATGGCTTTTACATTAAACTTTCTGACAGTTGTGATTTTGATGTAATTCTCTTGTAATGAACTTTCCAATTTCATAACTAGTACATTCAGAAAGAATTTGCACACAAGACGGACGCAAACGATATTAAAAGATCGGCAAATTTAGAACCTCGACCGCAGTTGTAACACACCAACAAGCTGTCACAGAGAAACAGAATTAGGCTGAAAGTTTGCATGCCATTTATTCGAAACCGGAAGCAGGGAAGGATTATCATAAATCAAGCACTGCAATTGACGATGTGACTTGAATTATGTCGGACAGTTTCTTCCAATTAAAGCATTTTCCTCGTCAACATTTTTTAGTCACAAGCGAATTCACCAGCCACGAAACTCCTTGGCTGGTTAATGCTCTGGAGGAGACGCAGCCAGTGCTGGAGTGCGGTGGCACGACACCCGGGTCTGCACTGCGGTGGGGTGGACGCCATACGCAGAAGAGAACAATGCGCCAATGCGACAAAATGGTCTTACTCCGCACGCCCCGGATTAAGACCCAGGGAGAGCTTCAGGGCAGCACACTGCGACTCTCCGCTCCACAAAGACCGGTCATAGGCACGATACTATTGTTACTCTGGAACATTAAACTATTCCTTTAACAGAAATGTGAGACACGTGTGTGTTTATTAGATATTCCATTCATGAGATTGAAATTAAACAATATACATTACGAATTCTACCATTACGATAACAAAATTTAGTCTTATACAATCTAAGATATTTCAAAAAGAATTTTGATGGATATAAATTCATATTAAATGTTCAACAATCAGTTACGTGTTCATTCCAACTGAATATATTTAAATAGATTCTGTTTCGTAAGGAATGAATAACTAAAACTGCAACTGAAATCTCACTTAATTATCTTTAGCAAATTACGAGTAACTACCACCACTGGCTGCAGACAAGTGCGAGGCGCATAATTTAAACCTGTCCCGCGCTCATTTCGTAGGTGGCGTGCAACCCGCAGACAGATGTACGACCGTACTAAAACTTCCCTCTTCGTGCACATTTTTCAAGGAGAAATCATGCCTGACTATTTCTTTCAATGGATATTCATTTTCCATTCTTCACAAGCTGTTAACACTTCAGTCGCATTCCATTTGTGCAAGTGTAGAGGCAGCCTTGCACGTTTCGCGCTCGTTAACGACTAGGTAGCCACGAAATAAACAGCCTCAAGCTCAGAATTTATTTTAAAGATGCTTGCCAGAAATTTGGTGATGGGCAACTTTAACACTGTGCGTGCTTCATCTAAGCTTATATCTGCCTTCCTCCCGAACACAGGTTTCGTCTGCAAATCCCATGAGAATTAAGAAACAACGTTTCTTAAGCGATTCAGGATCGTGTAATTTGATGTGAAAATGGTGTATTATGTGTATTTTGAATGTATATTTGAACTTAATATTGATCTCACTAAGAACGTACAAATATTTGCATTTCAGTGTAATTATCTAGTTAACTATTAGTTCCTAATTAATAGTTTTCTAATTAACTATTAGTTTTCTCTTCACTGCAAATGAAACAGTGCTATCGATATCAAAATATTGAGCTGACCTTAATTGATTTATAATCGATGATATTACACATAATACACAATTATTTTGACAATGTATCTTTTGTATATACATAAAATACATTTTAGAAAATCGAGATAAACTAGTGGCCTGCGGCAGGAAAAATGTTCCTGAACAAAATCAACAAAATTGTTTTTTTTTTAAACAGTACGCATACTAGTCAAGAAAAACAAATATACCTCTCTCATATACAACTGCAAGAGATTAAATATTAGAAAAAAACTGCAAGAATATATTATAGTATATATATATATACTATAATATATTCTTGCAGTTTTATATATATATATGTATGTATATATACACAATACAAAAGGTTTATTTATATTTCAATAAGATGAAAAAAATTGCAGTTCCATAACGCAACAAATGAATAGCAAACATTTCATGACGAGAAGCGTTTTTCTTGGAGCCTTGCTGTCGCATCACATCAGCTGTGATGTAAGCAGTGACGCACTGAGTGCGAGAAGTCATTAGGTAAGTGCATTATGAGAATAGGCAGAATAACACAGTCAAATATTTGTATATTTCAATCAAAATTGATACTGTTGCAATGTTTTTGAATTTTCTTCCAGTTCCTGGGTATCTAACGAATCTATATATTCCTCCCACAGGAGCGGAAGCTGCATAGATTCTTTAAATTTCTGAGCGCATTCGAAATTAGTAATATAGGTTACACCAATGCAAATAATAAACAATGTTTTTGTTAGTTTAATTTAAACCTAATTATTTCCATATTCATCCTATTGAAAGACAAAAGAAAAGTGGAGTATGTTGACGCAGAAGTTGTAAATGTGATCAGGAAATTTTAATTGATTTCTAGATATGATTCATTTCCACTACCATTTATGTATTAAACTTAACTATGTTGATACATCACATAAAACTTAATTTTACGTTCTCGTTGTCTCGCAGCACACTCTGAAACTCAGAGTAACAACCAGTACTGGAATTAGCTTTGCATCATAGTTCCGCGATCCACTTGGCTTGAAGAGTCCCAGTCATAAACTCAGAAACTCGTTCGTTCTCCAAGTAGAGCGTTTGAATATTCAATTTGTACTGCTACATCGAATCGATATGAAACGTGCGACAGAACATTTGGGTGATCAAATGTTTTCGAGTAGTGAATATCTCTTTGTGGCCGTCAACTTTTGATGTATCTTTTTGAAATAGCGTTTGTGATGTAGATTTGTGTAAATGGATCTGAGGTAAATCTGAATAAGAAGGACTAGGAAAATTAGTATATCTTTGAGAAATATCTTTGTTATATTTACTTGAAATTAATGCGTAAGAGAATTCCTTTGTAAATGTTTCTGCTCATTTAACCATTAAGAACAAAGTAAGCTGAAGCTCATTGTGCTTTCACTTGAATGTCAGTCTTCAGAAGTAAGATAACTTTAATAGTTATACTGAAGATTTCAATTCTCGTCTAGAAGTCCGCCGGTCCCGGGAAATGAGAAGCTTATCAAGAGCAGGACCATCATACGTCCGAACATTTTCGCGCTGAGCGGCCCCTTATTCCTCTGAACGAACGTGGCGCCATTCACTCAAGCGCGGACTTCCTGAGCAGATGCCGGAAGTCGCGCAGTTTCGTCGGAGATCTCAGGAACGCCGGGCACGCGCGCTCAACGCAGAACCTCACCCACGGCAGTGGGGGGGAGGGGGCGGCGGAGGAGAAGGCGGCGGCGGAGAAGGCGGCGCCGGAGGCGAGGGAGAAGACGGCGGTGGCTGCAGCGGCCACCGAGTTGGTGAAGATGGTGGTAGCGTCCATGACGGTGAAAGCAGCGGCAGCGATGATGGAGGTGACGTTGGAGGCGACGGTGGCAGCGAAGATGGAGGTTCGCGGCGGAGGACCAGGTGACAACAGCAGAGGCAGCAAAGATGGAGGTGACGGGGGAGGTGTGGTTGGTAGCGAAAATGGAGGTGACGACGGAGGCGTGAGTGGCAGCGAAGATAGAGATGGAGGCGGAGGACTGGGTGGCAGCAGCAGAGGCAGCGAAGATGGAGGTGGCGGCGAAAGATTGGGTAGCAGCAGCAGAGTCACTGAAGATGGAGGTGGCGGCGGAGGACTGAGTGGCAGCAGCAGAGGGTGCGAAGATAGAGGTGGTGGCAAAGGATTGGATGGGGCAGCAGAAGCAGCGAAGATGGAGGTGATGGCGAGGTATGGTTGGTAGCGAAGATGGAGTTGGTGACGGAGGCGTGAGTGGCGGCGAAGATAGAGGCAGCGGCGGAGGTCTGGATGAAAGCAGCAGAGGCAGCAAAGATGGATATAGTGGGGGAGGATTGGATGGCAGCAGCGGTGGCGACGGGATCGAGGGGGCGATGGTGCTTGCTCTTGTGGTGATAGTGAAGATGATGGTAGTGGCGGGGTTGGCAGCAGCGATGGTAACAGAAATGCAGATGAAACTGTTGCACAACCTTGCAATGTGGTTGCGCAACCGTTTTCGTTTGTCCTCTCAAAACAGATGAATAAGCAATATTCTTAGGAGATGTTTGTTGTTCCTTTCTTTTAGTAAGTTTTATCGCTTCTTGTTGCACTGTGAATTGCTTAAAATAATTGTTCAGAGGTTTGTTTTCATTATGACAGTTTCACAGGTGATCCTATTTACTATTTACAGAATCACGTAAGTTCGAGCTTGGGTTGATTCGAGTTGGTTCAAGTCGGTGAGATTGTAGTGGTGAAGTGCAAAGAGTTGTTAAAATTGGCCAAATATATGCTCTATATCAGCTGAGGGCAATAAATGAAAGAATTCATGAACAGTTCTTTGACTTAAAACCTTGCGCCAAATCTGGACGTCAGTTATTTTACATCTAAATTAGTGTTTCCTTCTTGAATTAGGGAAAATGGAGGTTGAAAATAGGATTAATTTGTTCCATTTACTTTGATATTCTGTGTATATTATTATTGATATTATATCTTGACAATAAATAAAAAAAATCTCCGACTCTTCTACTGTTTCCTGGATTTTTCTTGACGGACTTGTGATTTCATTTGAGATTGTTTCACTACTCCAAGACGGCAAAGACGCATTCAATCGCTTGATCTTGGAGTTTAGTCATTCAATTTATTTTCGTAAGATGAGATCAAAGGCTTGTTTTATCTCGCAAGACTTCGCCTTTATCTAGCTAATATTATTTTTACGTTGGATTATCCTTCATAAATGTTTTTTTTTTTTCATTTCAGGTACTTAATCTCCCTACTATCTTCAATTTCGCCCTAGCTTTAAATGTATGTGATTTCTAAGGAAATATATCCAAGATATACAATTATGAATTCTTGCCACACCTAGTAACCGAATGTCAATGTATATTTTTATTGTATACTTCAATTATTGTTTAATATTTTTTCAATTTTCATTATAAAGGAAAGATTAGAATTAATGTTAACATGAGTATGTTTTAATATTACCGCGCCTTGTATCGATCTGAATAGAATTTAGAACACAGAACTGAAGCACTAGTGCCGCCGAATATTGATGTCCCTCAAAAGAATCGTTATTGATCTTCCAGGGAGACGGGCAGAGAATATCTTTAGAACAGATTCCAGAAATTTCAAGGAGGCAAGCAAACGTTCTTAGGCAAAACAGGTTATTTCAAATCGTGGGCCCGTACCACATGACATGAGCGAAAATATTTATATCCAAGAATTGTAGACTTTGTAATTCGGTAGTAATATAACATGGACAGATTGCATTTGGTGCTATTAAAGTGGCAATATTTTGTGTTATCTATGTGTATCATTCGGGCAAAACATGTTTGAATTTAAAACCAAAACAGAAGCTAATAAATATCTGTTTGCATCACACACTAATGGGAACGAGTAAAATACTGGATATGAAAGATCATATATGTTTTGTAGCGGTAGTCATGTAGCTTAATAAAAATGGTAAAAAAATCCTATTTAGAATGGGAAAACATAGTACTCTCTCATACCCGCTATTTTTCAATTAAAGAGATGCATTTATCCTATACTTATTTTTTGACTGAAGAGTCCAACTTCAAAGCTAGACGTACTTTCCAATAAATTCGAACCCTTATTGCTCTTTACAGTCTCATTGCGGTGGCAAACCAACCCTGATGTCATTGAATTTTAAGCTCCGTGAGTAAATATCGTTGTAAAATATATGATACCTACAATAATACTAATAAATTAACTGATGCGAAACGGAAAAAAATATATAGTTCGCTTTCAAGGATAAAAAAGCTTATATTAATTGGTGCACAAATGTAAAGTGAGTGGGAAACCATGATTGCGAAGTTGTTTGCTGATGGAAACAAAAATAGTGAATGTAAATATAAAAACAGTAAAAAACTAATTTTGATTGAAGAATGTTATTATGAAATAAGAGGGTACAAAACATGATGTGAGATTAAGATGACAATATATACGTACGCGAATTATTGCTACTTTCCAGCAAAGTTGACATGAAAAAACTGTAACCGAGAAATAGCAAAAATAGTCATTATGTAACCACGAAGATTGCAACAAAGGAGAAGAAAATTGACAGAGAGTGTGAACCAGGTGGTGAGGGACGTGGTAAAAATGAGGCAGGGGAGACATGTGGGACCATTACAAAAAAAGGGGGACCTGACAAAGGTGAATGACAACGGTGGATGACAACGGTTTCGGCAGCAAGAGCAGCAGCTGGGCGGGCGAAGTGGTACAGGCGTGGGGGGCTTGGTAGCACAGAAGGTGCGCGCGGTCGTGCCTGCACCCGTAGGTAATTCCTGTCGCGCCGGGCGACGGCATCAACGGCTCAGCCAGTGTGTGCTTTCGCTTTAACGACGTTTCCCCGATAATTATTGGAACGCCGTCGCCCCGTCGCCCCACCAACTCTGTCGCCTCCTACTCTGTAGAGCCTGCCCCGTCGCCCACGCCCTGTCACTCGCCCCCCCCCCACCCGGCCCGACCCCGACCCCAGCTCCCGTCCGCCCGCCTCCGACTGCTCTCTCGCAGCCACAGTCGACCCGGCAGGGAAGTCAGCCGCCACTTATCGACGCTGGCTGCGCCCGGAATTACTGCGCGGTCGTCGCGGCCGAATATTAATTAACTCGGCGTTCTCTCTGCCGTCCTGCCGTCCAAGCCAAGTGGAGTTTTATTTGTTCGCTGAGAATGTATGTACTACTGCCGCTGCTGCTCATTACAAGGCGATCTGTGGGGTGCACGGATCTGATTCCCAAGCTCCTTTCATTAAGAAACTAATGCACGCGTCTATGTACAGCAGAATGGAAATGAACTTCTCTTTGGCAAACAAGTTATTTAGAAATCAATACGAATACATTTTCTTTAAGTGTTCAATGGAATGACGAGATTAAAGATTTCCGGATAGAAATCAAATTAGAATACATCGACATTAATTAAAACATAATATGATCCTTTGAAATTGAGTAATAATGATGACAACGATCATCGTTCAATGGAATTCAAACTAAAAATTGTTTCACGCAATGTGATTACAAGAAAAACGATTGCTCTACCTGGGTCAGCAAGAGGTTTAGAACTGTTAACTCCGGAACTATTCTATTCTATCTACTAGGATATTTCAGTAAAACTCTGTCTCTGTTTATTGAACGTCTGGGCCAAACAATATTCTGACATTATCTGCTTTAGTTGATGGAGAAATTCCATTCTATTTCTTCTCTCTCTCTTTCTCTCTCTGTCGTTCTCTCTTTTTCTCCCTTTCTGGTTGCTGCCTTCGCTCTATTCAAATCAGTAATTGATGTCTCTGTTAAATATTCAAAGAGAAGAAAGTTCTTCCATTAATGTAGAGTTATAGAAGTTAGCCTGATAACGTAAATTCACGTAATAACTGCTAAATTGTTAGACGCTGATTTAATAACTTAAACGCATATACTTTATTCGCAGCAAATAAACAGAAGTGTAATTTTATAATTTATAATTTCGTGTTGTTATAAATACATGACGGAGCTGGAGGATTTGGGAAAGGGGGATTTGGAGGTTCTTGGAAGATATAGATTAGTTAAGTGGCAAGCTTTCTTACTTTCACTTTAGATATGAAAATTTAATTTTTTATCAATTGTGGACTGTTGCATCAATTTTGTGCACTTGGATTATCTGCACTACTTAGCTTACTATTTAAAAGACAGCTACGACACTACAGTGCAATTTACTGAATGTTCATGTCCGAAAAAGAACATAACCGTTGACTCGTACAAATAAACGAAAAATATCTCTCAAATGTCTTGGAAATTATGTGAATGAACAAGGAAAGTGAACTTGCGTTATGATTCTTTTACAAGTTCTTTTCATCTTTTTCCATCTTAGAAGTTTTACATCATACTCTCCACGTTACACAAAGTTGCTCAAACATTTTTTACGGAATTATTACGTAAAAATAACAGTTTCGGCAGAGACCAAATTAATAACACGAGGTTTAAGATTCAGATGTAAGCGAAATATCTCCCAAAGAAATGCCCGCGAGGCCGGGAGGGACAAAAAAAGCTGCGAGCGCGGCCGCAATCGGCAGCAGAAGCGGGGCGGGCGGAGATGGGGCGCCCGCGGCGGCGGAGGGAGCGATGGCGGGGGCGGGGCTGAAGCGGGGCGGGGAAGCGGGAAGATGGGAGCGGCGGGACGAGGCCAGGGCGGAAGGTAGAGAGAGAGAGCGGGGAGGGGGATAGGAATTGGGACGGGAGTGGATAGTGGAGGTGGGCAGTGGAGAGCAGGCAGCAGCCAGCAGGCAACCGGATGCAGCATATTGATCTGAATATTGTGTAAAACTTGCAGAAAGTCTGGAGACGGCCGCCACGAGAGAAGGAACATCGCGCCCCGGGCTGCAGAAGAATGAGCCCTTCAATCCACTCCCCACATCCATCTCCGCCTCCAACCCCTAAGACGTTGCGTCGCATTTCCGCCGCGTTCCCTCGATCCATACTACAACGATTCCCGCGTCCCGGCGCAACTCGAGGCTCGCGTTTTTTTTTCCTCTGCGAAGACCGTTCCATATGCCTGCCACTACTTACATCTGGGATTCAATAAATATCAGATACACACAATTGCTGAGATGCTATTTTATAGACATAAGTGACAAATGTAATGATAATAATAATAATAATAATAATAATAATAATAATAACAACAATTAATACGAGTAATACTGATTTATTAACGCCATTAAGTGATACCGTTGAAAGTTCTGTTTTAGAGAAAATATATTTTTACACACCAGAAGTAAAGTGGAGTTATTCCAACTTGCAACATACAGTAAGTACGAAATATCTGAGAAACCGGAGAAAAAACATTTGGATTAGGTTTTGCGTCCAAGACTAGGTGTAAGAAAAAAGTAAGAATTTCCTTCGGAAATAAACCCAGAATGAACTAAACTTACTAGCTTTCAACTTCAGAGTACTATAGAGGGTAAATAATAAAATAATTATATGGATATAAGAATCTGGATTTCAAGGGCATCATATACCATAGGTTATTGATTCGGGGGAAATGAACAATAGCTCAGTTTCCGCCTTTAACATGAACACATACGGGTTCTCTCAAGAAATTTTATTAACATACATATTGTTTTCCCTTCGGATTGTTCGAAAATCAGTGTGTTCCCTGATTGACATTTATAAATAACTTTCAGTTTTTTATAACTAATCAGTCACTAAATCCTTGCATCTTTAATATGCATCTTTGCATCTCTTACATCTTTAATATGTCATAATCTCAAAATTCATCTTGCGTAATAAGAGTTTGTAATAACATAAAAATGATGGAATTGATCGCGATATTGTGAAATAAGTATATCTTGTAAAATTCCTGTTGCAATATTTGTTCAACTTTTGGCAGTAACATGTGTTGAACTGGATAATGAGGTAACTAATAGCACAATCATGGCACAAATACGAAAAATTAAAATTTTGACAAACGTTCTTGAGAGATTTTCATAACCTTTCCAATCATGTTCATTAGCGTGCCGATGAAAATCAGGGAGAACAAGAAGAAACAAATAAACGCGCCTTAATATCACAATATAAGTATAAGAATTTCAGGTGTTGGTAAAAAAAAAACGTAACTTTTCATATATGCAAAACAACACATAAAGCGAGAATTTGCGGGTCCGTCAAATGTGAGCAGGATGTAGAAATGTAATTTGTATAAGCTGGCTCTTGTATTATTGTATTAACTTGTCGCATGTTATTTCTGTCCTGCGTTGTCATCTCAGTGAGATGCAACACTTCATTCCTCCCCGTTATGTCACAAACGCTTTTTTGTCTTCTCTCCTACGCGTCCCGTATTCTGTCATCACCACTTACTCGCCCTGTCTGTACCATCTGTACCATGCTGGTCTTTTCTCTTCCTACATGCTGCGTCCTGTTCCCAGCGCCACACCAGAAAGCTGGTGTTTTTTATCCGCATTTCTTAAATTTCCTCTCAACGGTTCATTGAACCATGAAATAATAATATCGAATTTTATTTTTCATTTTGACGTGTATCAGCAAGTTTTCGTACTGAGTATAATTTAAGTCCACGATCATTCGATAAACGGTAAGAATTAGATACTTTGGTGAATAGATTTTATGAATAAGGTTTTTGAAGGTACTTGGCAATCTCTGTATCGTTTAATTTAGATTACAAATACCGTCGAATTTAGTATAAAATTACAATTATTATATTTATTTTAAGATTATTTAAAATACAGAGTAATTTATAACGGTATTAAAATCTCATTCTACACTCTAACCATGCTATAAAATATTTCAATTAAAATGAGAAATGCAATGAATGGCGTGAGTTTCGATACTGAAAATATTTCAGAATATTTGAAACAACATTTGTTATTCTATAATCGGTTTGCCCTCGTTAGACTCCAGAAGATCACGAGCAAACCGTGAGACAGATTTTTATCTCTCCAGATATTACAAACGGCTTCTTCCTCTGCAACAGCTACAGAAGGCGACTGTTCTGACGTCAATAAAATGAATCAATACAAGTCATGTCATTCCCTGTCCAATTGTTCACCCTTTCCCTTTTCTCTTTCACCCTCCAGTATTGGTTCGCTATATATACACCTGTCAGGAATTTCCATACCATTGCTTATCTCTTAGTTGTCAAGTGTCACTATCGTATAGTATTCACGCCATCATAAATAGCTTAGCCTCCATTCCTTTCCACACAACGAGTTTCCATTGGTACGTTAAAACAAAATATTGGCTCGATATCTACTCAACGTGTCTTTAATCACCGTCTGGATATCCACGAGAAATCTGATCATCTCAAGCACGATTTCCCTTTGAAACGAAATTATAGTCATTTGATGGTCGTCCGCCGTATTAAATATTCGCTTATGTTCCTGTAGTATCAGACCTTCACAACCTTTTTCTCACAATTTTTCGGAAAAAAATTAAAACAATATAACTTAGCTTATCGGTAATTGGTAATTTAAAAACTTAGTGTATCGTTCACTTTCTTAGAGTTTTTGCCACACCCGACGTTTAGCACTATCGATCTTCTGCTCATGCGCAGCTCAAGTTTCACATCATTTTAGTGCATCTGCGCATGCGCAGAAATTGATTAGTGCTTAACGTCGAGGTGGTAAAATTCCCTATTAACTGAGAAAATTTAACCGGTTTTACAAAATGGAAGAGAAGATTTATGTATTTAGTTAAACATCAGTATTGTTCTTAGAGACGAAAGATACAACATTTGGAGAGGTTATAACCAATGTTATCTTGTTCATCAATTTATGAGTAAGTTATTTGTTACACTTTGATCCTGAATCTATTTAGTGCCCTTGAGATCTTACTTCAGTATGGGCCGAAGGCCGCTAACTTGGATTCTCACCTTCTGCCTAGACTTTTCCATACTCCAATTTCGTAACAAACATATTAAAAGCAGTTTCGGCTAAAAAGTAATATTTTTTACTTATTCTTTACTATAATACAATGTGCTAAACAATCATTAATTTTTATCTGCGAC
>JAHLJT010008446.1:58256883-58309121 GCA_031308135.1 Acheta domesticus
ATGGAAAATACAATGTTGTTTTTGACTCGGTAAAAAAATTATTCGTAATATTGCACATGGGGAATTGTTTGGTAGAAATTTGTATTAATTTGTATTGTTGAAATAACGTTTAGGCATCACAAGTAATGCAAGGTGAAATTATATTTACGATCAGTTTTATTTCATTTAAATGAAACAACGTTTTTTATGACCAGAATTTGGTAATATAATTAAAATTCAAATAAAATCAAAGATGTACATCTTTCGTTGAGGCAAAAAAAGTTATATATAACGCGGGAGTGACAATTTTTAGTTTCCATAGGGTAACCTCACTTTGTTGGTACTTTTATTCATCAGTCAACTATTTACAGTAAAATGGAAGGAAAGGGATTCTGGAGATCAAAAAAGGTACGCAAATTATACATCCACCCATACGTCACATACGGATTTTCTAGTTTTTTGACGAAAATAAATTTTCATTATTCTGGTGCCCAAAAAATTATAATTAACCCATTAAAAGCTATTCATCGTTCAAATATTAGTAACAATCATTATAAAACTGATGTCAACTATAATAACGACAATACTACTACAACAATACCGCTCTAACAGATAAACATTAGTCTTAGATGAATGTTTCGCTATCTCTTTCATCAATATTTCTTTAAACCGTACTCTCTAAATTTTCGCATCTTGGAGGAAATCAGAAGATATTCACCTTCGGTATCCTACAGTGTGGTGTTGTTGTAATGGTTGGCATATTTAAATGTAATCTAATAAAGCCTAACTAATTTCACTGCAAATTAAAATCGTAGCTTCAAATGTAAAAGAATTATCAATTCGTCTTCAAACTCACATTAAAGGTAAACATGATTTGATTCAAATGTTACATTAATCAACATCTAATCCCTGCAAAATTTCAAAACAAAAAGATGACAAAATGTAGTTGATATTTAGAGTACATTTCCATTCAAGTTGGATATTTTTTTATATGGTCTAAGGAAGATATCGGTGTATTCGGCGTACGGCTACATGGTAGAGTAAACAAATAAAATCAATATTCATGAGATAAATCGACAAAACGGGTAATTGTTACGTACTGACGTATGTGTATGACGGCTAGAAAAGCTAATTGGAATAATCGCTTTCTTGAAGAGAAATGTACTGATATTTGTATTTCAATTCCCCAAGCCTCCTGCAGACCCGACGAGAGGTAAAGGGGCGAAGACATTTTCCGTTCTGTTCTTAAACCGGGCTGTTCACTGGCCTTCCCGCAGCTGCCATCGTTGGAGCGTGTTTTATGCGTTTCACGAAAGGTCGGATCGTTAACGCGAATGCCTATAAACGCTGAAAATGTTAAAAAGGCACTTATGGAGCGTTTATTCTTCACACAAAAAAGTTTTTGAAGCTTTTGGTTGACACGAAAAAACTCTGCCTCTAACAAGTTGCTCACGAGTTTCACCGTCACCAGCGCTCCATTGGCTATCTAAGATAAAAACTCATTAACCTAAGAAAGTATAATAAAGCGTCAGGGATATAAGCATCTGCAATGCCTATTCTCTAATCTATTTATCAACACCACAATGATTGTCAGAATTTTTGCGAGTAAACTAGTAAGTGGTGTAAAGAAATCTTCAACACGTTCATATTAAATTGTATTTTATTTCATTTTGATTTAATTTGATTAATTTTCGCCAAATAACAGTATAAAATGTATGTGACGAATAGGGGATAAGAATAATTTGCACGCGTTGGAACATACAAAATAGAAAACATGCTTAATCATATCTTTCGTTGAAATAGTTTCTTTCTGAATTTTCCAGAAATTTTCTCCGTTTTGGTGAAATTATAATTTTTATAATAAAATAAAATGCAAATCTGAAAATAAAATACAAATGAATTTATTTTATATTAGACGATGTTTGCCTCTACAATTATATTTAGATTTTATGAATTTAATGCACAAATTAATAAAAAGACTGTCACAAAGGAAGAAGTACGCGGTTTCTTGAGATTATAAATCCCGACCTCCTCTCATTGTACTCTACTGGATTATCAATTAATACAGTAAAGAATTATTGGCCAAGTTTAAATGTAATTGGCATCTGATCCCAAACATTTTCGTTTCCGTGAAATATAAACAACTTTCACCGTAAAATGAGATGTAGGTTTTATTGAATAGTGACGAATAACCAAACTAAGAACTCTGCTCTCACCTAACAATAAGCTCATGAAAAATGTGTATAAATAGAGAAAATAAATAATTACTATCTAGTGGCAAAGTAAGCGGCCAGTATTTGCTCAATAGATATGGGAAACATGGCGAAAAAATCTGACCGAATCAGGAGTTACTGACATGTGTACAGGCAATAGGAATTCAGTCGGGACACAACTACTTACGAAACAGCTGACTTAAGACAACTGCAAGACTGCGCCGTTATTGCTGTATATTCACATGTTGCGTTATGGAACAGCACCGTTTTGATATTTAGGGTACTTGATGTTGATATTTATGTGGTCAAATAAAAACAACAGTAAAAACTGAATATGACGTATGAGGGAAGAGAATATCTGCGCGCATTTTCTTAAGGTCCAGAGAAAAAAAGTTTGAGATTAGCAACATCATTTGAAAAAAAATAGATTTTTTTCGTTCCCGAGTTTTATAAAACTTAGTTGCAATAGTATATGAACTGCAGATGTGAATTTTCTGCATTGCTAACAAAACAGTAACTGACCCTCAGCTCTACCCCTATCACTAAAAGCAAAACGGGCGCATAGTGAAGTTACATTTACGTCCAGAAGCAAAATAAGGGGTCATCTCAGCATTTGCTCAATGGATCAGGGAAACTGGATAAAAACTTGATCGAGATGCGGGTCACTGACTCGGTAGCTGAAGTACATTACTTGTTACAGGCGTATTATGTCTTTTTTAAAAATTATACAATACAAATGTAAACTAATTCATTATTTATCATTGTTTTGTTAATATAAACATTTTTCTTTTAACGATTAGTATAGTTTCTAATTGTATAGAAACTGTTATGCAGCAGAAAAGATTTTACTTTTAACTTAAATTTGTGTACCGACTTTAATTGTTTAATGTCATCTGACAATGCGTTGTAAAGTAACGTACATGTATTGTATGTGAATTTCTTGTACTGAGCTGTTGATACTGAAACTTGCTAAACGTGATTTCTACGACCTGTGTTGTAATTATAAATATTAATATTGCATGAAAATATGTTCCCACCGTTAAGTCAGTTTTGACAAACATTACAGATTCGTATGTAAATACCTGATGTACAGGGTATCCGAATATACTATAGCATGTTATCACAGTAATGGTTAATTTTTTCGATAAAATATTTATTTATTGCGGTGTTATGCGAAATTTATATCTTCTTGATGAGTGAGCAAGCTGTAATTTGAAAAGCCATTTTATGGGTTTTTTTCCAGCACTATTTTTGCTTCTGAAGGCCACTAGTAGTCTCTACTTCTTTAGAAACAGTTTTAGTAGTTTTTAGAAAGTGTTTTAAACTACATCACTTGACTTTTGAATTTATTTTAATTGTTTGACGTCTTATTGTGATAAGTTTTGAAATAGTGTACGACCTATATGTGGATATTTGTAAAGAATAATTAAAATTGGAAT
The DNA here is from genome assembly GCA_031308135.1 of Acheta domesticus. Taxonomy (NCBI): domain Eukaryota; kingdom Metazoa; phylum Arthropoda; class Insecta; order Orthoptera; family Gryllidae; genus Acheta; species Acheta domesticus. Next base: position 58,260,515 of record JAHLJT010008446.1, read on the forward strand.
CTGATGAAAATGATGTTATAAATATGACATGTGTTATAAATATTAATACCTGTATTGGATAAAAATGTGTTTGCGCCCTTTAGAAAGTCATTTTTTACCAAACCACTTGTTCGTAAATGAAAACGCAAGGAAAGATCATTCAGATAACAGAAATTGTGAGGTATCACTTAGATGGCAATTATTATTGGTACGATTTTTTAAAATCTGAAAACCTTGAAATTACAGAATATGCCTCTCTTGAATATATTGCGATATTTCTAGACAGGACATATATTTGAAAAATAAACGTAATAAGATGTAAGAAGGGTGACAATGTCAAAGAACTCTGAATGCAGAGTTTTGTGAACCTAATTCTTAAATAAATCGGACTTAATTCATTTCAATAAATGTTCCATTTGAGGTTTGAATGAACAGACATTTCCAGAAATGTTGCTACTTTAACATTACTCATTTCCATATTGTTCATTTTCAATGGAATATGCAACATATGGTTTGAATTGCACAACTCTATTAAACTAGGTATATGTTCATTTACTATAAATTTAATACAAAATTAATTCGAAACATCTGTATATTTCATAAAGTTAATATTTCAATAACAGCATTACAAAATAATGACCACCCTTTTGCCAGATCGTTCACATATCTATACTCATCATTCAGAGCATTTCGTAGTAGTTGTGATCGTATTTTTGAATACGCATTTACGTATTTAATTTATTTACGTATACGTATTTAATTTATTGGTTACTATTTAGGCTACTTAATTCTTAAACACACCTTAATCCTCTAACAAGTATTGCACCTGAGATTCTTGTCAATGACCCCAACTCGATTAGGTTTCTCTTCCTCTTTACCCTGATCCTTTAAGCGAATACATGAACGGTACCTATATAGTTTTGCTTCTTACACATGTAATCAACATCTGTGCGTATTTTCTAAAAGTTTAGTAGGGACTTTAGTTATTGAAATATGACCCTTATGTTCTTGCGGGAGTAAGAGGATTCCTTCAAGGACACGATGAAAACTAATAGCCAAAATCGTAGCTGATTTGAGATTGAAAATTATTTTTATTACAGGGGGAGAATTTTTTTATCAAATCTTGCCAAAAACGTTCGTTTTCACCTGTATTCAAATAGTTCAACTAGTATATCGGTTAGAATATGGATCCCAGATTTTAAAAACACCTTTACAGAATACACTTCTCCCCATAGTATGTCAAAAAGTTCTGCTTTAAACGTTCTATAATAAGTAAAATAAATAATTAAGTCAATAAATATATAAATCAATGTATATATAAATATAAAATAAATAAATAAAATATTATCGAAGTTAGAAATGCAAATCATATGGTTATTATATTTAGATATTATGATGTTACGAATGTTATGATGTTTAGAAATGAAATAAATGCGTGTGATTTTACATGATGTTTTGATCCCTCGAAACAGCTAAATTCCATTCTTGCGGATTCTTACAGTAGTTGTAGCTATATATTCATGATATACTACTCCCCAAAATAAATAAAGTGCATAAATCAAGTTAAACTAATAATACTGTTTGAAAACTTCTAATACCCAAAAAAAACATTGACCTAAGTGCTTTTCAATTATGTTTTTCTTCTCCTGATTTTTTTTGCATTTCCTTTTCGACTGTCCTAATTGTTTAAATTGGCTGCTGTAGGGAAACTGTCCTTGAAGATTTTCTTCTTCTGCCAGGAGCTTATATTATATTATCTTGAACGGTTTAAGTAGTGAAGATAAGTTTGTCAACTGGCTTGCTAAACAGTTTGCTTTCATTGTTTCTTCTGTGTTTATAAACAAAGTCATCTGAAGAGGATCCTTCATAACCATTTCTCCCAATGACGCTAGAACTACGCTTGTCTACTACAACTGCTAGGGCATCAAAGGGCGGACAATAACGGGTTCTATTTACGTACATTCCATTCCATTCCATTTCATTGCTTTCCATAAACGTGAAAGAAAATTATTAAATAATATTAATAATAGTATTAATAATATTAAGTAATAATTTATATTATAAATATAAAGTCTTATCTGTCTCCAAAGATGAAACTGTCCGCGCAAGACTAATTTTTGTAGGCCAAAATCGGCAACTAGTCCAACTATGAAACAACGGATAAGGTTACTCAAGTACTTAGCAACATTAATCATACTAAGCGTATTCGGAAGCTATGATATATGTAACGTGTAGGATGAAAGATGCAATTACTCTGCGCACAAGATCTTACGATATATGACACAAACATTTTAAGACACTAGGAAAACACTTACAGCAATAGTATTGCTTGCTTAGACTTCTATCTACTGTAAAACAAGCCCGATATTTTATTTGATTTATTTAGTCGAAAGACAGTAAAAAACTGTGTGACGTTTGGGGGAGACGCGCACGTTCTCTGGAGTTCCAGAATCCCTTCCCAGCATTTTAACTATAAATATGTTGTAAAGTAATCTGACAAAGCGTTGTAAAGTAACGTACATGTATTTTATAATAGTATATCCCGTGGCACTACTGTCAATGATCTAGATGTTCGTTGAAATACGATAGCTGTCCAATTTAGGCAAAGGTTGAAATTTAATCACATTCGCCTATCAGTTATTTCGCTAATTTTTCGTTTTAATCTAATAGTTTGTATATTAGATACGAACAATTTTTAAACGAGTACAACACCTCGACATTTTCTTTGGATTCATTCGGTTATAATATTTAGTGTACATTCATATTTATTCATATTCTATATTTAAAAAAGTAACAATAAAAAAGGATCATTAACGTTCTGAAAGATTCGCCGAACGTCACTTCTCAAATTATTGAAGAGAATACCGACCATTATAGTTGATAATGCCTTTATTTGGCCTAGAAGTTCTTTTCTTTTTCTTATGAAATAGCACTATGTCATTTTGCTCACATAATTTAAATACCGCTTGTTTTGCAGCGAAATAACAAATATTTATTTCAAATAGTTCCTTAATCATTAGTAGTTTTATTTTTCACAGGATCAGTTTATTACTCATTTTTTGTTGTTGTTGTTTTCGTTTTGTTTTTACGTTCACGGGGTATTTAAGTTCTTATTGTAAGAATGTAGTCATGAACTCGTCACCCTATACATAAGAACAATATACAATATCTTATTTCAACACTGTAGTTTTAGGGTTAAGTTTGGAGGCATTGTGTTTTTTGCCCTTATCATAATTCATATTGTTCTTTAGATGAGCATTCCTGCCGAGAACTTACCTCCATCTTCTTAACAAGCTTTCTCGAACTTCCTTTTCTTAATTCACCTCCCTCGTGTATAGGGCAACAGACTTAATTACCTTGTGGTATGTTTTAGATTTTGTTCGAAGATTTATTGCCTTCTACTTTAGCAATTTTAAAGGCGGAAGAACAGGTCATGGTAATGTTATCCTTAAGTATGAAATTTTACAGATTTTTTCATTGCTTAGAACCACGTGCATAGTTATTTTGTTTCTCGTACGTATAATAACTGTCATTTCTATCGTACAATTAAATGGCTCTGGAAAAGAGTATACGCAATATTTTCCGCCAAATGCGTATGAAACCACCAAAGGAAACCAGGTTCGATATTTACGATAAGATTTTATACCTTTAATATTCACAATGAAACGGACGGACGGACAGACAGAAGGATGGATGGACGGACAGACTGACGGACGGACGTTTAAAAAAAAAACTTTTTCGGTACCAGGGAATCCCATAACGTGTATTTTCACTGAAATCTCAAAATCGATTTTCCGCCGCATTACATAACTTTCTCTATACTAAGTTTATACTTCGCATACACGTACGTATACGAGAAAGTAAACATTATACTGGTTTGGTCAATAAAAATACCTACCTGAAATATAATCTTCATGAGCCAGGATATTGAGTTTAATTTTTAACAAACGATTTAAGGCACATAGGCTCATCAGTTGTAGTTTTTTCGCTTTAGGCAGAATTTTTCCATTTCATAGAGATTGGAAAAATCTTCGTTTTCTTTACAGAAAAAAATAGTTTTTATACCAACATGTAGATATATAAAAGATAAATTAATTTTTGTACTATCAAAATTGAGGTTTTTTTCTGAAACCTGTAAGTCGAATTACTGGAACAAACCACCATTTTTGTATCCAATTTTCGTGCGAATAAGTCTTTGACACTATGTTATTACGTCACCATCCACAGTCTCTTTTTTTATTTAGGGTAATCTCGTGTACTCACGTTTTGAGAAAAGTCTAATTTCATGCAAGCGTAGAATTTTTATATGATCAAGAAAAAATTTATGCTTCTCTTTAAATCTCTGAAAATTTTCTTCTAAAAGCGACGTATTTCTACATTAGTTTATAAAACGTATTTCTCGAAGGAAGTCGACAGAGATCGTCGAGACAAAAAGCTTGTGGAAATAATTTCTAATGTGAAGTTTGAATTTAATACCTATTTCAAAAATTGAAAAATATATTCCTGAAGAATAGAGTATTGAGTTTAATGTCATTTGAATATAATGGTCACTAAGGCTGAAAGGCCGTGGCTGCCTTGGCTCGTAGGGTCACGGGTTCGAATCTCTCCCCATGTTCGAATCTCTTCCCACGTGAAGGTTCGTGTGTGTTCATGTGGGCTATATATGTTACCTTATCTTTATCCTGAAAGATGTTAACGTTAAAAAATTACAGTAGTCGCTATATGGCCAGAACAGATACAAAACGATCTTAAATCAAACAAACTTTTAAGATCTTACCTATCACTCAGGTCATTGTCTATTATATATATTATGAGGGAAAATTTTTAAGGTGTACTTGTTAATTACGGTTTAACTCGTCGTGCTCAGCGTGCTCGCTTTCCATGATGCCAACCTGGGTTCAATTCGCGATTGAGCAAGATTATAGTATACGTTTTCCTTATAATGTTGCTATCTGACGATGAGAAAATTCACTTCTCAGGTTGAGAAGACCAGAATACGGCGTGGGGATGTCTTCGTGCTAACCACACGGACCCCTTTAACACATTGTCGTGAGGTCGGAACGCGGCTCATAGGCCATGGCCCGTACACGGACCGACGCGTCAAGTACAAACAAAAAACTTATTAATTAACGGAAAGTACGTTAAATTTATAAACCAATAATTACAAGAATGTAAAAGAAGTAACTTTATAGCCGATTGCAACAGACAAGTACACAATCTGTTTATAATAATAATGTTTCTGAGATATTGAAATATTAAATATTGATTGAACATTTATAATAAGTATATGAACGTTTATAAAACACTAAATTTTAACCTTCTTTGAATAATTAGTTTTACTGATTATAATAACTTGTAATGTTGTAACTCTGGAGCTCAAACATTAAAAATCATTAAATATTTTCAACGAGATTGACAAGCTTGATTGAATTGACATTTTTTCTCGCTCCACGTTTTAAACGGATATCCGGCTCCAAAATGCATTCATTGCACTACTTAATAGATATCGATTTAATATAACATCTAAGTGACCATGAGTCCACTGAACGAATATAATCGAAGTTCGAAGAATTTGGAGTTAAGTAATTTATTCCATCATCTGATCATCACTTGAAAGTTGTTTACGACAAACCTATGTCATACCACAATGTGAGAACTTCTCATTAGATTATGATTGAAACAATTTCCATCCAAGCGGTTGTATTTCCCTCATACAGTCGATTTCCACACTCTGTGTGAAAATCACTCCTCGTTTAAATCGATTTCACCGGATACGTGCGCTTGCTGCCGATTTCCCATTTTTAAAACCGGCAGACGAAATTAAAGTACACATGAGTGAGAACGTAATAACAACGTTTAACAAACGTGAGATGAATTAAGCAACAGTTGGCAAACGACCCAATACTGGTTCGACAATTACAATCAAATCGATTTTGAATGTCTTAATATGATGCTGCTCTTTGTTGAAAAAATAGTTCTGATTAATCATTTTAAGTAAAAATATTATTTCAGCTATTATTTTATAGACCATATATCAGGAGAAAACCTCAATTTCATAATATTATAATGCTTCAGATTCCCAGAAACGATGTATGAAAACGTGTTTATGTCCAAATCAAACTATTGGCAAAGATAAGAAGTAACTATTGCTTCACGCGAGGAAACAATTTCCCTTCACAGTTATTTTCCCTTTAGCACTAATAATGGCGAAACGTTGGTATGATGACAGAGATGGGGAGAGCGAAGACTTATAATTCATGCAACGCACACCCTGCGCAACATTGATAAACAATCATTATAATTCGTGACCGAGTTTATCTTACAGAGAAAGAAATGAACTAAGCCCGTAAAAGTGTACATTAACTAAGGTGGTTTCGACAACGCCAGCAATTTTTTACCATCCCACCAAATTAAAGGAAAAATATTGCAAATTAGAAATATAAATATTCAAAGCGATTAAAGAAAGTTAATATCCGTGCCATCGAGCACGTGAAATTTGTACAAGATTCTTTAATTCTTTATTTTACGAAAGAAAAGTTTGTGTGTAATGAGTTGACGTTGACGTACAATTGAGAATAGCTAAACAATAACTAATAAAAATTGCGGACGAAATTAGGATCATTCAGCGTTGAAATTGAAGCTTCGTCTCTCCTGCAATTTGAGTATTAATGCCGTACAGCATTAATTTTGGACTTTTAAAATAAAAATATATTTATGTTTACAGCATTAACCATTTGATTTTTTAAAAATTATCGTTTTTATTGGTTTCCAAAGTGAGGTTTTAATACAAAAATATATGATTACCATAGTATTTTTTTCTGTAAAACAACAACAAAATCATGCTCTAAAATCTGCTGCAACTTGTTTCCTTAATCGCCCTGAAAATTTATATCCCTTACGTTTATACTATGACTAGTGGACTCAGCAATGCTTTGATATCGCAATGTATTACTCTTCACACACTACTGGTCACGTATTTGTTAATCACGTTTTACACTATGCTCTGCAAAAATATTAATAGATGAAAGGCTTCCACGCGACTATGTGTTTGTCCTATGTCATGGTTTGGACATGGTAGTCAAGTATCATATTCTGAAAATGTTCTCTCTCAAGTTTGGGCATGCATTCGCGGACACTGTCTAAGAGAAATACATTAAAGTAATAATTACAGCCGATATTTCATAAACGCAGGGGTAGAATATGCAGTGAAGAAGTGCTTAATACTTGAGAGTGTGACGGGTTACGTAGAGCGTCTGCTAAGGAGTGCTTGAGTCAGCATAGTTCATAATCAGGAGGAATATCTAAAAATTCCAATCTTTCAAAAACTTTCCTTTCATTAGTTTGCATTTTGTTCCTAGTTCCTTTCAGCTGAAATAATGATTAAGCTATATTTTGTAAGTTGTAAAAATGTAACGTTATTTAATTTAACTCTAGAGCTGTCAGTTTATTTTAAATTTGGATTCTGTCCAGGATTTTATTACTATTAAAACTCGGAAAATAAACAATTTTAAACTTTTATTTGAATGATTTTTCGATAGTACCACAATTTAAAAAGAATAACTATCACTAATAAAAACCCACCCAAAAACCAAATTTAGGTATGCAAAATCTTTCAGTTTTTGTCGTGAAAAATAGATAAAGAAGTTCAATGAAATGAATGATAAGAATATTGAAGAAAACGATACGAAACTAAATCCAAATTTAATAATTTAATACTTATTTCGTTAATGCCAATAATACACAAAACTTGCAATTTGTTTCTTAGAAACTAGCACAATTTCAGCAAAGGACACCATCTAGTATCAGTTTCTTTTAGTGATTAATAAGTAATAACTACAACGAAACAAATTCGATCGCAAATTTACAAGTATAGAAACTCAACGTTGAATTTCGTTGAGGCGAATCATTCCGCGCACAAGAATTGTGAAGTTCACAACCACCATCTTGGGTGCTTTATCGTTGAATCTACGTCTTGCTGCCTCAAAAGCAAGTTAATTGAATCAGAGAAGGAAAAGTCGCAGAATATTTTTTAAGTTAATTGTGAAATTTTACTTCTCGCTACTTTAGGAAGTCGTGGAACATTCTATATTTTTTTACGAAGATGCAGATTCATTCACTTAATTCTAAAAATGAAACGAAAGCAACACCAGTTTCGTTCTCTAAGAAGGAAGAACCATCTTCACAAATAAAAAAGTTAATATTCATACATTTCAGAGAATTACGTCCCTGTTAAGAAAATAGTTTGCTGGTTGAATAGATTAGATGTAGTTATTGTTGGAATTTATCAGCGATGGATATAGCCACTTAAGTATATTCCATTATTCCTTGATGGCTGGAGTAAACGTGTGAGTTCACTGTATATACATTAACTTTACTGGAAACGTGTAAAGTTCAGAAGTTAAAGTACAGAAGTTTAACTTTTGTGTTTGTTATTACTGTAACTATTTTGCAACTTTTCAAAGTAGGAACCACTTAACTGTACTCTTGAAGTTGTTTTCGAAGATTTTCATTTTACCGTTTTTTGCCTATTTTAGGTTTTGTTTATTTCGAGTATTTGACATTTTCTTCTTTTCCATATTTATTTTCTTTGCACTCCTGGCAACGATCTCAATCAGACAGGAAACATACCTGCAAACCTGGACAACACGAAGTCAAAGTGGCGTTTTTTTTTCTCTGTAAGCGTATGCATGAAGTGTCAAGTTGTGTTAAATATCGCAATGACAAAGCGAGATGATACCAGTCAATTTTTTTGAATTTCTCTCATTGATGTCCAAACACGAGGAATTCCAACCTACCTTTGTGTATGGTCTCCGATCCCTTTCGAGGACAGAGGTCTCTGTACATATACACGATACTCCAAAACTCAGAAACAATATACAAAGACGAATTTTTCTTTTCGTCCGTTGAACATGAGGATGTAATCAAGATCGTTCAAAGTCTCAAATCAAATGCTTCAGGTTCCGATGGTATCAATGCCAAACTGCTAAAAAATAGCCTAAATGTGATTTACCCAATCATTACCGAAATAATAAATTTCTCACTAATGAGCGGACAATACCCTTCATCTTGGAAGACTGCGCTCGTGCATCCTATTCCCAAAACAGCATCAAACAAAAACACTATTGAATACCGCCCAATAAGCATACTCCCAACTATCTCTAAAGTACTCGAAAAAGTCGTCCGGAAGCAAACTGAACAGTATCTCCAAAAAAAATCACTTTTAAATGATCAGCAATCAGGTTTCCGTTCCGGCAGGAATACTGGAACCGCGCTACTAAACGTTATTGAAGACGCCAGAAAAGCAATAGATGACAGTAATATAACTATTTTGATACTTTTGGATTTCACCAAAGCGTTCGATTCCGTAGATGATGACATCTTGCTCGCAAAACTAAAAGTCATGGGATTTGCACAGCAGACACGTACATGGTTTCTCAATTACTTAACTTCAAGAACCCAAAGAGTGGTATCCGGTAGCCGCAGCTCAAGTGACTTGGTACTAAACCGCGGAGTTGCTCAAGGTACTGTGTTAGGGCCACTAGCCTTCTTAATCTATGTAAATGACGTAGGTAATGCGCTTAAATATTGCAGTCATCAAATGTATGCGGATGACCTTCAGATATACCTAAGCGGTCACCCATCTCACCTCTTCTCACTCGCACAAAAAATTAATGAAGATTTGATAACACTGAGCAACTGGGCAGCGTTCCTAGGCTTACAGTTAAACCCAAATAAGTCACAGTGCATGATTATCAGTTCGAAAAGCACTATGAATAAAATCTCATCTGCTGCTCTGCCTAAAATTTATATTAATGACACCGCTCTACCTTGGTGTTCAGAAGTCAAAAACCTAGGTGTGCTTATCGACAACACCCTCAGCTGGAACTCGCATGTAGATTCAACCTGCCATAAAGTTTTTGCCTCAATGCATTCCCTGAAACGCCTACGAACACTTTTACCAATTAGCACACGTGAGACTCTCATCAAATCTCTTATTATGCCACATTTCGACTATTGTGACTTTCTTCTGACCAACATGGCATTTAAATTACAACGTAAACTTAAAGTAACTCAGAACGCATGCGTACGGTTTATTTTTGATTTAAGGAAATACGACCATGTATCAGATTTTTTCGACAAACTTCAAATGCTTACTCTAGACAAAAGGCGGTTATTTCATTCTCTACTTCTTCTTTATAAAATTTTAAACGGTACACATGTAACACGCCTTATAAGTAACTTCAATCCTCTGAAATTAAATCGAGCTCGTGATTCAGCACTGCTTTGTGTACCACGTCACAACACTACTTCGTTCAGTAGATCATTCACCATTACAGCTATCCGAGCCTGGAATAAACTACCAGCAAGCCTAAAACATTCAAATACCTCCCGTAAATTCAAAAATGAATTAACTACATGGGTAAGGAATAATGACATGCAGAATGGCTGTTAACATCTCCTTCAACCTCCAGACTTTTCCCACCTCCAAGCACCCGGTCACCGCACCCTCTAAATGCTGTACTTTCCGCACTCTCTAAATTCAAAATTCCATCCCATACCTCATGACTCTCTTCACTTTCCATTCTGTATCAACCCCTGTAAATTATTTAATACAATCATATAATTTTCAGTGTATCTTAATGGAATTGTTTAAATAAAATATACATAAAGTGACTAGCGACATTCCAGATAAACGTACTTATACTCGTAGCTATTTTTGTATTATCATCATAATCTTTACTGCAACATATTGGTATAAATACAATTTGATGTTAAGATCCTACTATACTTTTATATTGTTCCTGAATACTGTCAATATTGTATTTTAAATTATTGTTACTATTAGCCTATAATGTATTGTACTCCTCTGGTGTTAAAAATGATTTTATACTTATGTAAAGTGCTCATGTAAACCGAATGTACCTTGATGTAACGTCTCTGGAATAACTTCACGTCTTCCGCCTACTTTTTCTTCCTCCTTTTCTTCGCTTCTTCTCCCTTCCCTTTGCTCACAAACTTCCCCATTTTTTCATTATGACTCGCCCCCCTCCGACCATCTTTCTCTTCTCTTTCTCTACTGTGTATATATTCTGCTCTATTAATGTTCGGCCCTAAGCCGCCATCCTGATTGAGATTTTTCTGGGTTTACTCAATCGCTTAAGGCGTACGCCGGGATGGTCCTTTGTATTGCACTCCCAGTCATAAATGTACAGTTGTCCCCCCTTTTAGTCTCTCTCCTTTCTTCTTTCTCTTTCGACCTTTCTTCTTCATTTCCATCTGCATTTCCACTCTCTTTCACTTCTCTCTTTGTTCTTAAAATGTTCGGCCTTTAGCCGCCATCCTGATTGAGGTTTTCTGGGTTTACTTAATCGCTTAAGGCGTATGCCGGGGTGGTCCCTAGTTTTGCTCTCCCAGATGTAAATGTACAGTTGGCCCTCCCCCTCTTAAAATATTATTTCTCTGTATTAATGTAGATTGAGTGGTCAGGCGGAAGAGCAGGCCCTATGGCCTGAGCCTCGCCATTAATAAAGGCATTTTTATTATTATTATTATTATTATTATTATTATTATTATTATTATTATTATTATTATATTATTATTATTATTATTATTATACGGGCCTTTCTGAGAGCTTGCGATTACAAAGTTTCCCGAACAAAACAATAATACCGTTTTTACTAATGCCATTCTAGTATTCGAAACAGAATACACATTACCTTTTTCTAAAGACTGTTGCGAATGAAACAAAATACATAGTAGTCATACAGAAATGTAGCGAGCTGCTAACAATTTTCAGTAATGAAATTGAAAAATAGTATTTGGTAGGCGGAGTGTGAATAAATCTGAGAATCACGTGCATTTACGATTGCAAAGGAAAGATAGTTTCCATGCATGTAAGTAGCGACAAAATTTTAGAGCTGGAAAACCATTTAAATAATTTTAATGTTTCATTGCCATTCACACCTCTATTTTTGCCAGAATATGTGCCTTTTTGCCTGCTTATTTTAAGTAAAATAAATGCCTGAAGTTCTGTCCCCAGTTATTATATACTACATCAGTACTGTATTGCGTTAATTTTCATAGTAGTCGAGTCAAATGATATCCGGTACAGAAGAAAAATCCAAATTTGATTTTACCCATTCTATAGGTTTCCTTAGGTGCTGAATTTGAATTTTATGTTTGCCATTTCTAAAAATTTCGGCTTCACAGAGAAAGTAGCAAAAAAAATATAAAAATGCTGCACTTTGTTAGTTTTTCCCTTTGACAACGATACTTTTTATTGGAAAGACTGTTATTTACAAAATTAAAATAGATACAACTTCCTACAAAATACTTCTTTTAACTTTCATTCTTATTTAAGATCCTTTTAACTATTATCTCGCGGTGGCGCTTTATATCCACTACACCACACTTGAAAACAACTATTGTGAATGATTTGATTGCATAGTTGAATGATGAATGAAAATATATTACGTATTACGTGAGTTGAAATGTTGAAGTTCATTCTAAAAGGGAAGTTATATAATGTAATATAACGAATACATCTTTTTTCCTTATAGCACGTCAAATTTTAGAAGTTTCGGGTCGTACGTCACACTGATTATAATGCAAAACTTGTCTCTCGTCTTTTAACATGTGGTAAAATGTAACGTCTTATTGGTTGATTGATTGATTGTTAGTGATTCCGGGCGCGTTAACCACTGAGGGCATTAGTCCCATAAGTAGTGCATATTTTTTCATCGGGAGGTGACGAAGATCTCCCGCTGGATGGCGAGATCCGACGCTGACCGTCCGTCGACTAGCGGGTTTTTCCCCAACAGGGTATTGCCACCAGCGGGTCACCGCGCCAACCGGGACAAGTTCTAAGCTCCCGACCGGTCTCCCGGCATGTGTGGTAGTGTGGTGCATGTTAGAGTGTGTGTGTGTGTGTGTGTAAGGGTTGAGGACAGGATAGGAAAAAGGAAATATCGCGCGCGGTCCGTGGGCTGTTTGTTAGGGTCCTCCACAATTCGCCTCGTGTTGATCGGAGAAACCACGGAAAACTACCGATCAGAGCAACCGGCCACTAGAATTCTCCTCCAGACAGCGACTGAATTCGAGCTAGGGACAAAAATCCTGCCGCCGTCGGGACTCGAACCTAGGTCCTCCCGGTCAGAGGCAATGCAGTGACATTAGTTGATGCACTGTAACTTCTTAAGAATTAAGGGTAAATCATTCTGAGCCCTCATAAAACAATGAAACATTGTTTGTATGTAATGCCTGGGTGCATAAAAGATTTATCAATAGACCCATCCCCTATATGAGTAGAAATTGATTATTTTTTATTCGGCACCCTATGTCTCCCAACGTCGTCAATAAATTTTGACACCCTTATTTCCAGCCTGGGAACGCCACAAGAATGGTCTCAGAAATATTCATCCATTACTTGAGTCGTTCTTGGCTATGTGAATATAAAATATGTTTAGGAGTTTATCTAGGAAGCACTTTGCCCAGCAAGTAGCCACGGTTCTTTTAATGGTTGCAAGCATGTCATAGCCACTGTGGATATTCCGCTCCTCAATAATCTTTTCCCCTCTGCCGGGGTTGAACCCGTGCTCTCGGGGTTAAGCGATAGAGAAAGCTAACAATTCACCCACTGTTTCCAACGAAACATTTGCCCCATTGTTAATTGCAATAATTAAGTAACTTCCCTTATAAATTAAATTTGGCATCGAACTTACTTCCCTTCCCACCTACCATGAAGCCTGAGATAATTCCTGAGATAGAGAATAAACTTCAATATTTCAACCCACGTAATACCTAGAATTTTTCATTAAATCCCAGTAACCACCGAAGAATTTAATTCCCAAGATCGGTGTTTGTTATATAGTTACTTGTTGGAGATAGTGTATATGCAAACTGATTTACGTTTTATTTAGTGTAGGTGTAAGAAACGTATTTTTGTTTTGTTTTACTTATATAATGTAGAACTCTGCAAGTTATAGATTTCCAAAATGACTTGGAGGATCTGCGCATCCCGCGCGAGCATCTGTGTAACTTCTCTCTTGATTGTTATAAAAGAAGATTACTCTCTGTTACTTTGCACTCTCCCTACACGTAGAGACAGTGGTGATGACCTCTTTTTTATTGAATGACGATACTGATGGACAATTTCTTCAGAATTATAGCTATCGCTTCGAGGCTTTCATAGAAGCAGCCGAAGTTCTCATGGACTATAAAATGTGATAAAAACATTATTTTCAGAATTACAACTTCCGCAGGAGATGTTTTGCTCAGGAACAGGATGTACAACCTCCGAATATACATGGTCACTCGGATTATGAAAAGTCTATCTCATTTGCACTGATACATCTTCTGGTAGAAGAGACCCCGTCTACATGTGAGTACGTTCCCCAAGCCTAAACCTACCATGGGCTGGTTTTTTAAGTGGATAATTTAGACCACGTCAACGATCGGCTAAGTGTGGCATGATTTATCGAGAAAACAGCATTGCCACTTCATATTCTTACAAAAACCGGACCATACGTTGGTGATAGTGGGCAATGACCGACGAATCCTTACCGCCGCGTTTCATGTAGTATATATCTTTTTATTGTAATGTTTACTTTATGAAATAATTATAAAGTTTCGTGGTTCTATAATACTATTTCGTACCTAAAATTTCCTCTTTAGTTTTGATTCTTTTTTGTCATAATTTCACACACATTGGCAAAATTTATTTGTTATAAGTATTATATGAACATTTTGTAATGTACACAACGTATGGCCTCTTCACATTTCTATTGTTTCCATCATACTTGGTAATCTAAGGCTGGGGTATACAATTATCTCGAGCGACTAGAAGAGTTTCTGGAGGTTCTGCGAGTAACGGAGTGTTTTAAATTTGACAATGCAAATAAGTAATTCATAATATTTGTTTTCAAGCATGACCTTGTGAAACTAGAGCGCCGCCGCGAGATAACAGAGAGGGAGACAGCTTTGTCTCGTTTTAACCAAATGGCACAAAAGTGGTCGTTTTTCAGTGCGTACTAGCAGCTGAACGTTTTGAAAAAAAGTGAATACAACCATTTTATAGACAATTTTTAAAAATATTTTAATTGAGAATATAACAATCTTTCAAATGAAACGCGTGGTTGTGGAGGTAAACAGAAAACCTGCATTTTTTCTGTGAATCTCAAATTTCTGGAGGTTCTAAAATTCGAATTCAGCATCCCCAAAAACGTGGAGAACGGTGAAAAAAATTCGGACTTTCTTCATTGGTCGGGCCCTTTTGATCAACAGTTGACTCGCCTTATTGTTAGAAGCGTAGCCGACAAGCTTACTAGTAAGAGGGGATCTTAATGAAATGTCATTTTATTTCTTTCCAGTTTAGAACAATGCCATTTAGTACAGAAATTAATTTTAAGTTATGAAAAAAGGAAATGACCTATTTTTCAGTCATTTTTTGCGTTTTTCGTCTATTTCGACTAATAAGTCATTTTTTTATTTTTTCAGTCATATTGATGTATTCTTCTCTGATTTCATCGATTTTAATATCACTTTAATGGTACTTGCTTCAAATAATATTTACGAGATATAACAAATGTTCTCCACAGAATTACTCAGTAGCCTATTCGGTTTATTCGCTCAGAAATTGTAATGTCAGTCATTGTGAGTATGTAATCTCATGTTCCTGTGACGCCTATCCGCGCCATTGTCAGTAGGGCCGATTTTCGGATAATAATTAAGCCAGACTCTGGAAGAGATTTCCTGGTAAGGAACAGTCCAAACCAAAAGTTTGCAAGCTGAGTTCACTTGAACGCAAGGAAGAAGCCTTAATTACATCGGTAATATATCGAACAGATTCAGTTGTTCATCTGAAGTGGTTTTCATCAAATTTTTTACGTCATTTTTCTTTGCTTTTAGGTCATTTTAAAAACATTTTAGGAGCATTTTATTGATCATTTCTGGGGGTGTCAAAGGCAAGGCCCCGCATAGCGTTCCTCTATCTTTGTTTAGGTAAGGAGTAAATGTTTCATCGTTTAGGACTATTACTACAAACTTTCTTATCCCTAAGGAATAGTTTCGTCTTTCAAAGCTCATCAGATGCTTACAGATGAATGTTAAATTGTCACCATGCGCAATCGCTTCGTGTATCTTCCCACATTCTCTTAAAGCCAGGCCTGACCATACACATAATCATCATTTAATTTCTAAAATTGAAATTATAATTTAATGTCTTGCGATGTAGAGAACAGTCGAGCATTAGGAAAAAGAAGAAGGAACGTTGATGTAATTCTTCAAAAAAGGACGCGTCTAATTTTTTCCCGGTGGGAAAGGACCACAAGTAAAAAAAATGTTCAAATTATATGTGCTCGAGATGTTACGTCCTTGGTGAAACTGAAATACCATGTAAAACTACGTACCCATAACTTTGGTGATGTTAATGTACCTCGTTATTTCCTACTTATTTTTGTTAAATTTATTGTACTGCTCACTAAAGTGTTTGTATTTTTAAACATAGTTAAAATTTACAAAACAGCAGATACTCAGTTAAACTACATTTCTCCTTTCGCTACATTTCTACATTTACTTTTGCCCGAGCATTATCGGAAAACCCATAGCGCGTGCTATCGGGACGAATACGACATTCGGAAAGAGTAGACAATTCTCAATTTTCGACATCGTAGGAACGTTGCACAGAGAAAGGGCAATTTATTTCAATAGAAGAAGAGCGGAGAGGCGTGTATAAAGGCTCCCTGAAAAACCGGCACGCCGACCCGAACCGAAAAGGGATTCCATAAATTCAATGCGTTTAAGTCCCCGTGCTTAATCTGTAGAGCCCTGTGGCTCGAGACATCTTAGTGAAGTCGTGTGAACCGAGTGCCCGAGGGGTTGCCGCTAACGGCCTCGACTCGTGTTCGACGATCGATGGGTAGCAGAAAAGATGAGGCGACGAGGAGGAACGTAGGACGAGAACTGAAGTCAAGAAGAGGCGAGGCAAGGAAGAACAACGACGGGGAAGAGAAAGTCGGGGAGAAGGTGTGAAGAAGAGCAATAAGGAATATTGAACGGCACATAGCAGTCTTCTGCAGATGAAAAAGGGTAAAACATGGTTTGGACATTGGAGAACATGGTTTAAAAAATGAGTATTTGGATTAATGTAATCACCGGTAGTACTGAATAATGAACGAGAAACTAAAAAATTAAACACGACACCAAGAAATGGAATAAAATGTTAATAAATTAATAAATATAACGAAAAACACAGAAACACGAACCAGAAATAAAAAAACATACAAAAACGAAACACGGGAAACGATTGAAGGGGAAAATAGAAAGGGTCGATGAAGTGAGAACACGATAAAGAATTCTGCAGTCGCGCAATAAGAGGAAAGCTAGGCACAAACTAGAAGAGGAACGAGTTCGTGCGGTGGCTTTCGACTTCCGATCGGCGGTAGTGAGGGGGAGCGGCAGGGGTGCAGGGGGAGGCGGGGGCGGCAGGGCGCGGCGGGGCGCGGCGGGGAGCGGCGGGGAGCGGCGGGGAGCGGCGGGGAGCGGCGGGGAGCGAGGGCGGCGGGCAGCCGCGGCGGGGGCGGCGCGGGGTGGCGCAGGGTACGCGTGGTGGCACGGGGCCGCGCGGCGCGGGGCGGGGCGGGAAGGGCCGGGCGGAGCTGGTGGCGCGGTGTGGCGCGGGGTGGCGCGGGGTGGCGCGGTGTGGCGCGGTGTGGCGCGGTGTGGCGCGGTGTGGCGCGGTGTGGCGCGGTGTGGCGCGGTGTGGCGCGGTGTGGTGCGGTGTGGGCGGGGTGGCGCGGGCCGGCGCGGTGCTGCGCGTGGCGGCATGTGACGGCGGGGTGGGGCGGGGTGTGGGGCGGGGCGGGGTGCGGGGGGCGCAGAGAGGCGGCTGGGCTGCTCGGGCGCGGTCGAAGGGCGGTTTGTTCTCCCGCTCCGCATTCGAGAAAACGTCGCCCACATTCGTTGTCCGTAATGAGCGTGGCGCCCCGGGCGGCCCGCGCCCGCTGCGCGCCCCCGGCGGCGGGGGCCGCCGCAAACCCGCCGCAGCCCCGCCCTCTGCCCCCTCCCCTCCCGCGGGCCCGCACGGCCCGGCCCGCTCCGCTACGCTCGCGTCCGCACATTACGTCCGGTGCGGCCGCCCCCAGACACCTGCCTGAGATACAGGCGGCGCGCTACTCGTGTCGTTATGACGCGCGCTGTTTCTCTGTCTTTCTCTCTCAGAGCACAGTTCCTGGATGAGTTTTGTTTTGAACTCTTTTTTTTTATCGTACAATATTTTGTATTTAGTATCGTTTCTGGTAACCTTTAAACGACGGCATGTAGAAGTAATTTTCCTTATTTTATTCCTCGGAAATTATAGAGCTATTATTGTGTAAAGGCACTATTTTCAATCCCTGTTCATCGTATTATTCAAAATATTGTTTTTGCATTTTTTAATTTGAAAACGTCCAGTTTTCGTTGCACGTGAAAATAATCTAACCAGGTAGTGTTCTATATTTATTTCAAATATGTTAATTTGGAACTGTGCTGGTTCCCAATATTACGTGCGCAGTGAGCAAGATGGTGATGTGACCTTTTCGAAAACACGTAATCAATTTATCTGAATTATTTTCCTCAAAAAACGGTAAGAACTAAATGTGATGAGAGAAATATAATCTGTGCACATTTTCTTGGTCTCTAGAATCTCCATCAAATTATACATAGTTGAATGATACATCCAATCAAGTGTGGTTATCAACAATTGAAAACTAAAATGTATAACTCCCCACTGATGCAAAATTTCTTTCAATCGGTAAAAGATTGTCTTAATAGTACTGCAAATTAAATAGGAACCCACACGCTCCACTCTACCCCTACCACAATTACTATAAAAGAGCTCGAAACGATCACACAAAGAAACAATTATGACCAAAAGTAAAATATTGGTCTATTTCATTATTTGCTCAGTGTATCAAGATAACAGGGAAGAAAAATGTGATCGAGATTGGAGCCATTGACCCAGAAGCTGAAGTAAAATACTTGTTACAAGTATAATTATAATTTCAGAGTTGTTCATTACAAATGTTAAATAATTCATTACGTATTATTGTTAAAATCAACATTACGTTTCCTTTTTGATGTTCAATATAATCAGTAATTGATTATACACAGTTACGCATCACAAAAGATTTTACTGCGCCAAATTTAAATATTTAGTGTCAACTGACAATTGTAAAGTTATCTAAATATTTAGTGTCAACTGACAATTGTAAAGTTATCTACACATAAAGTAATGTAATGGACATGTATCATATGTTGATTTTTGTAGTGAGCTATTGATACTTGACACCTAATGAATTGACCTTATACTCGAAAACTGCTGGGAATTCAGTGATGGTCGAAATACCACAAGGTGAAGAGTGAAGTGGCCCTCCGTGTATACTGGATACGTGATGACATACTGAAATGGTACAAGGGAATGAACTTGCCACTGTGCAAGAATGTTAATACGGTAGCAACCAAACGGAACAGGTGATTTTCGAATATTCACTCTCTAAACGACGCAACGTAAGAGTAGCTATTGTCGCAATATGCAAATTTTCATTCAGCATTAAAGAAAATTTTATCAAAACACGTGTTCTGTGTTTCGGTCTTCAATATTTTAAAATCTGGAATTGCTATAGAATGTGTTTAAAATGTGGGATTCTGTAAACAAGTGTTTGTGTACAGTTGTAAGTTGTTCCCAATCTTGTTACTGCGATTATTTCTGGATATTAGAAAGGTGAAATAAATGTTACTTCACAACAAAATATTTCACCCAAATGCTGCTACATATTGAAGTTTCAATAATAACAGTACCTTTATCGTTAAAGAAAAAATTATTTGGATTTTGTTTTGATAATTAATACAACAGAAATACAAGTCTCGCAACACGCGCGAAGTAAAACTCAAGTTGACCTTCAATAAGATAAACAACTTTTCTAATACAAGCTTTTTATTTTCTGATTTAAATATCTTAAGTTTAAAAATAAACTGCCGGCCTGGTGGCTAAGAGCGTATACCGACTCAACGCTTCGGTTCGCAGTTTCGCGTGTTCGAGTCCCAATTTGGGCACAGTTATTTGTCCCTTGTCTCTCATATATGTTTCCTCGCGGAGGCCCTCGCGTTCTTCTGACCCCAGATCAGAGGAGCTCGCATGTGTGATGGGGTCTCGTATATGGCCGAATACCCGTCACAGCGTGACGCAAAAGGTAGCCGGCTGTCGGTAGGATAAAAGCCTTAGAAAAAAAAACTTGTGACTAATTTTATTTTTCAATTAATACCATGAATAATACAAGAGGTTCCATTTTAAAGAGCGATTATCGCCAGTTTTTAAGTCACGGTCACACAACTCTACGGTTCTGTTCGCCCTCATCCAGCGATATCTGAAATACCTCCCTGCACTCTTATTTTCACGCAAGACGTCAGGAGAGACTTTCCTAACACGCTGTATTATATCACACTTCTTGATAAAAATATTTTATTTTCGATTTACTTTCTCGCATATTACTTACGTAGTATATAAAAAGCATTGAAATGTTGCAGCAAAAACAGCGACGTTTGAAAGAATAACTCGTATTGTGGTCCCCGATACCAAAAAGGTGAATAAATATCATTCCTGTAAGTAGTAAATTACTTACTCTAACAGGTTGTGTAGTCAGAATTCACGTTTTGTGGTTTTTTGATGCCGAAAAATTAGTTGACGGCAAAACGTTGGACTTTGGTCAACACTGACGCCTAAACAGTTCAAATATTTTTAAAAAATTAATATTCCCTCATATATTTGGCTAAACGTGAGGGCTTGCAAATTTAAACAGATTTTTTAATTTTTGGAGGTAGGTACTTTACATGAAACCTAAAGAAGACTTTCAATTTTTTCCTCACAAATGACTTCAGATTTTTTGATTACATGTTCTTCTCGGATGAAATGTAACGAGATAGCGCACGTCTCACTTTGGTTCAACTTTCTGAATTTTCGAAAACTGCAAAGTTCAAAATTTTTTCGACTTCTTCCACAACTTTAATTTTGAAGTCTAGTTTAGCGTGGTGCCGCCGGTGGTTATTTTGAAAATTAAAAGTTCAATTTGTGCTTTGCTTGGTCAAACTAACCATTAATTTTAAACATATTACTTCTGCCCAGCACGTCCATTTCTAGGCAAAAAGTTACACGTAAAAGTATCGATTAAATTCTAGTTTAAATTGTTGTTTCATTACAAATTTAGATTGAATTATGGTCATTCAAATAAACAAAGTCGTACCGATTCGTTTAAATGTCGAAATGTACACAGCGTTTCACCAATGCATTTCAGGGGCATTAAAACCATTAAAGACATTTGTTTTTTTCTAGATTTTTTCCACAAGAAAGCCTAGAGGGAGTTAAGAATTTTGCTAGTTGATTTCTCTCGTCGAGAGCAATCAAATAAGCTATTGATCACGCGTGTCACCAAAATCGCGTTTTCGTTACTTAAAAAACAAAAAAATATGTTTTTTT
This sequence comes from Acheta domesticus, assembly GCA_031308135.1. Classification (NCBI taxonomy): domain Eukaryota; kingdom Metazoa; phylum Arthropoda; class Insecta; order Orthoptera; family Gryllidae; genus Acheta; species Acheta domesticus. The sequence continues at coordinate 58,281,999 of JAHLJT010008446.1, forward strand.
AGAGAAATTTCCTTGAATTTTCTGAAAAGATACTCAAAAAATGATTAGTTCCTCACCTAGAGATCGAGACGCGTCGAACGACCCTTGATTTGTCTCGATCAGTGAACCAGAGATAGTCTAACTGGGTGACGGACGGACGGATGCAGGTTATTCGATTACTATAAAAGGGTCAATATACAGGTTGAGACACGTACCTTTAGATCCTCCTGTGATTTTTGAAAGGTTAAAGTTATTGCATTGCAGTTTCAGCACAAGCACATGAGGGAATGGGGCTCATTAATGTATGAATTCGTTTCTATTTTATCACTTGTAATTTATGAGATATTGAGGTAACTTGTTTTTTCAAATGGATCTATACATTTTTAAACTATCGTGACGAACGTAAAAAGGCGAATCTAATGATATATATATATATATATATATATATATATATATATATATATATATATATATATATATAGTCATATGTTAGATGAACATTTTTCAGTAATTTTGTTGTTTTTTACGACTTGTATTTCACAGATATTTTGAATGTAACAGTCCATCAGCCAAGATCGCGCAGCGCTCTCCCTGCTGAGGCGCGCTTGGGGCGTTACAATATCCGTTAACCACGAGTCGCAAAAAGTCAAAATTACTGAAAATAATGTTTATCTAACATATTACAATATGTATATCATTAGATGGTATTTTTACGCTCGTCGTAATAGACTAAAAAATCTATACACTTCCATTTGGAAAAAACAAAGTTACCTCAATATCTCGTAAAATATAAGTGATACAAGGGAAAAGAAAATATGTATAAACTAGCCCCATTTCTTCATGCGCTTCCGTGGAAACTGTATTGCAATAACTTCAACAGTACAAAACTTGCAGAAGGTGCTAAAGTTACGTGACTCACCTGTATTTTTATTTTTTGAATCTTTAAATGAGGTGTACAAAGTTTCGTAAATATAAGTCGTTTGAGCGTAATTTTGAGTAAAATATAGGCAATTTTTCGAAAAATTATATTACCAAAAACTAGCAAAATTCTTCTCTTTAATCTGTTTCTGGTGTAATTTCACCAAAATCAGTGAAATGTTGGATCGTTTACAATACTTCTTTGTCAACAAATCCATCTAGATAGTATGATAGCAGCAAACAACTGAATATTGTTATTAGGGAATTGAAAAGAAAAATTGTGCTTTCTTATGGATGTTGCATTGTCGTGCAATCAGAACGTTGAAACAATGTATGTAAAGAAACTTGAATTAACCCATTTCTGCCTGAATTTTTATTTCACGTAAAACTAAGAAAATTCATTGTTGAATTACACTTTTTGACTATAGAAACACAAGTCAAGAGCTCACATGTTGAAATTGTTTATAGAAACAAAATTATTGGGTGTTACATATATGTAACGCTAGGCAGAAGAGGGGATAAGTTTAGGGACATATACGTTACCATACCAAAGTCCTATTTCTTTTATGTTTATACATCTATACCTTCTGTATTACACAAGTGAATATTTTACTTTCTGTGAATGTTTACACAACAATACACACATTCATGTGTCACATTTTATACACAATATCCTTGTTGAACTCGTGCAGTTTGTTGCTGCACATCGCATTCCTTTCATGTCTCATATTTTTGCGACCAAATGGTTTCTTCTATTATATCTAAGACCATAATGCACCCTTGCACATGCTAATGAATTTACCGACCTAGTGGGACCTTTTGGGAGTGATGCATTTGTCGTGAGATAACATGTGACTACATAATGCCGGATTTGTGTAGAGTAGTGTTTGTCCCGTGTAGAGTGAATTTTTTTCTGAGTTTACCATCACAGTGCTCTAAGTTTCCACATGTTATCATATTCATCAACTTTGTGTCACATGAATACATAAATATCATTATTACTTCAAATCTATCTCTTCTCGTTGTGCTAGCATACTATGGAATTCCTCATATGAAGTTCTGAAACCCAGTAACACCTTCTTGGGAATGGAGAGTACTCTGACAGAAAAAGAATTCGTACAACTCCTTTCATGATAAGTAATTTTAGAATGTGTGAAATTTTGAAAATGCAAAATTCGTTTCTTCAGAAATTAGAAAGTCTTATTTTGTCATTCCAAACCAGTTCTATAAGTTCTACGGGAGATAAATTGAGATTATCACTTGTATTTGCTTTCTGGAAAAGGAATTTTCCACTTATATGTCTTCTTTTTCATAGTCATTATACCCCTAACGGCACCTAAATCGTGCCTTCGTTACAAAAGTTGCACGATAACATGATCAGAAACACTCTTGAAAGGCAGTAGATAATATGAGGTATAATCTGCCTAGCGTTAGCATATATGTAACGCAAAATGTTAAGTTCGATAACTTTGAAGATTTAACAGCAGTAACTTCTGTAACAAAATTCATTGCATTCTTAAATATGTTTGCTAACATAGGGCAATTGATATTAAGATTTTAAATTTATTCAAGGAACCTTTAAAAAAATACTAACTTTCTGAAGGATGCCATGACACGGGGAAATGGAAGCACAGATTCAAATTCAAATAACTGTAAAAAGAGAACGACATCTGAGAAGTAGAAAGATACTGCTGCGAAATCAACAATAGACTCCAGAAAACTGCATAGAGATAAAAATTAAGCTTTGAAAATCTTTGCAACGTAGCCACACGTTGCCAAAACTAACGTTACATATATGTAACGCTAGGCAGAAATGGGTTAAAAAACTAATATCATGTGGGAAACGAGAAAAACACAGATAGTATCAATAATTATTGAGCTGTTGGATTTGATCCGTAAAATGTATCTACGTACCCACGTCGTTAAAAAGACATGAAAATTTGTCTAAAGAGAATAGTCTTCTGCAAAGTCTCATCCGGAATTTGTATGTGTTAATTGAATATAAACTAAAATGTTTTTCAAGAAGGTAAAGACCATTAACGGTCCCAATCACACACCCTGCTCAACATGATATTTTTCTAATCCCTAAGTATAAGGTGTTTTGTCCTAACATATTGCATACAGAATCTTCAGGGAATTCATTAATTCAATATAGCTTTTGCCTTTTTTATTCTGGTCTTTCTGGATGTAATTTTTAATAACGCGATCATTACTTTCCATTAGTCCTGCACGATACAATTTCGCTCGAGCGTCGCGGCAGTTAACCACAAAATTCCGCTAGATGTCAGCGCAGTATGATAAGTATTCACTCCTGACGTCACGAGGCAAAAATTGTTGGCATAGAAAACCAAGCTTCTGACATCCTATACCTGTGACTCTGCTAGTTGAGTCCCGATTTCAAAGCTAAGATGCTAAAACTAAGATGCCACGGGAGTTGAAGCGTCTATAAAAGGGGTCAAACCAAGTGGAAAATTGGGAACAAAATGTGCAGTTAACCTTAAGCTGATGGAAATATCGAATGTGTTTTGTTTTTAGCATGAAATTAAATTATGAATTTGTATTGATGAATATTTTACATGAAAATATTTCGTATGAAAACATGAAATTATGAATATTTTACAGTGAAAAAAAAATTATTTTCCCTTCCGATTTCTCACTCCAAGGCGCAGGTTTATAACGAGATAATTTAGACAACTAAACTTATCAAAATCACATCATCAATTCATTCTCTATTAATATCTGTAATACTCTTCTGTACATTCGGCAAAAAAATATCACAAATAAAAGGGCCAACGCAATCCTATACTTTTGCAACACACAAGAAATGACGCTCGGCTGGTGCAACTCCGTCACTTCACAGAAGAGAAATATTGTGGATGATTTTATCCGACTCTTCGGAGACAAATGTACAACAACTGTAGAAAGACACGAACAGCCGCATGTCTGTAACTAATTCTCCAACACTTCCTTCGTGTCATACGCTCTGTATTTAGTATACACAGTGTTCGCATGAAGATTCAATTTCAAAAGAAAACGACAGAAAAGTACAAAAGTATACACGAGAAAACTTCCTGCAGAAACCAGAACTTCTTATAACGCGCGACGGAACTGCTACCAATATAGTTACACGCGACTTTCTTTTATAAGGGACAATGAATAACATACGCACGAGAAAATCAAAACGTTGGAATTAGGGTAGAAATAATAATAACAATAATAATAATAATTAGTAATAGTAGTAGTAATAGCAGTAGCAGCAGTAGTGGTGTGATAGAAGAAAGAACGAAAAAACAAATTTAAAAATACAACGATAAGAAAATAGAATATAAAATGTTAATGATTACCGGTCCTGAACCTGGGGTGGATCTGCCGGTAATTTTTCAGCGGGGTAAGCATTAAAGGTCACATGTGAAAGAGATGCTACAGCAAGCCCATGTATCAAGTTGGAGGTGATGTGAGGTGAAAGCGGGCAAGACAAGAGCATAGAATGAATTCGATGAGACGGAGAATGAAACGAGCCAGAAACACACGGAGGCAAAGCCAGAGGAAGGGTTCAAGTGTAGCAAAGCAGCACAGGCCGCGGGTTAGAGGTGGGCTGGTGGTGCGAGGGAGGGGCACAGCCCCGCCGGCAGCTGGCGCCCGCCCAGCCGCTTGCCGCAGGGGAGGGGGTAGAAAAGGACGTAACGAGGCCTACTTATCACGGCCGCCTTGCTCAGGTATCGCGCCTCGGGGCGAGCCGCCGCGAACGACGGGCAACCCAATCCCCAACCCACCCGACCGTCCCCTCGCCCTTGCCCACGCCCACGTCCCACCTCCCTCCGTCCCCGCTCCCACACCCGCCCTCGCTCCTGTCCCGCCTTCTTGCCTCCCGGTCCGCAGTGTGTCTGACACGGTGATCAGCGCGCGACTTTGATCCGTGCGGGCGAAGACAAAGGGACAGACTGGCGGCGTTTCAGGTGATTAGCAGCGGTGGTGGTGGCGGTGGAGGAAGCGGTTGGGGTGGGTGGAGAGGAGGGGAGGGGAGGGGAGGGGAAGGCCTTGGCACAGCCGGTGCGCAGTCACAGGCCGCTTCCCGCGGCGCTCACGCTCCGCCCTGCCCAGCGCCGCTCCGCGCCCGCCGCCTTGGCGGAGGACGTCCCCGACTGCCACCGCGGCCCCGCCTTCCCGGCCTCATTAGCGAGAAAACCTACCACACTTCCTTCGCTGCATCTCTGCCAAATAATGACAGTTAACGCGGAAACTTTATTTACGACGCGGCTGAGAGTAGAACAAGTACTTTGTTTCTCAGGTACAGTTTTCGAAAATATTAGAACCCCATGAGGAACAAACAACAAAACCAAAATCGATTGAGAGACATTAGAAATTAAAACACCAAATCACGGAAATTATGTGTACAGATTGACCTGTTAAATTTTCAACATAACACGTATCAGTTTCTTATGTTATACGAGTATTTTACCAGCCTTAATGATTGATGAGTCTTGTGTTTCCGCGCACCTCATCTATTATGGTCGTTAGTCCCGTAAGTAGTGCATGATATATTCCGAGGGTGGCGGTATTCCTCCCGTTCTAGAACGTAAGATCCGGCGTAGACCTACACGTCGGGCTGTGGGAAGTACCATGTCCAGTTACCATCACCAGTGGGACACCGCCTCAGCCGGGACAAATTCTAATTTCCAGACTGGTTCCCTCCATGTGCGGTAGAATAGTGTATATATGTGTAAGAGTAAGGGAAGAGGAGGGGATAATGATCAGGAAGGACAGAGAACGCGTAGACCGTGGCGTTTCTTAAGGCAGTGATCCGGCATTCGCCTGGTACTGAGAGGATAAATCACAGAAAATTATCCATCAGAACAGCTTGCCGCTAGATTTATCCTACAAACCTTCACTAAATTTGATTTGGCCAAATTGCTAGTGGTTTTCGAACCATCACGACTCGAACCCTAGAACTTCCATGTCAGAGATACTACAGTGCCGACTGTTGTTGTGCTAAACATCTCAGCCGTATCAAGCTCAAATTAGTGTAGGTGGTATCAGAGTACACATCTCTAACCCTAAGCAGAGCGCACACTTGCAGTACACACGGTAAAATCATATTGGAGTACTATGGCGAACTCTTTTCGTAAGAAAAAAAATGAATACACCACCCACTTCGGAAGTACCTAAAATGATTGATTTATGTTTCCGAGCCCGACATTGACTTTGTTAGTGTAGTTAATGTTTTGTTCTGGGAGGGGGCGGTTTATTCCTTTCCATGTGGATGGTGAAATCCGGCACCGATCTATACGTTAGTTTGCGAGGAAAATTATCTAGCGTCAGCAAAATATTTGACAAAAACATGTTTGATTTACTAATTCCTTCAAGATTTTGCCTTGATCGGAACGTTATGGTTCTTCATCCCCTTTTTCACAATGACCCACAACATTTTTGCCAGGTCTAGGAAAAACATGTACTAAACATATACATATGTATATATATATACACATCCTATACATATGTATGCATCATATATATATATATATGTATACATCATATATCATATATAGTGTATATGTATACATCATATATCATATATATGTATATGTATACATATGTATATATATGTATATATATATATATAAACACTTACATGTACTATACTAGGAAATGTAGACAAATAATCAAATAGAATTCAAATCACCTCCAAACCCTTATTCGTAAGTGTACAACAAATGTTTTATCGTCAACAATGAACAAACAAATTTGTAATTATATAGAAATATTCATTACTTTCATTTTATAAATATTAAAAATGGGAAATATAATCGATATCGCATTACCTATAAGATGTATTTATAGTTCAATCTTTGAAATAAAAAGTAAAAAGAATAATAAATAAAGACCATTGTTATCGCTTCTAGACTCTATTAATCAAGAATTCTTTCAAATGGGAATTTGTAGCCATTAGAGGGAAAACGTGTTAGTTATATTTAGCAGTGTGTGCTAAAAATGCGCCAACATTTAATAATTTCTCATCCATTTCATATTTGCAGGTATATTGAGCGGCTTGTAAAATCGCTATTGGCAACTGTATTTTAATTTTAAGGATACTCCTCAACTTATATTAATGATTCCCTTTGAGCATTTGAAAAATAATTTACAAAATAAAATTTAATATTGAAAGACGTGCAGGTATCTTGAATTCACCACAATAAATACACTATTGATTATCGAATGTACAGGCACACTTATTACAGCAGATAATTTCTAGACTTGAAACTATTAAATAGAATTTTCCATTCGACAGCACACGCCCGGCAAAGGGAATTCCGGAGTAATCAATGGAACAGCGTACTGAATTTAGGAAGGAACAATGAGACAGAATACAGCGATGTAGCTAATATTATCATAGGCCCAGATCCGAACTCCGGAACGAAAGGGTAAATGGACTCTGAATAATTTGATTACTTCATCAAACTCAAAGTAAAGCTATGCCATAAATGTTTATCTCTACTGAAAATCTTATATTGTGCACGACGAACAACTCATCAATAAAACAGTCCTATTTCTTGCCCATTTAAGATAATTTATGATATGAATGATGCATTACCTACAAAAAGTATACATTATTTTTCATACGAAACTAACGCGCATCTTTCGAAAGAATGAAACGTCAGGAGACAAGGAGATGAGTACGTCAAAGACACTTGTACGAGTTGAGTATATTATTTTTTTAGACCGAATTGAAGGAAACATACAAATGTATCCTCTGGGATCATTCTCAATATTTGAGGTGTCAGTCAAGTTCATTCACGTCGTCTCAGTGTTTTTTTTCACTTTGCAGAACCTTGCAGATTTTTACGACTGTCTCTTCTTTGCGATACGGGTGCGGGCGAAGCCTATTTTGCCGCATGCGGACCGTTAAAGTAACACTTTCCTATCAATAAACGGTTATCGTAAGAACTACTTTCAATGCATCATTGCTCAAAAACGTATATATCACAGATGATCAAATCTCACGCAACAATTTTCATTTCTGTGAACCGTTGTGTATCATAATAACATACTTGGAATTTAATTAAAATATTTCGCTATCCCGAAAAAAAGCAATTAAAATTCAATCACTACAATTTCTCGAATGAATTTAGAGAAAACGTTTAAAATATGAAACGTATAACGCTCTGCATTTGTGAAGTTCAGTAATTGTTCGCGACTGGAAAGTCCAATAGAAAAGCAGGGATCTAAGATAATAATTCTGTAGCAACAGTCACGAAGCCGCAGAGATTTCCCAAGCGATGCGTAACTCTGGACGTCTTGAAGTCACCATGGACGCTAAAATGGAGTATTAGTAGTTATCTGTCAGTTCAATTTTTATGCATTTAAAATATTATTTATTTCTTTAATAATTACAAATGTTGAAAATAAATGGTAGCAAAATAAAAACGATGTTTCATTACGTTTATCCTCCTGATATTCCATGCACCGATAATTAATTTAAATCGTATTCCTTTTCTGTAACATTTTCGCGTCTAACTGGTGGATTTTTGTAGATCCATCTCGAGTCTTTCAGCAATACCTCCACCGTATAATTCTTCTATTTCGCTGATATCGTTTTAAAATTTTACAACGAATTGAAATATTTATGTGTCGATATATTTTAACAAGTTGTTCGTAAGTTCTTTTACAATACATTATGCTGCGTCACGTAAAAATTCTATGGTCCCATTTAAAAAAAAGTTCTCCAAACATACACCCGCCGCGAAAGTGTTGAAAACGAATCAAATGATTTTTCGTAATACTTTATTATAACATCGACTTATCCCAACCAGGTGAACGAGAAGTTACTCGTAACGATTGGCGTCTGTTAAGAATTTAACATTTCGCTGTTGGTTGAAAACAATCGAAACAAATGAGTTGAAGCTAAAGATTGCGCCAAGTACACTAATTCCAGTAAATGTTAATTCTTGTTTATACGATTTTTTTTATAAGAAGATGGTATTACAAGCAATTGCTTGAACGACACACGGCTGATAATGGAAATAATAGACTCGTTTGTTTGCTGTTTTTCGGCCTATTGACGTTCATAAACTACCATGTGGGCCCTACGTCAGTTATTGATTACTAAAAAAAAGGCATTTCCACATCTTATGCGTTAAGAAAAATATTTGGGAGCATTATTATTTATTAAATCGCTTAATGAGAGTTGATCTGGTAAGGTTGATGCATTTAAAAGAAACTGACGTGGGTTATCTGAGAGGTTTTTTTTTCTCTACACAATGTGCTACGCCATATCGCAAAGCTCCACAGTGCAGTCATGCCATTCCCTTGTCAACCTTTTCTGCGCTCACAGAAAAAACTGAACTAGAATCTAAGATACGAGTACAAATGCTCTACGCCCTAATGACGCAGCTCGTTGATTGTCTCCATCCAGAGAGAATGAATTTACTCTGTTTCTTTACGTTGTGAGGCGAGTGGGTGTACGTGTGTGGGAGCGATTGCCAGGAAGCTCCACGAGTGGACACGGACGGAGCAACTTGTATCTGTCGTCCCGACCTTTTCCAGCTGACTCCCTCCCGTCTCCACTTCCTCCGTGTCACCATCACCAACAGGCGTCCGATGCCGGCAATCTTTTACGCGTCGCAACGACGAGAGAAAGAGAGACAGAGAGAGAGGGATGGAGGAGAAGGGACGAGGGAGAGGACAAGCTTCCCGCGAGCGAAGTTTGACGGAGAGTAACTTTCCTGGAAAAGCCCTCCTCGACACGCCGTGCGTCCCCGGACAACCTTCCCTCCGCCCCTACCTGCCCGGGGTGGCCTTCGCCCTCCGACACGTTGGACGAGCGGCGAAGCGACGCCGCGTGGCCAGGCGTCTCGCTCGGCTGCTCTCAGCCGACGCACCGTCCAACATGTTGCAGCGGATACAGTGGAGCTCCCAATTCACTTTCTTGTTACAAGTCTTCTAAAAAAAATAGAATGTCATCAATGGATTTCAAATGTATATTTTGAGAGACCAGGATTTGATGCAGACCATGAAGTTGTTAGGAGTCGCGTTTTCAGGCTCCATGCCCACACTTAAAAACAAGTGATTGGACAAACGATTGATAGAGAGCAGTCGTGTTTCCCTCTGGTTTTAGATTTATAGCTGTTTCGTTTCTTTCAACGATTAATGTCAGTTACTTTAGAAACCCTTTGGCGCAGTGACAAAAAGCCTCTCAGACTTCTCCACGTCGAAAACTGGGTTCATCTTTTCTCGCTGTATCGACTATTTGTTATTAACAAAACAAAGTTGAGGCAGAATTTACAAACTGCCTTTTCTCTACAATTGATAGTTCTTATTCTCCCTTTTATAAGCATCTTTAACATTCTCAACATCCCATTAATCGATGTTATTTACTATCCTCCCATATGAATAATCATTTTAGTAACTTGTTAACAAAATTTGATCAAAGGTGATCCTATAGAAAATCTAATAGAAACAAAAATAAACTCTCTCAAATGATAGGTATTTAAAAATTCACTTCACACCTGACAAACATGGTGAGAAATTACTTCGTGCCGCCCAAAATATAAACTTCATTGTCTCCACACTTCCTTTCCGGTGCAACAAAGCAAACAGAGTGCAACGAAGTTAAGCACTGCATTTAACAGACACAAAAATTACAGTATTTGAACGTGATTTTCTCTCAGTGTGACGCTTTACCCGGCATGGTCTTCCTGTGAACTTTGTCGGAAAGCATTCACTCGGTAACGAACTCCCAAAACACTTAATCTACAAAACTCACGTAGCTCACTGTAGTGAGTAATCGTGGGTAGTCTCGTGGTATTCTTACATTTAAGTAGCATTCGTTCAGGACAACCTAAGGTTCCAATATTCAAAACACTAACGTGGTAAAAACTTGGATGTTGGGTTACACTTATATATTTATCAGGAAAAGTACAACGAAATCATTGCGAAGATGTGAGAGCGTGAACGTGGGAAGCAAGAGTTTGCAGCCCGGGCCGCCGATACACCCGTCAGATTTAAAGAAGTGGGGAACTTTAAACGGCGGCAAAGGATTTTTGAACAAAACCTACGTTACAATTGATTGATTTTCCGGGCACGTCAACTACTATGGTCATTCGTGAGTGTGTAATGAATGCTTTATCCCGGGGTTGATGATTCTGGCCCCCCTGGATGTGAAATCTATTACCGACCAGCACGACGACTTGCGAGGGATCAAGATCAACCTCTTCAGATATGTCCTTCAGTGCGGCACCGCCCCTGTCGGGATAAGCTACGAGCGCGCAACTGGTCTCCCAACATGTGTGGTAATACAGTGCATGGAAGTGTCGGTGTGTGTGGGTGTGTGGGTGTGTGTGTGTGTGTGCGCGCGTGCGTGCGCGCGTGCGTGCGTGCGCGCGCGCGTGTGTGTTAAGGGAAGAATAGGACAAGGAATTGCAAGGAAACGTTGTGCGCGGTCCATGACCCATTGTTAGGGTACTGCTCCCGCATTCGCCTGGCATTAATTGCAGATTAACTTATCTGCTGCTTACTTAACTTTAGTTCATTTCTATCAGTTCTGTTCTCGCACATTCCCAGCAGCAATTTCCTCGATCACTAACACGCTACATCCCTTCCCTCCTCTGTTTTTTTGCTCTTGCTAAGAATCGAGTCGGCGTGTAGCACGTGTATGTAAAACCGTCCCTGGAAGAGGCGTCGGCATCCGAAAAAGACGTTCCACGCATGGGCGGCGTCGAAAGCGCGGAGGCGGGGACCGCGTGGCTGCCATTGTTCTCATGGAAGCAAGAATTTAACACGCGCTCTGTTCTAGGAAAAATCTCGGGATATTAAATATAACCGACAACGTTTTACTCCAAGAGCCGTTTTGTTCCCCGTTTCATTTAGGGGGCCAGCGCCGGCTGTCCTTTTAACTGCGGCGCCTGCTCCAACGGTGGCGCCCACGGGCTGTTGTATTGTGTTTATACACGCCATATGAAGGGACTTGCAGTCAAATTATCGGCAAAACTGTTGACGAAATGCGCTGTTCATAACGTACTCCTGCGACTCACGACATTTCATGTTTCGCCGACAAAATTACGACAAAGACTATATACATACAGTCCCTTTAGACGAATGTATAAATGGGTATTCATTAATTCTACACAAATCACTCTCAAAACAATGTTCATTGACTTCCTCGTTATGTCGAAGTTTCCTACGAAATTGTGTTAACGGTCGAATCTCAAAAAGGCCCATTCCATAATGAAAAAATATACCAGAAAACGTAAAAGTATTCGCTGAAACTCGGAAAAGTTTCTTTCCATCCAGCAAAGATTTTGCAGAATTTTCAAGATGCAAAACCAAGTAACTGTTTCTAGGAATATGAAATGGCAACAATAAATTTCAAAGAAATTTGTAAGAACAAATTTTTATTGTTCAAGGTCGGTTTGTATCTAGGCAATTTGTGAAGGCACAACTGAACATGAACAACGTCAACAGCTTATGTAATGACGCTCAAACACATTTTAATATGTATGTTTTCAACTTTCTTATGAGAAATATTTTGTGGAGAGAAAAACAGCTCTGATGTCTCGTTTCGTTGCGCTCTTGTAGTTCAAAAGTGGACTTGAAGAGTTCCACAAACTTTAAGAGAGAAGCACCTCTCATGCGCTCACCTAAAGGCACAACCGAGCTATTCCTCATACTGTGTGGCGTACGGGGGCTACCGTTGGAAGCACCGCCTAATTATTTTTATGACGATGGTTGTTATTATTATAATCAGAAGTTTCCCGTGTGTGTCTTAGCGGCGGCTACCTCCATTACGGAAGAGCACGCGAGGTTTTGTGCGAGAAGGGAGGACAGGCGGTTGGGAAGTTGGGTGGGGGAGCGGCGGCGCCGGTGGAGGGAGAACAGGGAGGTCCACCGAAAGGTGCTCGGGCCCGCGTGGTGAGCAGTTTCTCACGTGCCGCCTCTTTCTCAAGTACTGCCGCACACTTTCATTGGCAGGGTCATTCATTCGTTCAACTGAGTCTCGCTTACTGCGTCAGACGCTGCTGCGTTCTATTCGTTTCCTCACGACCTTCGAATCTGTTTTGGTAGCTTCGCATTTCCTGCTAACAAAGTATGTAGAACGTCAACTCTTAGTGCATACTTCGATGCATGCCAATGAAGTCTACTATTTTAATGGAATTCATTTCATGAACAATTAACGGGCATACGACTAGATTAACTGTTTTTAGACAAATCGGAGTATGTTGCACATTTATCTTAAGTTATTCAATAGAGGACAATACATTTTTTAAAACCTTTTGACTGTCCAGGATTGTCGCATATTTCCCAGGCCCCTCAGCGTCTCATTTTCTGGCTATTTTAGACTTTTTTCGTGCTAGCTTTACTTTCTTCACTTTTTCTGTCAAAACTCACGATTCACTATGTTTACAAAAATTGGACCAGTAATTTGATTTTGTATACATAATTTCGTGAGTATAATAATTCTTGGAAGTAAAATTGACAAAAAGTACATACCGTTGGAAACTGCAGTCGGGAGCTTAGAGAGGGGGTTGTGGAGTAAAGAACGGCATGGGCAGGCGCCTTGACAAGAAGTGCACACGCAGGGGAAAGTTACGACAGAAGCTACGGAAGGTGAGTTATGCGCCTCGCAAAGTAAAAATACTGCACTATTATGGCCATGGTAAAAGAAATCATCACTCATGGTTGCCACAAACTTGCTCTTCCTCACCCTACACGGCCAGGTCCCTACCTGCCATGGCCTACCGCGTTTTCTAGTATTATAGTTGCTAGAAACAGCTGTAAAACGATGCACTGTTGCAACTTTTGGAAAACTTTCAGTAACAATTCTGGTCTCAAGTTACTCAAAGGTTAATTTCGCTATTGCAATAAATCAAAAAGCATTTAGTACAAAATTATTTGGGGTTTCAGAAATGTACTGTTAATGATTAAGAATTTCAAAAACGTTTTCGAAAGAATCGCAAAAACCTGAAAGAATAAACACTACTTTATTTAAGGGTTAGTGAAGACTGATGGGTGAATTTTTATCGAAATCGTATTAACCCGAATGTTTCTCTTCTTTTGAAGATCATTTGTACAACCTTTTATTGAAATGGGATAAAATTGTTGATTTACATAAAGAACAAGCATTCTCTATATTAGAACTTTCCAACTGGCGGCCCGCGGGCCGCATGAGGCCTGCCGGATCTTTTTGTGAGACCCGCGACCGCTTTGAAAAATGTTATTATTCCAACCAAATGCAATTGCAACAATTCTACTAATATTTCATTCAAAATCCCTTTGAAATCGTTTCAGCCGATACATTAGCACAGACATTCAGACATACAACTATTGGTGCTACAGAGTGGCACAGACTTTCTCGTATTATTTTTCTATTTCCTTTGGTCTAGGCTAGCTATTCGGAATTGACACGTACTCTTGTCAAATGGAATCTATCGCCACCCAAACTACCTTTTTTTGTCATTTCTTAATTTTTCGGTTTTCTCATAGTAGAAAGGAAATATTATATAAAGAATATTAAAGAACAGTAAAACCTCGTCCTAATTGGAAAGGTTCTTTAAAAAATTAGGAGCCGTTTTTATGAAAATTGCTTTTAAGCGCCACTGGAAATTCCAAATTTGAAGCTCTTTTCCACAAAATTGTTCGAAAACTTCATTTGAATTCATATGAAGCACTGTAACTCACAAATACAATAGTGTTTACAAATAGCTGGAAATGTGCATATTAAGGTGTGAGAGATCTTTTACTTCAAAAAAATTACATTGTGTAATTAAAAAAAACAAAAATGCCCAAAATGAGAACTTAACGTGATATTAAGGAGTGCAATTAGCAATATTCGTTCTAAGTGTTTGAAAAAAGCTTGGAGCCGTTTATGGAGAAAATCTTGTTTTTGATTTTTTTTTAAATTGCACATATTCGGGCATATTGCGCAAAAACAATTAAAATTTCAAAAGATGCATACAACCTTAATGAAAGCATTTGCTACAGAGAACACATTTTAATTGAAGGAAAAATCTCTTTCTTCAATTTTGTAGTTGTAAGAAGACGCCGAAAAAATTCAAAATATTGCATTTTTCGAAAATTCAAAGTTAAAGTGAAAATCAGACCTATGTCACCTTTATAAGTGTATTTTACTCTATTATTACAAGAAATTTAAAGAAAAAATTTGGAACCGTCTTTCAGAAAATGTTGAAAATGTCCAGGGGCTTCATGTAAAGTACCCCCAAATTGTGAAGAAAAGTTTAGAAAACCATTTTGTGTGCTTATGTTCAGCTGCAATTTTACTGCTGCAGGCCACCAGCGTATACATAAATTCAAAAAATAAAAAGTCCCAAATTTAATAATTGTGATCCATTTAATATTCGGTCACTAATAAAATAGAACAAAACGAAAAAAAAAAATTTTCCTTAGCAGTTGTTTGTGTAACTGTTAGTTCGTTATACTTCTAGGTACTTTATGCCTTATCTATTTTATTGTTTATTGCGTCCATTTTTTTTATTCTGGTTCACAAATTCGTCTTGAGTTCTTCCTTCGTCATGAGTCAGATATTACTGAGTTTGCCCCACTTATGCTCTATGACCTTGAATACTGGCAACTAGGTGAGTGTCTAACACGATACTGTATAGTGGCCAGTCTCTCACGGTGTCTCATATTTTCAATCACTATCGTGATGCAATTTCAAAGAGCTACGAATGTCCAGTTTCCGAGCTATTTTTGAGACAATTTTGAAAATGTTGTTGGGCATAATATAACTATTCCAACAATCAAAAATATCCGCTTATCCACACAGACACAGTTAAACATTTTGCCATCAATCAATTTGTCTGTACCAAGGGCCCACAAACATGAATTCTAACTATACAACGGGTTAGAAGAAGATACAAATATTTAGTATATACTACTACAGGAAACACGATTTATCCACTTTTTCGTTACCAGAGCCCGGCAATTACAAAGTTTTTCTGTCGTAAATTCACCTTTCACGGCACACCATTGAAATACGTTTCTCTTCCTACAAAGTGCGAGAAACTAAAAACGGAACATTCTTGATCCTACATGCAGTAATAAGACATTGGGCAGTCAAAATTGTCAGTCACACTCTCAGCGTGTCACACTCTCAATCAGCCGTGTCACACTACTCAGCGTGTCACACTCTCAGCGTGTCAAACTCTAGCGGGTCACACTGTGGGGGTGGGGGGGCGCTCTCAGCGTGTCACACTCTCAGCGTGTCACACTCTCAGCGTGTCACACTCTCAGCCGTGTCACACTCTCAGCGTGTCACACTCTCAGCGTGTCAAGTGTCAGCATGTCAAAGGTGTCATCATGTCAGTGGCCCGCGTGACAGAGTGTCTGCGTGTCCGAGTTTCGTGCTCTCTCTCATACTTGATTCTGCATTGTCAACTCTATGTTTAAGTATATAATGCAGTGTTGATACCCTTCATGCGTCTTCCAATGTTGGAACATGGAACACTTTCAATGTTGGTGGCACTTCGAAGGCCCTTTTACACGCCTAAGAACATACGAAATCCTTTCGGTAGCGGGATAGCGCAAGCGGCTATTGAAACTGATCGCTTCTCCGCGTGGCGCGGCGGGTATCCCCAGACTGTGAGTCTGTGTCAGTCGCGCGCCTTCCTGTCGCCAACGACGCTTTGTCCAGCGGTTTATTATACCAAGCTTGAAACGAAGGCAAGTTATCTCGCGTTGCTGTCGCCAGTTGTAGCCCACGCATGACACGCCTTTGTTTCCGCAGTGTAACCTGAGTGGCTTAAGGTCATCAGTAAAATCCCCGTTCCAGGTCTGCTACCTTAACCTCAGGGGAGATTTCTTCGATTATGACCTTTCGTCGACAAACTTTTTTCCCAAAAGTGCCTGGTGTTTGAATTTGTGAAGCTGAGGCGATATATTCTTATCCAGGAGGAATTAATTTCCAGGACGTTGGTATTTCCTACGTTCACTATATCCGAGGTTCAGGTTCACTAATAACTGAATCTTCTTATGCGCTTTTTTTAATCTAAGTGAAACGGTATTAGTGACTTAAGTTCACTACAACCGAGGTTTCATTATATCCGAATTCACTATAACCGGATTCGACTGTACTTAATAGACACTTTTCTAATTCTTTGAAAATTAAGTTGAAAGTTTTTAGATTGTAAAAACCTCTTAATACATTCTTCTTTGTTGAAATTTTATTTCAACACCTATCACTATTTGTCTTACGATATTAAGTAATGGTATTTTTGTGTATATTTATTGTACTTTTGTGCACATAACGCAATGTTCGCTGAATGTGCACTTGCTCTTTAAGCCATGCGAAGGCCTTTAATAATATCTCGATAAAATTGTTTATGATTGAACCTTCGGTGATGAAAGAGAATATATTCAAAATTACCAGGTACAACACAGAGCTGTAGTATTAATATTGAAAATGCATAGAAACACTGAAAGAAAATGTTTTCGAAAGGGTTAGTTATAGTTAATTACCAGTTTACAATGAAGTTTATAAAATGCCAAGATTTATAACTCTCATAAATGGTTGTATTCCTACAACCATATAGTGTTTGCCATACGATAATCTCTCCATTATCTACGATGACTCATCATAAGGCGAACAGGTAGCTTGGTACCCTAAAATACGATTAATTGTAAAATATATAAGAGTTTAGATTACATGATTTAATAATTAATTAACATTCAACTTCGCGTAAAAATCATTCGTTACAGTTGGGAACAGAGGTTTGCATACGATTTCATTACAAATGTGTTTTCACTGTCTGGAATCCATTGTCCAATTGTCATCAGATTGTCCAATTGTCATTAATTCGTTGTGAAAATATGGCGTTTCAATAGAACTCGTGATTTGAATGAATAATAGAACTTTAGTTTTTGCAGTTTGTAGTGTGACAATTGGTCATGATTGGTGTGTCGTTAACAGAAAGACGATATAGTAGTTAACACTAAAGTACCAATAACAAAGTAAATATAAAATAAAATATCAAAGTGTAAGTTGTAGGGCAACAAAATATTCCCCCTTTCGAAATACTGTGAATAATCTGTGCATAAATAACTGCACCACTTCTTCCCAATTAGCTTTTTGATTCATATATAGAGTGGAGCACCCACGTTGTCCACAGCAAATATCTTGAAAAACGGTTCGAGGTATCCAGATGCTATTTGCGCCAATGTTGTTGCAAATAACATATTTTGTTTTCTTGTTTGTAACGTATGTAACTTTAGAGATATTGACAAAACTTTGATTTTTAAATGGAAGTATATATTTTTTCTCCATCATTCTAAAGATCTTTCAAAATGCAATGCAATGATATAAATATTGTTAATATTCGAATAGTATTTGTTGCAAAAACAGTGCAATTGGAACATGGTTAATTTTAAGCTGCAGCTCGCAAGGACAGCTGATCTTGCTGATATCGTATTAGAAAGTTGACGAACATTCTCGTTTTCCGACAAGGTGCGTCGACTCACGTACACGAATTTCCGTCTGTCCGTCCGTCCCGTTCGTTCGTTAGTTCGTTCGTTCGTCCTTGCGTTCGTTCGTCCGTCCGTCCATCCGTCCATTCGTCCGTCCATTCGTCCGTCCATTCGTCCGTCCATTCGTCCGTCCATTCGTCCGTCCATTCGTCCGTCCATTCGTCCGTCCATTCGTCCGTCCATTCGTCCGTCCATTCGTCCGTCCATTCGTCCGTCCATTCGTCCGTCCATTCGTCCGTCCATTCGTCCGTCCATTCGTCCGTCCATTCGTCCGTCCATTCGTCCGTCCATTCGTCCGTCCATTCGTCCGTCCATTCGCCCGCCCGCCCGGCCATTCGCCCGCCCGCCCGGCCATTCGCCCGCCCGCCCGGCCGGCCATTCGCCAGCCCGTTCGAGATCGCCCGCCGGTGTAGTCAAGCTTCAGTTCAGAGATTTTCTACAAAATTGATACTGACTTATCGATCTGGCCGAACTGGGGGCCTTGTGAATTGAAACGAAGACTTTAATTTTTGAACAATAAACAGTGATTCAATGAAATATTGTGAAATGAACAGAAGTCAGTATTACTATTATAATTACGCTGAAGCATTCATGAGTCTACATTAGCTTCAGGACTGGCTTACATGGAAGCGTTACTATTTGACTCTTCCCCTCACCTCCGAGCGCGAGGCCTTGCTCTGCAATTGGATACACGGCTAATAATAAAACAACAACAATAATAACAATAGAAAACACAGTAACAACAACTGTATTTGGGTGTTCTCTACATGAAGCGTTAACAAGATTTTCAAAATTCCTCGCAAAAATGGCTTCAATTATTTGATTCGTTTTTCCTGAGGATATAGAAAAGGACGCTTGAAATAATGGCGTAGGTCTCTTTATCATTGAACACTATCGATTTGCGAAAATAGAACGAGTTCATCATTTTTCACCGTCTTCCTACACTAACAGTATTGGAGATGTATATATGTACTTTGGCTTAATAGCCTCTGTGCGAAGCCTGGGCCTAACAGCGGCGTCCCGGCCTTGCGGCCATAGGTGAAGGGGTAGGCCACGTGTGGTTAACACGTAGGCATTCCTACGCCGTGCTCTGGTCTTCTCAACATAAAAAGTCTGTTTTCTCATCGTCACATAGTAACAAATATTGGGACGCTGCAAGGGAAACGCACATGATAATCTTGCCCGACCGGAATCGAACCCGTCATGGAAATTGAGGACGCTCACCTATGAGATAAACCGAGAAGACTACTGAAGATAGATACTTTTTCCAAATTGAAATCTGTTCTTCGAAGACAGATGAATATATAAGGTTATGTAGAATTTTCCGAAATGTAATTGTGCGTGTAATATAGTAAATACTTAAACAATTATTTATTCAAAAACGGCTCCTAATGGTTTTGCTTTCATTTTCGGTGAATTTTTGCGAAAATTGCAAAAAGTTAACATCGCAAAACTGAAATAGTAATGACAGGTTTTTCTTCAATAAAATATATTTTTTAAATGGATCATTAAATAAGGCATGTACAATTCTGTAAAAAGTCGAGTATATTTCATGTAATTGTTGCTTGAAATAAAGGCATTGTAATTTTTTCAAAAATTGAATCCATTTTTTAAAATTTTTTCTTGGATAGAATAAAGGCCAGTTACAAAAGACTCGGGACTTATTTTCGTTTAAATCTCTGAATTTTTAAAAAATGCAAGTTATAATAATGGGAAAAAGTATGTGCTGTTGGAGCACAACTAGTTTCTACTTGATGCTGGAATTTACTGAAGAAAACAAAAATATTTAAAATGTATAATTCAAGATTTTGTTTTCTGTCGGTGATTCAGTTTACTTATAATAATTGAGTCATTGGTGAATAGTAAATTTCATTCACAATCTGTTGTAAACAAAGTCGTATAAATAATTTCCAAATGTGATTCACAATCCCAGAATTTTTGAACAATTATCACTTTTTCTGTGATGAAATTTAAGATCAAAATGTAAAACTATATATTTTTCTATTTACATTATAAAATGTATGTGAAAATGTACTCTTTAATTCCTTCCTGGGTAATTTAATAAAGTTTGCACAAAAAAGTTAATTATTAATGATTTTCAACACATTCTCCACCTGTACACTTTAGTCTAACACTTCCATTTTTCATGCATTTGTAATAAATATCTGTTTGAATTAAGTTGTGAATTTCTTTAAAAAAATCACGTATTTTTTACCTGTGAAAGTATTACAATAAAACTTTGTGATCGCAAATCTTATTTCTAGCTTCAACTTTCCGTGCGGTATAGAGCCTTTTGTACCTCACAAGTGACCTGACGGACATGTCTATGCCTACCGTGTCCAGACTTTTTACTATTTCAAAGTTCTCTAACTCATTGACACAATTTACGTCCGCCCTCCTGCGCGCTCGTCTGTCGGGCCTCCGGACTCGCCCCCCCCCCTGCCCGCCTTTTTGGAGTGCTCCACTCACGTCGGGCCGTCTCGGCCTAGTGGTCCGCCGGGCGCCTCCCCGGCCGCTCTGCTAACTGGCACCGTTCCATTTCCCCTCTCGGCCCCCCGGCCGCTCCGAGTCACTGTCGCGCTGTTCCCCTCCCCTTCGCCTCCGCCTCCGCCGCCGGCCAGTGGCGGGTCGCCCTGCGTGGTCTTGGCTGCGTTCCCCATAACCTGCTGCGCCCTGCCACACTCCCGTCCGCCGCCATTCGTCACGCCTGTCTTGCTCGCGTCCCGCGTCGGCCTGCCCGTCTCTGGGGTGATTCGTTCTCAAACCATTTGCGATAGGTAATGAAGGATTTTATTAAAAGAGTCGCGCTGTATCGAATTTGGCTGCTGAGGGTAAATTTTCGAGTTAAATGTGACGCATAATTTTCAGCGCACTAATTGACATGCTAGAGTATCGGAAGAAACCGAATATTTTTTTCCGCAAATTTAACATAATTATGTTTTTTCATCGCACTTATAAATCCAACCGCCACCTTGGCGCCTGACGGACGACGAATCCTTCTACATGCTCCGCTTCTTCTTGTTTATAACAGATTTTGAAATTCATTTGATAGATAATGAGGTACTTAATTAGAGCTGTCATTCTGTATCAAAGAAAGCTTTGCAAAATATTTATGAACTAAATTTTATAACTGATATTCGGAAGCCTAATTGACACGAGAGAATTTTAGCGAAAAATGAAACTTTGCACCCGTTTATCAAATTAATCACGGGCGTTCCGTGAAATAAGGGAAGTCTAACGGATATGAGAAGTGGAAGTTGGCCTTCAATTCCTCCGACACGACTTCATTTACGCATTAACTTTTTTCACTTATCAGAGAAAAAGCTAGCCGAAACATGAGAAACAACTATTCACACAAATCTAGTATTTTCATATAGGTTGCCACTTTATTCTTCACTTTTTTCAACATCAAGGCACTGCCTACAATGTGTAGCTTACTTAGTAGGTATCCTATATCTATTATGATGTCATAATATTTGAGAATGTGCAGAATCATTCAGTATTTTACGGTATTTGGGAGTTCATACCAACGTGAAAAACATCTTACGATGTACGAAAAATATA
The DNA here is from genome assembly GCA_031308135.1 of Acheta domesticus. Lineage (NCBI taxonomy): Eukaryota > Metazoa > Arthropoda > Insecta > Orthoptera > Gryllidae > Acheta > Acheta domesticus. The sequence continues at coordinate 58,303,932 of JAHLJT010008446.1, forward strand.
TGCGGTCTCTGAAGAGGTCGAATTTTAGTTTGACGAAACGTGGGAATGAAATAAAATGACTGAATGCATGAATGAAAGTTCATGCTAAGAGTATTAGAGAAGATCCACCACCCCTTTCTTCCCTACTTTACAAAAAATTGGATCAACCAGCAGCCGCATCAGCTTAGTAAATCTGACGACTTTTGAGCTCATTTCAACAACTGAATCGCTTTTTTCAGAAACCCGTCAAACGCCAAAATCGCGTTTGCGGTGGAATATTGTTCAATGAGGACAGATACATTTTTAGTGCATATTTACATGAAATATATTCATTTATCAACTGTTTTAACATTAAAAAAATATTTTGAAATCAGAAAAACTGGGACACTTTTCTCAATTTTCTGCAAATGAGGAATTTGGCGTTTTAAAGCTTTTCTTAAATAAGCGATTCAGTTGAAGAATTCGCCTCGTCTCTCTTGTGCAATAAGTGTATAATACGACCTTGAAAGGGTGGCTTCGGTCTCGAGGGGCAGAGGAAACGTCCTCAGCCACGCGATTTTCGCCTTAGGCGTATGACGCAATCGTGCTGCAAGTGTGACGATCTGTCACAGGTTCCGAAAGTGGTGAAGATAAATAAACGACGCGCGGTCCGATAGTGTAGTGGAGTTACACCCGTCAATCAAATTTGCAGCACATGGGCTAAGTACGCGTTTTTCTACGCGGATCAAATACACTTGCTGTTACAACTGTCCATGATATTTCGCAAATGTAATGATATTAAAAATTAAAATTTTAAACCTAACAGAAAGTGATACGCCTTACATACTCCCAAGAATTTCGACACTACGTTGAATATGATGTAATGACTGCAAAGTCTTGTTGCATAATGAATAACAAAGAAAGTTTGTCTGTAGTCGACTACTATAGTATTGCTACAGCCACGATCAGTTTTACACTTACTTCTTCGTGCACTATTGTCACTTGGCACGAATGTGATTTAGAAGGAGAGTGAGCAATGGAATCCAATTGGGAGCTTCATTTTTTGAAAAAATAACGTGGTATAGAGGGAGAATTTTAATAATACGGCGAAGAGAAATGGATTTATCTTGCCCCTTTATGTAATAAATGATTTTCTCTAATAACTTGTTTCCCAGAACTGGTAAGAAAGTATAGTGATTGCTTAACGATTGCTTAACGATCACGGGAAAGAACACTGTTAGAACGATACCCAATGTTTTAAAAATGACGATGTTACAGAACAAACTCAAGAAATGATAGATTATTTCCAACACTGAGTTAAATGGTGGGTAATGTATATTCGTAGGATAGAACGTGCAAGCTTATACTGCGAGTCCCGCTAACTATGGGCCACCCCCACAACTTCTAAACCAGGCTGTTCCAACATAGCTGCCCGCGGGCGGGCACGCGGGCGCCCGCCAGCCACTGCCGGCACTAGCGGAGACAGACGGAAACAGAGTGCTGCCAACATTCGCTGCCGGCGCCTGAGGAAATATGAGCCCTCGAGGTGCGAGTTGGCCTTGGCCTTGGGCGACAATTCGTCGCTGATAGCCGAAGCAGGGAGCGATTAGGTTGGGGAGCGGAGGGCACGCCGGGGCTCATACTCACAAAGAAATCTTCAAGTTTAACAGGAAACTTCGATTCAATTCAACAATAATATTTTATGAAATTAATTTTCGATATATTTTTCTTAACAAGTGAAGCAATATCTGGTGTCAGTCCTTCGGCTGCTGCGATGCGTAGACGCTCTTCAATGACTTTTCCTGAAGTTGGGTTCTTTCTTTGATTTTTATTCTTTTCAGTGCAGAGAAAAAACTGCTCACAATAATATGTTAGAGCAAACATAGATATAATCTTAGCTGAATTTTATCGAGCTTGGGAGAGACTTCCACGTGAAAATTCTGATATAATCGCGACAAATTAAGGGTATTAAAATATCTGTCCTTTATAAGTAGGGAGTTCTGCAAATCTGTTATCTCCAACTGCTTCGACGATGGCAAGGTATCCGATGAGATAGAAAAAAGGTTTTGGTTTCCTCTGCCAGCCATCGATCTATTTACATTGCTTCCATCAAAAGCAAAGAGCTAGTGAGACGAGCGCTTCCCCCTCCACAACCTCCTCCTGGGCTTGTCGCGTTTGCTCGCGAGGCGCGCCCGCGGACGCCCGTGCCCGCAAGAGGCCGAGTTGGAACAGCCTGTTCTAAACGGTTCATGTTATCGAAATGCAGTATTTGTTCAACAATGCGCAATTATGGGGGCACGTAATATGCGTAGAGGTATTGTTTAATTTTTTTTATTTTTCGAGACATTTAATCATCGCTGATTTTTTGAATGGAACCTACATTTTCTCGCTTGCAATAGATCGTAAAAAGAGGAATGTGATGATCTAACATATGTTGTATCATAATAGCAGTTATATGCTATTAACTATTATATGTTACATCATAATAATACATAACATATATTGACTGTTTTCTATTGGTTAGTTTCAATGAGCATTACAATAAAATTTGCAGGAAGATCCAGTTGGGATCATACGAGAGAGGGGTTTGAAGGGGTTTGAAGGGGTTAGATGGAATTATTCACTTGGTGTATGGATAATGGTGAATACCGAAGAATGGTACGGTTGATGCGAAGAATAATAGTTTAAAGTTTTACATATCCCATTAGTTGAACAAGTTACTGTACGGAACGTGGTCAGACTGGGCAGTGTCAAGAAAAAGTGCTCGAGTATTAAACTACAGAATGTATCTAATCCGTCTTCCATGTAAGGCTTATTTTATTTTCATGCTTACAGAAACGCTGACTTACGTTAGAAATAATCTACTGTATTTGTGAACAAATATTTATAGGTATTCAAGCCGATAAATACAACTGCACCATTCCAAACTGATATCCTTCGGCCAATATATCCAAGTATTCGCATGCCAGAGCTGCTCTCGGAACGAAAGTTGTATCATTTCAACGTTAATTCTAGTAACAGTCACAGAAACTCGTCATCTCCACGTCTAAGTATTTATAACTTCTGTAGGCCATTCAAATATTTAAAAAAATCTTTTATGCTGCAAGATTAACTCACATACAATATTATTTGAAAATGCATAACTTTTAATTTAATTTGAAAAGTTTACATGTCACTTTATCACTCATTTTAGAACACGAAATTACAACTTTATATAAAAATGGTGCTAGAATAATGTATGACTCTGGCGAGTTAACTTCTCAGTAACAATATTTTGTGTGCTTATATAGAAAATATTTTTCTTGGTAATTAAAGTGCGCAATTAAGTTATTACAATTCAATGCATGCAGAAAAAAATCAGTGTATATTGGTTGGTAATGATTAAAGCTGAAACGAAGTGATGACAATATTGTAACATAATTGTTTATAATAGATGATGCATAGGTCGTAAAGCGAACTATTCATAATAGTAACTATTCAGAATAGTAATTCAAAATGTTTGATTAGAACAGTAAATTGTACAAATCTTTTAATGTCCACTACAATTAAAATAATACAATTAAAATTATACTCACTGTAAAATACCAGCAAGGATGAAAATGATCGCAGATCAACCAGTTTTATTTCAGGTTCACTTTATTTGTACTTCAAACACTTTATGCCACGATTAAATACTCTAAAATTGTGTTCTTCATTTATATTCACATCTTCATCACTATTTTTTCGTAGACAGAACAGAGGGAATTCTCATATTGCACTCAATCGCTTCGCGAGTCACAGAGAACTAACGGAAATGAACAGTGAAGTCAACACAAATCTGTTGAAAGACAACGTGAGTCAAGTTAGCGAACGCCGTTCTTTGCAGCGCAACCTGCAGTGCTCAATTCAACGGTTCTCCAGCGACCTTCAAGGCTTGTAGATGTAACCAGCCACGAGAGGTCTGCATATCGTGTTCTGCACGGCCCCTAGGAGAGGATATCTCCCCCCAAGAACATGACAACCCGCTAGTCTGTGGTGAGCCATTGCATGCGGAAGCGTACGGCCATATATCGTGATGTGTCAGAACAACTTATCATGCAAAGGTTTTCATCTCCAAGTTGACAGACAGCTCCCACTCTACAGTCGTGACACGCATTGTCAGAGTGGATTGTTAATTCGACATTCCCTAATACGTATGTGGTGCCATATATTACGAGGGTGCGTCAGATACAACCCAAACTGCCAATTCGTATAACGTGTATGAAGATACGAACATATACATTTCTGAAAACAAAAGGCATAACATTCTAGGATAGTCCTCGCAAATTATTGAATATTAACAAGTTTGTAGAGGTACTAATCCGTGATAATTGTATTGCTTGAATTTAAGGATTTATATCTATGAATTGGTTGAAGAACCACCTACGTCATTCCGTGATTCGGTATAAAAAACATCTATCTTATAGGTAGGCATGTCAGGTTTCGGGCAATATAACAAGCTTTCCTAGAGCTCGCGGGCCTCTGCGTCCAGAGCAATTGGAGCGAGATTTAAAAGTAAGAGTTGTACAAATTCTTCCCGAGTGGTGTACGTAACTGAATACCTGGCCCATGACAGTCTTTGGGAGAAGTTAGGTGACACTTATAGTCACAAATTTAGCTAGTATATTAATTCCCATTTTCTGGTTAAGGCAAAGAAAAGATCCATTAAAATGAAATAATATATCAGTTCGATTTCAAATTCTCCAATAAGAGTAAAATTTAAAAAAATTGAATCAAAATACCTTGATTTTGGAATCCTGTATACCATAAGAGTGATACAAAACCATGGAATTTCTGCGTTCAGGTTATAAGGTTTAACAGACAAATATTCTTGTCTGTTAACTGTTAGCCTTGTTAAATTCTCTCTCCGTCCTTCAGCGAGACTTGTAGAGATTTGTTAATTTTATTTCACATTATTGCTAAATGCAATAAATAACTGAATGATTTAATAACACAACACAAAACGCAACAACGAAAGAATTCGGCATTCAAAAATATTCCTGTCACTTAGCAAAGATTTTTATACAAGGGAGAATTTAGTGGGAAAATAAACATCAAATAGTAATAAGTAGTGTAGAAAATAAACATAATACAATTCTCGATTATTTGATAGAAAAAAATCTGGCAAATACATTTTCGTACGAGGCCACTATTCACCGCATCGCGCTGCTTGAGCTTGCGAATTGTACACCCCTTTCTGAAATTTACGGAGGA
>JAHLJT010008446.1:58309221-58337038 GCA_031308135.1 Acheta domesticus
GATATAACTGCATTTTTTGCCTATTGAACAAAGTAAGAGAAACTTCATAATTAGTGACGAACGACACAACTGATTATTACGGATGTGAGTGAAGCGTGGTGTTGTGCGAGGACATAATGATGACGATTGTATGAAAGGAAGCGCTGAAGGACAGTGACGTAGAAAGGACGAGGAATAGTACTCATCTGCAAATCGTGACCACAGAGCGAATACATATGTTTCGGACCAAAATACACAAAGTAGACGATCTCGACTATATATAGGAATTCACGAGTGTGAATAATGAAGTGATAAATGATATACATGTTGAGGCATAAAAAGAATTATAGCTTGCTGCTACAAATGACAATGCCAACTGCGTGAGAGAGAACGCTCACAGAGAGACTGTGAGAAGAGAGGAAGAGAGAGGAAAAGAGAGAAAAAGAGCCAGAGAGATTGTATTGAAGACAAACTGTGTTGGAGAGAGACGGTATTGGAGAGAGATGATCGAGAGAGACACGGTATTGGAGAGAGATGGTCTTCGAGAGAGATGGTATTGGAGAAAGAGACGGCATTAGAGAGAGATGGTATTGGGGAGAGAGTTGCATTGGAGGGTGATTGGATTGGATTGAATTGGATTGGATTGTTGAAGAAACACTGGGATGGTGAAATATTAGTGTTCGTGAAAGATTGTGTTGGTGAATGATTGTGTTGGTGTAAGATTGTATTGGTGAAGGATTGTGTTGGTGAAGGATTGTGTTGGTGAAGGATTGTGTTGGTGAAGGATTGTGTTGGTGAAGGATTGTGTTGGTGAAGGATTGTGTTGGTGAAGGATTGTGTTTGGTGAAGGATTGTGTTGGTGAAGGATTGTGTTGGTGAATGATTGTGTTGGTGAAGGATTGTGTTGGTGAAGGATTGTGTTGGTGAAGGATTGTGATGGTGAAGGATTGTGTTGGTGAAGGATTGTGTTGGTGAAGGATTGTGTTGGTGAAAGATTGTGTTGGTGAAAGATTGTGTTGGTGAAAGATTGTGTTGGTGAAAGATTGTGTTGGGTGAAAGATTGTGTTGGTGAAAGATTGTGTTGGTGAAAGATTGTGTTGGTGAAAGATTGTGTTGGTGAAAGATTGTGTTGGTGAAAGATTGTGGTAGTGAAAGATTGTGGTAGTGAAAGATTGTGGTAGTGAAAGATTGTGGTAGTGAAAGATTGTGGTAGTGAAAGATTGTGGTAGTGAAAGATTGTGGTAGTGAAAGATTGTGGTAGTGAAAGATTGTGGTAGTGAAAGATTGTGGTAGTGAAAGATTGGGTAGTGAAAGCTTGTGTTGGTGAAAGATTGTGGTAGTTAAAGCTTGTTTTTGAAGAAATATTGTCTTGGGGAAAATTTTGTTGTAATTTGACTTCTATCAAAACTTGTTGAAAAAACCACGGTCTACCAAGGGATTTAGTCGTGTAAATGTGTGATACATGCTGAAAAATTTCAAAATATGTTTAAAAAGCTAATTTAATATATGTGGTTTTATATTTTACATTATATTATAATTAGAACACATTGTACAAATCATTTTAATGGATAATGATCGATTATTTTGTTTTAATTATTACATAAATGAATATTTTTAGTGTCATTTTATGTAACTATCCATTTTTTTCATATTTTTCTGATAAGTAAATTTATGAGTTGTTTCTGCAATTCATATATAAATAACAATAGAAAAGTGAGAAGGAATATTCTTAGTGAATAGCAGGCATGTGCAACATATATACCGCTTACTAGACAGCGTTTAGGAGCGGGGGAAGCAGACACAATGGGGGCGGGCAGACACCAAGGACAGCTCAGTAAAGCAAGGGGAGACGGTGCTGGCGCGTCGCGAGGACAGGGCAAGGTCTAAGCGCGGGCGGCACGAGAACAATGAGACGGCGGGCGTCGGAGCGACGCAGGGGCAGCGCGTGCTGGCGAGACGCGTCGTAGCGTTGCGTGGGGGGCAGGGAAAAGGAGCTGCGGCGGGCCCAGTGGCGTCGGTGGCGTAGACGACGGCGGCTGGAGCGGCGGCCGTGGCGGCGGCGTCGCCGATGACCTCGCGACGCGACATCGAGATCGAAGCCTGTAGCGCCGCGGCGGCGCCGTCACCGTCACCGTCACCGCCACCGCCACCGCCACCGCCACCGCCACCGCCACCGCCACCGCCACCGCCACCGCCACCGCCACCGCCACCGCCACCGCACCGCCACCGCCACCGCCGCCACTTCCGCTGCTGCTGCAGTCGCCACCTCCGCAGATACCACCAACACCATCATCTACGCGTCACCCGCCACCGCCTAAGTCACCGCCACCACTACCGCCACCGCCGGCCGCCGCCGCTTCTGCTGCCGCTGCAGTCGCCACCTCCGCAGATACCCCACCAACACCGCCATCTAAAATTACAACCGCCTCTATCACCACGACCCACCACCACCACCACCACCATCATCTCCACCGCTATCGCCACCAACACCCCTACCACTACCACTTCCACTATTATCACCACCACAACAATCATTACCACCACACAACCACCACTACCATAAAAACGACTAATATCACCACCACCACCACAAACTGCACCCCCACAACCCACCACAAACTCACCCCCACCCCCACCACAAACTCACCCCACCCCCACCACCACCAAAAACTTTACCACCACCCACACCACTACCACCACAAACTTCACCCACCACCACCACAAACGTCACCCCCACCACAATCATCACTACCACTACAATCACAACCACCACCATCACAATCACCACAATTGACTGCTGCCACAATCATTTCCACCACTACAATCACTACCCACCATCACAATTATCTCCACAACAACCACCACCTCCACAATCATCACTTTCTCAATCATCACCACCTCTATCACCATCATCTCTATCAGCACCACCTCTACAGCCATCACCACCATCATGATCATCATGCACTCGTCGCGCATCCGTTATTCATCAGTGGTGCTCTGGTTTGATCCCTTCGCAACCCGTCTGGAGTTTGTGGTGGACAAAGTGTTCTCGTCAGGTTTTCTGGAGATTCTCGGGTTCTTTTCCCCTGCGACGGTCATTTCTGCGGTTCATTTCTTCGGCCATTTCTCTAGTTCATTTCACCGGCCATTTTTCTAGTCACCACATTATCGTTATTGCTATCATCTAGACATTAGAAAATCCCTCATTAGATACCGTTATTACTCTGGACACTTTTTGCTTTCCTCCATTCGTATTTGTAGATTACTAGCAGTTTCTTTGGCGTTTCCAAAGATTTTCTTGTCCACCGCTTGTGAAAGAAAATAAAAATATGAATAATGTCATACGTGTAAACTATGGTTTATTTAATATTTTTTTATCAATGGGTTTAGTTTGAATTTTAATAAGATTCTGATACGATATTCTGATATGAAATTCTAATATGAAAATTCAGATATGAATTACTGATATGAAAAGGTGTCTTGTACAGCTGTGGTCAGGGTGTCTATACTATTAGTTTAAAACAATATTTTGTAAATTTCTGAACATTTAAATGTTTTCAAAATTAAAAACTATTCGCAGTGAAAACTTACAGACATACATAATAATTTTCACTTATATTCGAGATGCACATATTATCAATGAATTAAAATTCCATGCAAGGGTCTTTCTTTTTTATTTAACGTAAAAACTGTTCAAAACTGACGTACTGTATAGAGAAATAGAATCTGTGCATGATTGCTTGATCTCCGGGATCCCTACCTACCTTATATGCATGTTATGTTGATTTTTGAATACAAACACAACGAGTGTTTTCACAAAATTAATCAGAAAATATTCTCTCCAGTGGATTAAAAATTATTGGAAAACCAAATGGGCTACCAGATTTTGGCCATTATCCCTTATAGTGTATTTCGTGAAGGAATAGACTTACTGACGCAAGAACATGGGGAACTATTATTTGAATAACTACATTCCCCACTGAGCATAAGAAAATGTCCACAGTTATGAGCATTCATGTCAGAAGCGGAACCAGGGGCCCATCTCGGCATTTGCTCACAAGGGAAATTGAAAAACCTAACCAAAGAGAGTCATTGACCCAGAAACGTAGGGACAATAATTCTTACAGGTAATTTATACAATGACAAAAGGTAACTAATACATTAATTATCGTCGATAAAATGTATTTCCCTTTTCCATGCACAGTATAATGCCTAATAGTATAGAACCGTAATGCATGAAAAATATTGCACATGAATTAACCTAAACTCGGGTATCGATTTGAACTGTTTGATACTATCTGTCAATGTGTTGTGAGATGTGTTCGTTGCTTTGAAATTAGAAAATATGTAATGTACTCTTGTCGAAAATTAGAGCAGAAAGTAATCACGACTTTTTTAAGAATAAGATTTTTGTAGCTTTGATAGAACAAATTTAATCAATTAAACGTAATTAATGAAAAAATAATTTATTACTGCCATGATCAAAAAATTCAGTATTACAATTGTGTATTTAGCAGCACGTTAAATATGCAATTACATTGTAGCAAAGACACTTACATAATTAGTCCCTACAAGCAAATTATAACAATGGTATGTAAATCAAATATCGATAATTCATTTTAGGTTCATACTTCACATTGTCATACATTGACAACAACAATATTTCCGAAATAAAAGGTAATGATAAGCACAATTAAATGAAGATATGCGTAGTTTTTCGGCGTAATTTTGAATAAAATACAGGTAGTTTTTAAACAATTATTTTGTCGAAACGGCTCCATATTTTTCTTTCAATTTTCTCCTCGTATGTATCGAGTCTAGCTTTCTGTTTCATTCAGACATATTCATTATTAACGGAAATTACGATAAAAAATCCAAATTTCTATAAAAATGCTTTATTTATCGGAATATAATATAATAGTTTTTTGGGGCATGGTAAATCTTTTCCCGTGAAACGAGTGTTGTAGGATTCAAGAGCTATAAATCTGACGATACGCCGACACTTTGCATGAGAACTTTGCATTAGGACAAGATCTGTAGAAGTTGGCAGGATGTAGAAATCAAAAATTGATTTAAAAATTTATATTTACAAGATGCTGTTCTATATTAGGGTGAGAAATTGCTATCTGTGCTATATTGGGATGAGAGAGCAATTCATAAATTAATGTTCTTTGACCTAATGCGCAGAAAGCAATGTCTAAACCTTGACTCGCCTTTTTCTAAAAACTTGCTAATAGTGGCATAGCGTGTTATGAGGTCCCGAGGTCTTTCTTATGAGGTCCCGAGGTTATGTTATATGTCCCGAGGTCTTCATGTCTTGAATGAAGAAAATGTGAAGGTTGGCAAATTTGATAATTTGTGGTGATGTAGAACAGTTGAAAAGAGTCCCTCAATAGGAAAATAATATGGAATTTAATTTAAAAAGCTGTTTCTTCTGAAATGAAAAAAAATGAGGACAATATGAAAAAAAAAGCAATATATTTTGACACTAAGGTAGACAATGCCTGTTATGGAGATGGGTCAATGTTTTAATGAAAAAAATATTCGCTAAATATATAGAATAAATATTAAAATAAATATTTGCAATAATATTTTTTTATAGTGGGCATTCTACCAACACATTTCAGAAATAATATTGATGTCAGTTTTTCATTGCCAAATGGTTTCAACTATTGACCCTCAACGTGAAATATTAAAAAAATGACAAAAATTGTCAAATAGATTTTGATGATGGATTGGTCAAATTAAAAATAAATGTAAATGATAGCGAAACAGAATTTTAATTTCTTACTCAGAAACTTGAAAAACCGCGGCATGAGACCAGAGAATACAATAAAGAATTTTTATCGACGTATTCACCCATTGCATTATTATCATATTTTCACACAAAAACCTTTTCTATGTTATAACTTGCTATTTCTTAAAGTAGTTGTAATAATTTAGTTAAATTAATAATTATTTAATTAAAATAAATAATTGAAACTGTGTGCCATCATCATGTGTGTATTTTCATCAGCCCGTCCAATTATCCCAAATTTTGTCATCCACCTGATTGAAAATATAAAATTAAAAAGCACATTGCTTCAATCATTGATGCTAAATAATTTCAAAAAGAGTATAAATTTAAGTTTTAAATACCAAATTAATGCAATTTTTGAATCCACGTCCGGTCCACAAAAATACCATGAGTCTTTCGATCAAACAAATTTTATCAAACAAATTGTAGGGTTGAAAATTGGAAGCACAAATATTCTCTACAAAAAAGAAAAAAACACTTTCCTTTGATATATGATCTTCATTTTATTTCGAAAAACACTCGCATTTTTCGAGAAAACTGCCATTTTAAAATATTATTCTTTGGATCTGAAATGCAGGTTTTAAAGATATCCGATCGAGCTGAAACTTTGAGAGTCCCATTTTTACACCATTTAGCAACTTTTTAGGGATTTCTGACAAAGAAATTTTGAAGTCGATTACTTGCGTTCTCTTTAATATCTGTCTGTACTTACACTGGCACAACAGCTCCTGGCGGGGCAAAGACCTACCAGCGACATCCCGGTCTTGCAGCCATGTTTAAGGCGGTGTTGTCAATTTCGATGCCATGAGCGGGAGTTCGTGGCACGAGTGCCACGACGAAATCGCTCCTCCACGCAGTTGATTACCCCGCCACCAGAGACAACGCTATCACTATTGTAAAACGGCGGGGTTACTACTACTCGTAATAGTTCCCTTCCCCGACGCTAGTGCGCAGAGAAGCTCGTGGCATGCTACGATGCCACAACACGTGCCACTGCTGCCAATAGACCTTGACACCACTGGGTTATGGGGTGCGTGTGGTTAGCACATAGGCATCCCTACGCCGTATTCTGGTCTTCTCAATCTGAGAAACGAGCTTTCTCATCGTCACACAGCAACAGATACTGGGACATCGCAAGGAACGCGCACACTTTAATCTGCTCCGACTGGGAATTCAACCCGGGATCGCGTCATGGAAAGCGAGCACGCTGGCCAGTGAGCTACCCATGGGGCGCCACTTTAATATACAATCTAATAAAATTATAAAAACATACTTACGTGCGGTGTTATTATAATTTGTTTTTGAAGTAATAAAGTATCAAAGTAATGAAGTATGTTCGTATGAAAATAAATATTTGAAGTTAAATCAAACAGGACATACGTGAAATATTCTAATAATAAATTTAATATCTGTAAAGAAAGAATATAAATTCAAAGCCATATTTGCAGGCAAAAATCAAAATTATTTACTTTTTTAGGTGTAGTTTTTAGAAAGTAATATCAATTTTGTCTGTAATTGCCTTGAATTGACGTGTGAAATAATGGTAATTTTAGAATTCTATGCAAAAAATTTCTGACTTTTTATAGAGTAAATTTGTATTCGAAGTCAGTTGTAAGAAAACCCATTAGCGGATTATGTGGTGTTCACGTTTATTCTGTCAATAGGAATTGTGACAATGTTTGTCAACGATTTTATTTAGTTTTTCTTTCACAATCAATTAATTTGAACTCAAAAGCTAAGGAAAACAAAGTAGTGATATTTATTAACAGAACACTATGAAATTGCATTTCATATTGTAATTAATTTCGCAAAACCGCATGCCATGTAATTGGTTAATCTACAAATTAACATTTCCATTTTAAATACAAAGCTTGTTACCTTCTGTTTTAGTCTTTAAGACGTTATTGACAACAACTAACGATAAACTCAAAGCACAAGACTTTCGGCTCCATTTCCAGTACTCTAATAAGCAATGGCCACGCATTATTAAAGAACGAATTCAATTATCAATAACTGATTATTTTTGAGTCAGCTGTTTTCTGAATTGAATAATTTCAGTAGACCATTTTTTAACATGAAATATATCGTTACCATCTGGTGTCAAAAATCTGCATTTGCAATCTAGCGCCCAATACGTATAAACTCTACAGTTCTCTGCTACAATTCTCTAGAGGACATGTAGGTAGCAAAATGTTTATGTACTTTATAAAGCCAGATAGTTAGGGGACATGTTAGACTGCCAGACACCGGTCCACAGTTTCTCGCCACGTACCTCTAGCTTAAAGCGATAACACAGTACTTTCCGCAGTCCTTACCAAACTCTATAACTATTTTAAAGAATATTCTGTAAACATTTCACATGAACTCATGACTTCCTTTTTCTGATATCGCTGTAACGTAGGTGGCATTGAATTCACGTTCTAGACAATGAATAAATTATATAAATGTATAAATTGTAACTAAGATACCCTCTCTCTAGCAACCATAAGAATTGTAGCGTAAACACAACCTAAGCATGTTTAGTTCAGTGCTTTTGCAAAAAAAGTTAATTGAAAATTCTTGTTTTTCGTAATAAGTTTTATTCCTTCATATTCACAGTTCGTGAGTGCATACAATATTTTCTGTCGGTGCAGTTTCCCCGTCGGATGAGAAATTTTCGCTTAGAATGGGAAGCAGGAAACTCAGTAAGTTAGAAGGCACCGACCCTCAAGCGTACAAAGATGAGGAAATCGGAACCTATTAGCGGCCATTTGCCTTCATGACGCAACCCTGGGGAAGGAACTCGAGCAGTAACGACGTTCACAATAGGCGCAAATGTAACAGCATCATGAATGAGGAAGTCGTGCTGGCACCCTTTCCCTTTGGCAATGGGGCTGTGAAAATGAATGGGATGACAGATGACAGAGAGGAGGGGCTGCAAGCCCTCGCGCCGAGTTCCCCGCGAGGCCACGCCGGGCCTGGCAGAGCGGGGCGGAGTGGGCGGGGCGGAGCGGGGATGGATCGAGCCTGAACGGGCCGGGCTGACGGGCGACGCGCCGTAAAACGTGGTGGGGATGCGGGGCGCGGGTGGGCAAACGAGGCGCGGGGCAGGAGGAGGGTAGGGCATTTGAATGATGTGAAAACAGAAGTCAAGAAGTAAAACCGTCGGCACTGTCGACAAAATCTGGGAACCAATGACAGACAGAAACGGGAAGGTGTGAGGTAAGTACACGGGCTGTCAATGGAAAGGAGGGCGCAAGAATAAGGGTACAAAGAGAGAAAGGGTGACAAAATAAAAGGAAGAAACGTGGCTTACTGACACTCTTAGTAGACAAGATATTATAAATCGATCGTGCCGTGACCCAATCCGAAAATTGTACAACACGGGATGGAAGAAATAAAATGCCCTTATGAAATCAAGGTGGACCGTCCACGGAAATATGGTAAAGGCAAGAAAGTACAGGAAAGCGTCTTCGGGTGACTAAATGGTCGAGGACTTGGTGGAGGTGGAGAGGGGCTGCTACACTAATATTTTGAAGGAAGAAAAGTGGGTAGAAAATGACGAAATGTCATGGTGATGGAAGGGGGATATGAGAATGGCACAGTAGGAGGTCACAATAAAATCACGGAGTGAATGAGGACGGAAAACAAAATATGGGAGGCATGGCAGGTGAAAATCACGGGCGCCAATGCTGTTCGGATATCCCGCTCTCCCCCGCCCCCCACTGCCCTGGCGGCGCCGACCGCACAGGTAGGGAAAGTAGGGCGCGCCGTCCCAAGGTCGGCCAGACAATGCGGCGCGGTTATTTCGGAGCCAGAGCGCCGACGGCGCGCCTGCCGCTACGGCTAAATATACGCGCGGGTGACAATCGCACGAGGTCGCCGCGAGCGGCGCGGAGCGCCAGAGGCACAGTGGGCGGGGCTGAGTGGGCGGGGGCAGTCAGAGGCAGATTCCAGTGAGATGCGGCGGAATGCAAGCCCTGATTTGTGATATCGTCCGATCCTTGAACTCTTCATATTCAGTGGACTTGAAATATTTATAAATTAGACTAGTTATGACATACGTTATGAAGAAGATTTTTTAAAAAGATTATTAAAAGATGCGAAAAAATGTATTAGTAAAAATACTACAGCCATCCACATACTTCTTTTGCCTTTGTAGAGAATCATCTAGAGATAAAAACTGTGTATAAAGTAATAATAATTAAATAATGGTGAATACAATATAGAAAACAATATCCACGAAGAAAAACAAAGGAAGTTGTAGCAATGATATATGTCTCAAAATAGAAGCACTTTCTTGGTTCGATCGAAGCGTAGAACGTGAACTCTGCATACACGGAATGAATCCATACACGGCAAAGAAAATACGAGTTTATAAAATCGAGAAAATACGAATGTTGATTTCACCAATAGAATTTTCGTGAATATTATAATAGTTATTTATATAGCAAGGGGTTCAATAGTGCTTTATTCACAAGGGAGACCAGTTGTGTCTATAGCGCTGCAGCCCGAAGGACATAATTCTTAATAATAAGAAAGCTCAGGTAAACTTCGTGTCGTATATAAAATGTTATTTTTACACAATATTTTTTCGCTTGCACACCTATGCCACGAAGGACGAAACAGTACAGTAGACGGCGTGCATCCTTCTGGTGGTCACCTTTAGGTGGCTGTGATTTCAGCTGGTTTGCATTCTGCATGGAAGAATTGAAGAATTTTTGAATCAGACAAACGATACATCTTAATTAGAGTCTAAAGATGAATATCTACAAATTCCTAATGATATCATGAAAGAAGTATAATGCGATGTTTCAAAATTATTCGCTGAAAAGTGGGGCAAATCTACGAAAAAATTATGAATATTTCTTCAAATGGAGAATTGACAGGAAAGTAAGAAGTTTCAGAAGAAACTGTACTTACGTATTTTAACAGTTAATCAAACACAGAAGTCTTCATCGTTTTGGAGGTATTATTCAATGCTGAGGGCAAAGCTACGTGTCAAAGAAAATGTTGATATCTCTACGTACGTAAGTATTTTTCAAGGGAAAATTCTTGACGACACATATTTAACGCTTTAATTAATATTGATATTTTTAGATTTTTGAAGACATGAAAATGGCTACTAACCAAATAAACGAAGACTTTAATAAACCTTGAATTATACAAATTTGTTGAAGGAGCTTGTGCCAATTATTATTTACTGTTGAAGTTTTGTTCTTAACTTACGTATATGTTTTGTCTTAGACTTACGGTACATCCGAACTCTATTTCTTTCTCAGATTGTAATAATAGTGGGATTCGCTGGTGGGTGTGGTTACTTTAATCCTGGAGGGATTAAAGATTAAACGCGAGAGGAATAAAGATACATTTTATCATAGAAAAAGTGTGAATAAAGTCACACTTTAATCATGTTTAAAAATAAAATATATTAGTTTTAACATTAATGTTCTCTTCTTATTTCAGAGCTTCATGTATTGTCATTGTTTCTCACTTATTTTTCGTGCATCAAAGAAAAGTAATAATTTTTATGATATATTTTATTTCTCCGCATCGAGGAGAAAATAAATGTAGGTTAGCGGACCGCCGCACAGTGGTGCGAAACACCGATAAGCTGGTCTGAATATAAAAATGTTATTGAATTTGTATGAAACTTTCTATTCAGACATTTTTGAGGAAGCTGACAACGATTCTGTAGTTGAAATTCCAAAAAAAAACTAAATGGTGGACCCAAGATGAGGGACTAAACATTTAAGAAAGAGTTTGAAATAAAACATGAAAAGTAGAAGCTAGGAATACTATTAGGTACTTAAGAAGTGATTAAATGAATTTTCATGTGGAAAATAAAAAAAAATTATCTGCATTATAAGGACACAAAATACAAGAATTTACGATACTTATGAATTACGTGCCTGTTGATTCTTTAAGCGTAATGTCATAATTTCTAAAAAATGTGGCAATATTAATAGTGTTTTTAAAGATGATTGTAATTCCCTCCATGGTGATTTTCGTGCGCTCCGGATAAGAGTACTCATATCTGATGAGTTAATACCAATAAAATCACATATTTCATTGCTTTAACTCTACATTTTCACAAGAAATCTTGTTGCACAATTATTGCACGTCTTCCGACACTGTCCCTTTAATTGGTAATAGTGAGGAAGCTATATTTTTCTTCGCTATGAATGAAACATGTGCACTGAATTCCGTAGATAATGCCATGATGTTTGAAATTGTTTTTCTAATAAATTACTTGTAAACGAAGGAAAAAAACATTTCTACTCGGTTTCATATCTTAAATAAACAATTCCACGAGAAAGTGAAAATGAAGTGAACATGACGTATTCGTTTTTTTACATATCAACTTTGAATTTAACTACGCATTGTAAAGGAGTGAGTAAAAAATTCTGAAGTTTAAAAGAACAGCTCAGATTACATTACTACATATAAATCACTTACTTCTTACGTTTTTTGACAATAAATTAATAATGCGTAAATAAATACACAATAATAGAACAAATGTACAACTGCAAATGACGTCCACCTCGATGCCTTTTCGTCCATTGTCCGTGGATATCCTGTGTTTTTCTTGCTTCTGAAAAGAATATATTGTGATTTTCTCTGATAAAGTCTGATGACGTTTATTGCTTTTTTTGGCATAAATAAATAAATAAATAAATAAAAGACTCTTTATTTACTAGCAATTGAGCAGTTTTGTACTGCCGGGTTGTGGAATCTGGGGCAGCCTTCGGTAGTGCTTGGAAGTAGCTCGCCTTCTGTCTGGTCTTTGAGTGACAAAAGAGCACCTCTTCCCCAACACCAGCACTTCCTAGGCGCTATTCGATACGAGCAGTAAGGTTTCCACTCTTTCCTTTCATTGTGGCAAACCTTTTAATTTGTCCTGATCAATATGGTGGATCTGGCGCTCTCCTGAGAGGTCTTGTGTATTAGTTCCTATTTACCGCGCCACGTGCCAGGTTGCCTTGACGACGGGACCTAGTTTGAAGAAATAAGTGATTGTGTAGCTTTTAGAGGTGCCCCATCGGGCTATTTTTTCACTAAAAGTCGCTTCGAAAGCTGGGGAAGAAAACACGTGCGGATTGTGTTGTTTGGCGTGGTTCTGCAAAAACAAGAACAATCGCGTATCTTTTTCAGAGCATAATAAAGCTTTCTTTTAAAATGTTTAAAATAAATTGTGATTATTGTTGAAGAGATGCAGTAATTTACATTTTCTGTGAAATTTTTAGAATCGTTAGCAGGTTTGCTGCGTAATAAAATATGTTTACTTTAGATCTTCTAGCTTAAGCTCAAGACGCACTTCTTAGCTCGAGAGACATCGGCCATGACGATTTTCTTTCAACGTACTTTAGAAGACCGATTTTCGTTCTCGACAGGCACATTACGTCATGGAAAATAAAACCGAGATATGTGTGCTCGTTCTCTTGAGACTGCGCGAAGGGGAGGGACATGAGTGTGTAGACAGCGCCAAAATGCGACCTTTTCACACTGCATCTGTCTGCCCTCGCCAGATCCACTCTGGCACGTGATGTCATGTATTGCGTCGCTTAAAGTTGATGCAATACTATCTTACGTGGCGTTTCCCAACGTTTTGGGTCATAGAAAATTTTCTTTTCGTATTGTGGTACTGATGAGACAAATATAATTTAAACAGGTTTAAGAGCTTTTTACGCTAAAAGAAAGCTATATACACAGATTTGGCGTTTCTGGAGATGGAATGTAAATATTACTGCCCAGAAACTAAATGCCTTCTCAGTGTAAGGATTAATGAAAAAAGGGATGATCGAAAAGGGTGACAAGTATACAAGAACTTTTTTAATTATTATTTTTAATTTAAAAGTGAATACTGTTATGCAAAACTACAGTAGTGGTGCTACAAGAGCATACACTGACACGAATTATTTTTGCACTATTTAAAAATTCACACAGGAACCAAAATGAGACCTGCGCCATTCTTTTAAAAATTCGTGAAAAAAATGTATTGAAAAAATAAAATTATTTTTAAGAAAATATTGGTTTTATAAATTGCATTAAATTCAAGCAGAAATTACGAGAAAACTCGATTTTATAAAAAAATATACATGACCTTTTTTAAAAGTCTTATTTTTAGAACTTATTTTATTTAAGACAAATATGTCAATCTTCAATATTCTACTTTTCCAATATTAGCTTTTAAAATTTTCGAAAATGCAGAGTGCTCTCTAAAAATAGGTCCATTTTATTTTACCATCCTTTTATACATACGAAAAGAAAATTTAAAGACAAATTTGGAGCCGTTTTTGCAAAAAATAATTGTTTAAAAGTAACGTAAAATTTTCTGAACAATTACGCGAAAACCACTCTCTGGTACATACTATTATTTCAAGATCTGTCTTTGAACAACATATGAACAATGTATCCTTCGTTACGGAACAAAAATGTTTTCAATATTGTAGTTGAAGAATAGAGTCGAAAAATGTTGAAGTTTTGCAATTTTATATTCCATATTTGGATAGAAAAGTTGTTCCATTTTTCTTCCAATGCCCCCTTGAGATCCTGTTGGAAATTTTACTTTTTCGAACGTTGACTTTAAGGATGTTCCAGAAATTACACAGGCACAAAATAAAAAAAGTTGGCAGATCCAAAGACTTGACACATCTTTCTCTATGTATGTCGACGCGCTAAATCCGAATCTGAAGCCAGAATAGCGCCACCACCCTCCAGATATTTTAAAACGCAAAAAACCAATGTGAAATTGTAAATTGTAAATTTCACGTTGATTTTTCGCGGTTTAAAGAAAAACCGGAAGGTGTGAGTGCAGTCCTGGCTTCGGATTCCAATTCAGAGCGTCTACATACATTTGTAAAGTCGTTGGGTCTGGCAACTTTGTTTATTTTTTGTGCATGTGTTATCAATAGGAGTTTGGTCCGGTGATGCGGGTGGGGTGGGGAGGATGTGCAACCGTCTTAGTACATTTTTCACGATCCAATGTTTTGTTTTCAAAGTGGTATGCTTAGTCTCATAGTTGTGCTGAAAAATGTAGTCATTTCCCAAATCAGTTTAACAGCATTAGCTGGCAAATATGAATTTAGAATATCAATAGACATAAAATTGAGTTATTATGCGTCTGTAAACTGCAGTTGCCTCAGATCGAACTGCAGGTGTGTTTGACGGTGGAAATTAAGTTTCGTGTCTCTAGCTCTGTACGTTTACTCCTCCATACCATGCGTCGACCGTACTACCCCACAATGGATAATTTACTCTCGACCGAAAATTGAACCATTCTCCAAAGATTATAACCGAAATTTACAGGATTTTTCACCAATGCGCCCCGTTCATTTTACTCACCCAAAAGTTCTTTTATATATTGCTTTCGTAGTGGTGGGCATTGCATCGTAACACATTCTCATGCGAAACTTTTACCCGCCTTTCAGGAGGTCTGTCACCAGGGCCGATGCACTTGTTTGAGAATTAAACTTCATTACACGAGCAATGATCAGCTCATCTTACTTAATACTAGAGGATGATCGCTGCGCGATTTATGGTCGAATGTTTCCTTTTACCGATCCCACCGGACTATAACGACATTTGCCGTTGATTTCTGTATTCCAGTCCGTCGAGATGTCTCGTGTATCAGCACACATTGTGTCAACGGATTACCTCTTTGCGTTCTACTGTAAATTTCCTCCTCGGAAGCATTTCACCATAGTGATCCTATCTCTTCAGAGCTCAGATGGCAACTTGACATCGAAGGGGCGCGGGCGACGGTGGAGGAATATTAAAGAATGGCGCAAGCCGTTTACTTCCACATTTTTTATAAACTAATGCACACTTTTAAACATTTACTTTCAGGTGTCAAGAGATTTTTTTGCGCTACATTTCGACGCAGAGTTTGTTTTCATTAGTACTGGAGTATTAGTTTCGCTTTGCGACACTCTTTTTGTGAAAATGAAGACATTTTTTGTTTTCAAAATTATTATATTTTTTGTATGTGAACATTCGTATGTGAACATTTCGACAGATCGAAAACCGAGACAATGTCTAAGTGTCCACTCATTTTAACTCTTTATATGATGAAAATGTTCGGTATAATGCATCCTAATAATTTTGAATTTCATTATTTGACGGGATTGCTTTGTTTGGTGATTTCTGGCGCGTCAAGCGTTAAAGTCAAAATCCGGCAAAATACCGTAGTGCATCTTTTATTGCGGTAGGTGGCGGTGATATATCCCCTGTTGGGTGACGAGATCAGGCGCCGACCTACCAGTCGGCTTGCAGGGTTCTTTCCTAATCAGGTATCTCCTGCCAGCAGGCACCGCCCTAGCCGGGTCATCGGGACAAGCTTTAAGCTCTCGATTGATCTCCCGGTATATGTGGTAGTGCAGTGTATGTAAGTGTGTGTGTGTGTGTGTGTGTGTGTGTGTGTGTGTGTAAGGGATAAAAATCAGACGTGGAAGAGGAAGGAAAGATCGTGTGCGGTCCATATGTTGGGGTACTACTGGTTTTGATCAGAGAAACCACGGAAGACTACAAATCAGAGCAGCCGGCCTCTAGAATTCTCTTTCAGACAGCGGCTGAAATTTACCTAGCTAACTAGGTACTGTAGAAAATTCTGCTACTGTCGGGACTCAAACCCTAAGATCTCCCGTTCAAAGGCACTGCAGTGGCATCAATTGACGTTTGTAATAGTTTAATACAAGAACGAACAAAGCAATAAGAATTGAACAATTTCACGTGAATTTCAGGAATTATTGGCAATTAATGAGATTATTATAACATTTCGCTTTTCTTCAATATTCCACGATTTCCCTGTCTATAATTTCCTCTGTGTCTTCCGTTTGTTGTTTTTTGTTGATGACGCAGTTCTTTTAGATTCAAGCTTAACTTGCTCTTTGTGGTTGCCGTGGTGATGCCCCAGTAATACAAAAGGGTCGAAGAAAATACTTGACTTCGTCTTGGGGACGCGAGAACAAAGGATAACCCACAAATGTGGAGTTTCCCGAAGGAGAATAAACTCCGAGAGACTGCGGTAAGAACCAGACAATACAGGAGCTTTGTCAATTCAGAATATATCACGTAACCCGCACAAAAGCGAGTCCTTTAGAGGACGGAAAACAAGGTATAGAAATTTGCTTAATGTTTTTGAGAAAAATACGTTTTTAAACGTACGCAAGTTCGATATATTTTGCGATAATAGCTTTTGTTCTAAAACTGTACCAAATGTTACTTTAAAAAGGATTTTTTCCAAAAATGTCTTAAATATTTGCAAATAACTTACGTCGAGATAGAGTAAAAATGAACCATCCTATCAAGGCACTTTAAATATCATAAATATTATTTTCACAGGAACAGAGTTCGGCACACTCGGACCGACGTTTGTGGATCAGAGTATCAATTAATGCCTATCCATTGCCTTTGACGAAGATGTCTGAGGGATCTAGTCCCGGCGGTGTCACAATTGCGACTCTAGCTACATAGCTACGTCGAATTCAGCCTTTGTATAGAGGAGAATTCTAGCGGCTGATTGTTCTGACCGGTAGGTTTCCGTGGTTATTCCGATCAACACTACGAATCCGACGCAGTACCCTAACAAATGGGCCACGGACCGCGCGTGATTTTTCCTTTCCCTTCCTTGTACTATCTTGACGCTTTACACGCACATACACTTACACCCAATACACTACCACACATGCCAGCCGGGAGGCGATTCGAGAGCTTAAAGCTTGTCCCGGCTGGAGCGGTGCCTCGCTGGTGGATAACTGAATCCCGCTATGCTTGCCATCCCCGCTACTCGATCCGGGGGTTAGATCACAGCGACCTTTCGCAATAAAAACATGCTTTACACTTACGGGACTAATGGCCTTAGAAGTTGACACGCTAAAACCCTAATCAATCGGCACACTCGGCCCACAGTCAATGATTTTAGATAGAGGTACTGAAAAAAAGAGTAAATGTGGAGAGAAAAGTAAGAAAAACAGTCGAAAAAAAGAAAACAGAAAAGTACTCAAAAAAAAAACAACTGAAAAAAGTGAAGTTGCATACATATAGTACAGCTCACATCGGTTATTAATAAAATGCCATGTAATTTTTGTTATTTTAGTGCGCGGTCAGAATGTTTCGAAAGCCGTTAAACCACACTGCTACTGACACTTGACGTGAAAAACTCGCATTCCGTGATCGTGTGGAAGTGATTTACGTCTCTCC
Organism: Acheta domesticus; assembly: GCA_031308135.1. Lineage (NCBI taxonomy): Eukaryota > Metazoa > Arthropoda > Insecta > Orthoptera > Gryllidae > Acheta > Acheta domesticus. The sequence continues at coordinate 58,327,178 of JAHLJT010008446.1, forward strand.
TAATAGAGAGCATTTGAAGCCATCTCAAAGATAATTGTGTCCTTTGAATACTTCTCTTGAGTTATGAGCATCCTACAACTGCTATTTACTGTAATCTATGTCGTTGAAGAATTCAGTATCATTGATATAGTATAAAGAATATTTTTGTGCCATCGTTTCTAGCTGTTCAGCTATTATAGTCATTTCAGTTGTTGATTAGTAACATGTTACGTTGGTTTCACATCGTTCCAAATACAGTAAAACTACTGCGCGTCTCTACTTTAATTCAGTCTTCAGAATCAGAGTATAAATTAATTAGATAATTATTTGCATGATTATCGACAATATAGGTGAAGCTTCTATTGTTAATTTATACTTTTGTTCAAAAGTTAAAAACATTCAATGTTTTTTTATTCTGTATCCACAATACCTATTATTTATTCTTGATAACATCAAATAATTTGAATGAAACTGGACATTTTCTTGCATATGTGATTTTTTTGTTAAAAAATAAAGAATTTTGTACTTACCACTAACTTGTCAAAAGCTAACAAATTAAGAAAAACTTAGTTTGAAAAGATTTGTTTTCGTTTTAATTGCTTTCAAATATTGTATTTTAATACTCCATTGCTTCCAAAGCTGAAGGAATGAATATTGATATAAAGATGACAGCAGTTCAAGGTTTGTAAACCGTGTAAAATAGATGTCAAATGAGTACAAATGTAGTGGTAGGAAATGGTGCGGAGTTTACGATGTTTGCATCATAGAAATATATTTGAGTAGTTGTTTATTCAATTTAGATACATTGATATTATTCTTTGTAGAACTGAAGATGGCCGCAATGCGACCGAAAAAGCTTTATGCTCAAATAAACACACACGATGAAAAAGCAACGCCTCAAATGTATTTCTATGAGTACAAAAGTACAAATCTATTTATTATGCACTGTATTCTTGGGTGAGAATCCATATTTTTCGGACATTTGCGAGGGTAACATTTAAAAATCTCAGGTTCTTCACCAAGAATGTTTAAGTAATGATTTTAGCAGAGTTATTCGCCCATTTCGTGTCTTTCATATGATTCCAATTTTGTTACTACGAAATTAAAAAGCTTAAAAATATTTAAACGGAGATATTTATGTCTACTTTGTCAGTATCTCCATCAAAAATATTTTTATAGGAACTGCTCTTTCTATTTTAAAAATAAATCAAGAATACAACCATTCCATTGTAAGAAAGTCTATACGGTTTTTTGAATTGTTTCCTGTCCTTAGAGGTCGAATTTAATTTGCGTGGGAAGTCTAACATTTTATTTACATGTTATCTTATTCGTATTTTCAACTTTCAAATATTTTAACTTTTGAAACATTCGAAAATTCAGAGAATTCAATGAATATCGCGCCAACACCATTTTGATAAGCGTTTATTTCTCTATTCGAACAAAAATAAAAGGAAAACTGGAAGCCGTTTTTGAGAAATTATCAAAAATATGGATGGACGTATAGTTACGTATCCCATAAGATTAGTATATTCGTTTCATATTCAGGTCGTGACATCAGCCAAGTCCATCGGGAAATATGAATTTTGATGAAAATCAGATAAACGGATTCGTTGGGGTTAGTGTTCACAGACGGACGGACAGGCGGATCGAAAAAAAAATCGTAAAAGGGTGGGGGGTGGGGGCTAGAATGTGTGTGTTCTTGAAAATTTCGATTTTTTCAGCTTTACATATCTTTTCTTACGCTACGTATAGGAGAAAGTAAAAAAGATAAGTGACGTTCAGCTAGGGCAGCGCGTATGAGTTAGACAACAGCGGGCGTCGCCGTAACATTTGAACTTATCCTAACTCCGCGGCAAGTTCCAGTGAAATTTATCCCTTCTCTCCACGGCACCCTGCGGCTGCCTTTTGAGAGCGAATAGCAAACGGCCCCCGCTCCAGGGATTGAAATCATGATTTACTTAGCCCTGAATTACCGTTGTCGACGTAAAAAGTATTATTTATAAGAAAATCAGTCACTAATTATTGCCTATTTTTTTTTATATTTTAAATTCCCCCAGTCCTGCCAGGTTTTTGTTGCCATTACGTAAACGAGAACGAAGAAGAATTTTTTAAAAGACATGTTCTATATGTAATCATTATTCACATTAAACCCTCAGTATTATTTTTCAAACTTTAAAATTTGGTTTACGCAGCTAAGCGTTAAACGAATTTATTGACAAATAAATTATGAATGTTTAATGTCTATCAACAGAGCAGAAACATACGAGTATGATACATTAACCTTGAGTTTGAAAACTGTTTCAAACACAAGTGACTGCAATGAATATTATTTAAGCATCCATACCTGATAATGTTGATGTGTGCGTAGAGAAAACAAGGATTATTCTAGTTTAACCTATTGTATGTCAAGGGGTGAGGGCAGCGATCTCTTTCAAATTTCACTCGTCATTATTCGGAATTCAGGAGCCCTAGCGAACTGGGGTTGCATCTTAGCAATCATTATAAATTTTAATTATTGAACTAGATTTTATGACCAGTGCAAACATTAAAAAATATAATGATAATGATCTAATTAAAACGATAGTATCGTGTTTCAGTCTGGGGAAGAAGTATATCGCGCGCCCTATCGACTGATTGATTATTCTGTTTCCGAACGCGTCAACTGCTATGGTCATTAGGCCTCATTAGTCCTGAAATATAATAATATCAAATTATTATAAAATTAATATAAAATTATTTACGGACTACTTGGTGAAGGAATCATGGGACGAAGTTTATAACGCTGTTGACACAAAAAATATAATTTATTTTTCTCCAAGCTTTCAATTCATTTTAACGTGTGCTTTCCTCTTAAAAAGAGAAAATTAAACATTTCAAGCAAAAGTAATACTTGGATCACACAAGGAATTAGAACATCGTGTAAAAACAAACGTACGCTTTACTTTATTTCTAAACATCATAACGTATCACCCGGTTTCCATATATACTTCCGAGAATATAAAAGAATTTTAAGAAAAGTAATAGTTCAGGCAAAAATAATGAAAAATAGTCAGGACATTTTGAGCGCTAGTAACAAAACTAAAGCAATGTGGGATATCGTAAAAAATACAACCACATCATCTCGATACCTTGTAGAGAATGTTATTTTAAAGGAAATGAAAGAGAAACGAGTAATCCGGAAAAAGTTGCCAATCTCTTCAACAAACACTTTTCCAGAATGCGTCTGATCTCACGAAGGGACTAAAATCACAAAATTCAACATTTTACACTTCCCAAAAAATTTCAGATACGATGTTTATTCCCGAAACTTCTCCCAACGAAATCCTCAGAATAGTCAGTAAACTAAAAATAAATATTCATCTGGTTTAGATGAATTTCCGGATTGTTTATTAAAAACTTGTGCACCTGCCTTTATACATCCGTTAACTCACATTTTCAATGCTTCTTTATGTACAGGAATATTTCCAGATATTTTCAAACAGCAAAAATTAAGCCACTTTTTAAAAAAGGGAACAAAAATGATATTCAAAATTACCGGCCAATTTCTCTTTTGTCAGTTTTCTCAAAAATATTAGAAAGGCTTTTCTACTTACGAATGGAAACATTTCTCAGGAAAAACAGAGCGTTTTCAGACTCACAACACGGTTTTAGAAAATCAAAATCTACGGAAACTGCCATTTTTTCTTTTCGCAAAGATGTTGCTTCATCAATAGACCAAAATGAAATACCATTGGAATATTCTTAGATCTCTCGAAAGCTTTGACGTTATTGACCATAGATCTTGCTCTCAAAATTACCTTCGTATGGAATTCGCGGTATTGCCTTAGATTGGATAACTTCTTACCTTAAACATCGGACTCAAAGAGTAGAAATATCATACTGGCAGGAAAGGACATTACATACTTATATTTCCAATTCTTTGCCAATTGTGCATGGGGTCCCGCAAGGTTCGATCTTAGGTCCTGTTCTATTTCTGTTATATGTAAACGATATGCCCTCGTCTATTAAAAATGGAAGAACGGTTCTGTTTGCTGATGACACGAATGTTCTTTGCAAAAAAGAAGCAGTAAATAGTACAATTTCAGAAGTTTCAAATTGGTTTAATAATAACAAATTAATTGTTAACGAAAGAAAAAACTGTTTCAATGCATTTTTGCATCTCAAATCGGAAATCGCATGTTCCATTGAAAATGAACAATATGCAATTAGCTGATGTTGAGGCAACAAAATTTTTAGGTCTTTCAATTCAATCAAACCTCAAATGGAATGTACATATAACAGAATTAAACACTAAATTAAGTTCATTATGCTATGCATTCAAAATTCTTTCAAATTCTGTCAGCCTTCATGCAGCTCGTTGCGTTTATTTTGCAAATGTGCATTCCCGCCTGAGATATGGCATAATATTCTGGGGAAGCTCATCCTGTAGTATTCAGACCTTCAGATTGCAAAAGAAAATTATTCGAATAATGAAAAAATGCCTTCCACGTGATTCCTGCAAGCCGCTTTTCATTGAGCTGGGAATCCTACCATTGCCTTGTCTATTTATTTACGAATCTGTAATATTTGTCAAAAATGACCTACTTAACGGAGGGAACATATTTTATGCAATATTGATATTTATAATTACAACACACGCCGTAGAAATCACGTGCATCAAGTGTCAGTATCACAGCTCAGTACAAGAAATCAACATACAATACATGTACGTTACTTTACAACGCATTGCCAGATGACATAAAACAATTAAAGTCGGTATACAAATTTAAGTTAAAAGTAAAATCTTTTCTGCTGCAAAACTGTTTCTATACAATTAGAGACTATACTGATCGTGAAAAAGAAAAATAATGTAACAAAACAAAGAGATATAATGAATTAGTTTATGTTTGCATTGTATACATTTAAAAAAATATTTAATACGCCTGTAACAAGTAATGTACTTCAGCTTCCGGGTCAATGACCCCCATCTCGATCAGGTTTTTGTCCAGTTTCCCTGATCCATAGAGCAAATGCTGAGATGGCCCCTTGTTTTGCTTCTGGACGTAAATGTAGCTTCACTGTGCGCACGTTTTGTTGAGCACCTCCTTTTGCTTGTAGTTCATTTATAGTTGAAATTGATTTTCTATAACTCGGGAAAAAAACATTTTTCAAATATCTTTATTTTTCTAAAATAATTATTTTCTAAATTAATTTTTTCGTTTTCGTTTTTTTTAAATAAAATTCTGGCCCTCAAGAAAATGTGCGCAGATAAATTTCTTTCCCCACACGTCATACACAGTTTTTACTGTTTTTTTGACAAAATAAATGAATGAATAAATAAATAATAAATAAATAAATAAAGTGCAGAAGATGGTCCTGTCCTGGATGGTGGCACACCGCCATGACGGCATTTTTGCCTTGCTGATATTTGACTCCGAACTACTCTGCTTGAGAAATTTCCGTCTTCTGGACAAGCGCTAAACTCCCGACAGGTCTCCGGGCATGTGCGGTAGTGTAGTGTTTTTAAGTGTGTGCGTGTATTTTGTGTTAGAGGAGAGGATCTGGAAAAGAAACGATTGCGCGCCCGGTTAAGTGCTGCTCCGGCACTTAGGTATTAATGGGAGGAAAAACGAAAAACTATCGATGAGAGTCCGGCAGCCGCTAGAATTCTCCTCCAGACAGCTGCTGAGTTCAAACTGGTTATATATCTAATGTCGAAAATCCGCCACCATCGGCAAACAAATGGATCTGTTGAAAGAGAACTCTTGTTTACTAAGTTGGTTAATAGCGCATGCGAATTTTAGTTTTATGGGTTTTCAAAGGATATTGGGACAGTTTATATAACGATGATTCGTGGACTGGCTTATGTGATTTAGGGCTCAATTAAGGCCTCTGCAGTGCCCTAACCGGGAGGTTAAAAGGTTCGAGTTCCAATGGTGGCAGGATTTCCGACACTAGGAAGACAGCTTGGTCGAGTTCAGCCGTAGTCTGAAGGAGACTTCTAGCGGACGGCTACTCTGATCGGTAGCTCTCCGATCAATACCAGGCGAATGCCGGAGCAGTATCCTAGCAAACGGGTCACATACTGTACGCTATCTTTCCTTTCCTTTTCTCGCCGTATCCCCACTCCTTCCCCACATACACGTGCACTACTCTACTACATATATGGGGTGACCAGTCGGAAGTTTAGGCTTGTGTCGGCTGGGGTTGTGCCATGCTGGTGGGAGAAACCCCGCTAGCCTGTGTGTAGGTTAGCGTCGGATCGCACCATCCAGCGGAGAGAGAGCACTGCCACCTCCAGCGATTAAAACATGCACTATACTTGCAGGACTAAAGATCTTCGCGCCGGAAATCATTAATCAATCATGATTTGTGGGTTCGTTTCAAATCAGGTGTCCGCGGCAAAAGTGCGGGTTGAGTCATTTTAATTAGTACAATACGCCAGCGTGTTTCTCATAATTTAGGAATAAATAAATAATAAATAACTTCTTTACCGTTTGGTCTCAGAAGCATAGATTCCTGTAAAAATTACTTTTTGTAACCATTTGTAATTTCCATTTCCGTGGAAGCATCTGTCATCAGAATTGTTTGTGCATTTGCACTACGGTGTACGTGGGACGTCATTTTCCAAGAACGAGTGTCCTGCATTTCTGACTACTGGCTGAAGGGATAAGGTTCTGACGGCCTGAAACCGGTTGCAATCTCGGTTATTGCAGGAGCTCAGACGTTCATTCTGGAAAGTTCAGCTACGCCACACATCAATTTACTCCATTCTCAGTTAAAGAGACACAAACGGACGGTGGTCAGTGTATTCTTTGCCAAATGGAAACTGGCAATTCTACTTGCTATTGATATCGCTCTCTTTGAGGATGATCATGGGCCGCCGAATGTGCACCGCCGCATGCCTCTGCCTGACTCCGTGCAATCCTTTTGCAAAAAGATTGCCTTCCCGGAAAAGCAGGATGGATCACGGACGTAAAGGCTACGGGACCTTCCTTAAGAGCGTACGACATTAGCTAGCGGCGCGTACCGACAGGTGATCGAATGAAAACGTAATAAAAATACGACGCCAAGCCTTTGAAGAGGGAGCAGAAATTGGCAAGCTCCGAGCAAAGAAAATGCACGGCGGGCAGGTGCTGCCATTGAGCGGTCGCCTCCGGCGCGGCGTCTCGTGAATGAGACTGCGGCCGGGTCTGGGACGAGGCGGGACGAGCGGGGAGGAGCGGGAGGGGCGGGGAGAGAGGCGTGGGGAGAGCGGGGAGCTGCCAGCGAGGTCGTGCGTACGCAGCAAGGGCGCGTGCGCCTTTTGCTTCCGCGTGCGATGGACCTTCACCGAACTTGACGGTTTAATCGCCTTCGCAGTCGGCCCAAGAGGTGGCGGTTCTTTGCAACGATAACTCTCTATGTATGGAAAGGGCCACCGACTTGACTGCTGGTAATTTTGTAGAATTTAATGTGTGTGGCTTAATTGTTTAATAGTCTATATCAGCTACATGTTTATAATATCAGATAAAAATAGGCCCCTTTTGATTTCGGAGAGTCTGGTTTGCTTCTGCAACAATTTATGCCATTAGTAGCAGTTAATTAAGTATTAAGTAAACAAACATTCACGAATATTAAGTCTATAAACATATAATTAAATAGTAATTATGTTAACATAAATAAATATATAATATTAGACTACATTGGTTCTTGATATATTGATGTCTTCGTATCATTTCGTTCAACTAAGAAATTTAGTTCTCGTATAAATAGTCAGTCTCTTGTGACACAAGAGATGTTAAGAAGAAAATGTACCAACAAAATAACAAACTTCATTAGCAAACAGAAAAACATTAAAGAACAATAACTCAGAAATCAGCAAAGCGGTGACAAATGCCAAAATTTTCTTACAAAAGAACAAAGACTTAATAATCCTCAAAACTGATAAAACCAACTGCACTGTTGCCATGCCAATAACTGTCTACAAGAATAAAATGGAAGAAATAGTACTTGACGACAACATTTATACTAAAGTCAAAAAGGACCCATCCACAGGCTTCAGACACTCAATAACAAACTAGTTCTTGATTTACACAGAAAAAAGAAAATAGATTCCTAAGTCAAAACAACATTAGTTACTTATAATAGCCATGCCCCCAAAATATACGGGTTAGTCAAAAATCACAAACCGAATAACCCGCTCAGACCCATAGTCAGTTTCATTGATAGCCCCATGTTTGAGACTTACATATACCTCAATGAAATTCTCACCAAAATAATAGACAAAAAATATAATATTCAAGATTCCTTTGAGTTGATAGAAAAGATAAAAAACATCACTTCCTACTGGATATAAATTGCTGTCACTAGATGTTAGCTCTTTATTTACAAATATACCAAAAGCAAAGGCCCTGGATAAAATCATGAACAAATGGGAGATATTACAACCTCACTGTAAATTAATAAAGAGGAATTTACTGAATTATTTAAATTGTGCTGCCTAGAAGGATGTTTTGTATACAATGATGAATATTACAGCATGATATATGGCGTTGCCATGGTATCCCCCTGTGCACCCATAATTGCAGACATTAGTATGAACAAGCTGTTGGATGATGTGCTCACCAATATTGATTGCCAAATCCCTTTTGTGTTTAAGTATGTAGATGACTTGCTTTTGGTCTTACCCAGAGATAAATAAGTAGTGTTTTAGATAGTTTCAATACATACCATCCCAAACGTAAGTTCACTATAGAAAAGGAAGTTTGCAATAGGATACCATTTCTAGACACCATACTGATAAGGAATCCAAATGGCACTATCAAATCTCATTAGTACAGGAAGCCAATAAGGTCAGATGCATACCTGAATTATAACTCCCCTCATCCACTAACACACAAAATTAACACTGCCCTGGCACTTAAATACAGAGCTCTGAAACTAAGCAATGAAGGATTTCACAACAAAAATCTTAGCATTGTCAAAAACATTCTTCTCAACAATGCATTCCCCATCAAATTAATAAACAAGATATTGCACAACACCAAACTCAAAACAGACATCAACAAACAAGATAATAACCAGGATAACAAAAATATATATCTTTAGTATACATCAAAGGCTTATCGGAACCTTTGGGACGTGTACTGCGAACAGACAGTACCAGAGTTGCATACAGTAACAAAAACAATCTTGGCAGAATCTTGGCAATCTTGGCAATCTTGGCATTGATTACTTGCTGCAGGAGTCATGGGACGTGGTTTATAGTACTATTGATACAAACGATAAATATTCTTTTTTTTCAACGCTTTCATTTCATTTTAACACTTGCTTTCCTCTTCAGAAAAGAAAATTAAATATATCACGGAAAAGCAATTCTTGGATAACATAAGGTATTAGAACATCATGTAAAAACAAACGAATTCTTTCTTTCATTTCTAAGCATCACAACGTATCTCAAGACTTCCTCCTATACTTTAAAAAATACAAATCATTGTTAAAAAAAGTCATAAGGCAGGCTAAAATCATGAAACACGATCAGGATATTTTGAACTCAAATAACAAAACAAAATCAACATTGGATATAGTAAAAAATACGACCAAACCAACTAAAAACCTTGTAGAGAATGTTGTTTTAAAAGATAACGATAGAGATGTGAACGATCCAGCAACAGTGGCTAGTCTCTTTAACCAATACTTTTCGAGAATTGCTGTCGATCTCACTAAGGGTTTTCAGCCACAAAATTCAACATCTGACGTTTCCCTAAAAATATTATTTACAATGTTCGTTTCCGAAACCTCTTCCTATTCCTTCTTGAGAGCAGCTGGTCTCTGGATTTCCGTCTTTCTTTTTTTTTTATCTTTTATTACTATAATACAAAAAAAACAGTTAAAAACTGGTGACGTTAAGAAAATGCGTAC
>JAHLJT010008446.1:58337138-58350056 GCA_031308135.1 Acheta domesticus
CGTCATCGACCGCGCCGATGAATGAAGATCACGTAAACACCTCCGATCCTTCGCCCACAGTCATTCATAATGCGGCGTCCGAAGACCCTGCACCTCGTGGTCGGCGGACCCTTCCCCTCCTAGGCTTCCACAGGAGCCTGCGTGGCTCGCACGCGCCGATGCCTATCGCCTAGGGACGCACGCGCACTCGTACGCACGCACGCGCCGCGGCGGCCGAGGGGCCCGCGTGCTGCGGCAGACGGGCGTGGAGGGGCGCGACGCGCACGAGACGCGCGGGCGTGCGACGTCGCGCGCGTCACGCTCGTCCAGCTGACGGCGCCAGGGCGGGGCTCCGGCCGCGCCGCGCCGCGCCGAGCCGAGCCGAGCCGCGCCACGTCGCGCCTCGCCACGCCGCGTCACTCAGGGATGACCCTGCGCCCCGCCGTCGGCGCCGTCCAGGTATTCGGCCCAGGACACTATCTGTCGGCGCCGCGGCGAACTAGCTAGCGCCCGTAGCGGCGGGAGCGCGGCGGCGCGGCGCGGAGGGCACACGGGCTCCGACCGGAGGCGGAGGGCGGAGGTACGCTGGCCTTCGTGCTGGGAGGTCATCGGATCGAAGCCTGGCGAACAGGGCCGCGCCAGAACCGGCCGGCGCCGTGCGGCCGCGAGCGCGGGCGCGGGCGCAGACGCGGGCGCGGGCGCCGCACGCCAGCGCAGCGACGCGCACGCAGAGGGCAAGAGGCGTCCGGGGAGGTTGCAGCGGAGGAGATCGGGCAGGTGCAGCGAGGCGAAGAGGCGCCCTAGAGACCTGTTGGGAAACCTGTTGAGAATCGAGACCGGACGGGGGCGGAGGCAGAAGTGGAGACGAACGTTTTGGCGGCGGTCGTGTTGGAACGCCGACCGTGGCAGGCGGGCGCCATCCGTATCTCTGCGTCACGTCTAATCCTGCGCCAGCTTCACGGTCTCCCCCGTCGCCGGAGCTTGCAATAAAACCGGTAAATCATATCGTCCGGCAATCGGCGGCGGGGGCGAGAGGGGAACGAAAAAACGCGACGCGTCGCGGTGGGGGGTACTGCAGCGCCGCGCCGCGTCGCCCGCCGCCCCCCAGCCGCTCTGCCCGCCATGGGGTTTTCCCTTGCGTGCGGCACGCCACCAGATGGCTCTGCGTGATTCAGATCCAGTGCCTGCCAACAGCACAGCTCTGGGTATCGATCAGCTGCCAACTGCGACCGCTCGTCACTGGCTTGGCCCCAAACGGCGACGTCACGTGCATTTATATATACGGAGGGAGTGGCGACGACCAGGAAAAGGCGGGGCGGAGGTCGTCTGCGAGTAGCTTGGTGGAGGGGAGCCACTCATGGGGCAAACCGAGCGGGCGGGTACGTCAGCGGCGCCAGAATTTGAATGTAGTTGGCTGGGATGAAGCTTACGCTAAATGTTGAGTGAGCTGTTCACGATTACATTGAAAGCTCATCTAGAACAGGGATGAATGAAGATGGGCAATAAACAGGTGGATGAAGATAACACCCATCCTTGATACATTCAAAAACGGAAATTCGTAGTTCAAAAGCTGATAAAGTGTTAGTTGTGGGGAACACATTAATACCAGTTCCCGCAATTTTCACATAACACTGCTAACAAGAACAAAATTAGTGTTCATACATCGGATAGGAAGGTTAATGAGGAAGCATCCTTGACATTGGTCTTATTTAAAATGATTTACCCCAACAGTTGTCAAATGTGAAAACAATAAGAAAAAATAGGTAGAATGCATGAACTTATTTTCAAAAGAGAAGGGTAATATTATAATACAGAAAATAAAGCCTGTCATAATCAATGTTACAATGGCCAGTGTATAGTGAGAAATTTCCGGAGACATTAGTTACCGGATATTAGGCTCTATAAAAACCAAAATTTAAATTACGTCCTAAAGCTAAACGCTAAATTACGTCCTCATGAAATCGTTATTCATAATTTTCAAATAAATACTGCCACTATACGGCAACACAACCCGCGCAGTATGCAATTGTGTAATATTAACATATTTTACAAACAAAATAGTCCTCGAAATTTGAAAAAAAAAAGTTACTTGGTTTATATGAGGTACCATATCACAAAACTTATTTTTGCAGCACTGTGTTTTTTATATTTATTTCCGTAGTGAAAAAAGCGCGTTAATAGTGAAAAGAGTATAAATTGTAATAATCTAATTCATGTGAAATTAACAATTATATTATATACATCGAATTGTGGATTGTATAATGAATTTGTCAGCACAATACATTTATACAGCTATTAAAAAATAGCCATTCTTGTGCAGATAACAACCAGGCACTTCATTTGAAGTTATATCTGTAAAACGGTTTTTCACCTAGGAAATAATCATTAGACCATGTATAAACAGTGCTACAATATGTGGATTACATCAATATCAATACCAGTTTTCCTCTCTTTCGAATTTCGTGTTTTAAATTTCAGAAACTGAATTTTCAGTAATATCTTTTAAAAAATTCCTCCCTCAACTGCAGACAAAGTCGCGCATTTGCATGATAAGTGTTGTTTTTCTATTTGTGTTTATATCTTATTACATTTAAATCACATAACGTAATTTTTGCCAGACGTTTAAATGATCTTGCAAACTTCAAGAAATGTATAATGTATTTTTTTATTTATTTTCACAGTTTTGAACATAACAGCCGTTATGTACGAATTAAATATAATACTTTATCACTTTATTAAATTTTGAACACTATTTGTATGTTGTTCATGTACTGAATAGATTTTTTGCTTTTATTTTACTGATTTTTCCACGCGTCATATAAAATTGTCAAAAATAAAGCAAATATAATAACATGTTTCGACTAGTTCTAAACTTTATCCCTATTCTGAAATATGAAGTATAATGTGAAAATTTAAGGGCAATTAAAAGTTCTTACTCGATACCTTTCAGATTTTTTCAAGAAGAACAGCACTTTAGAGTAATCTAATTTTATTTCATTATGTATGTACAATATGCTTCTTAACACACAGTAAATCTTCCACAAACTTGAGGGTTTACACTGTATAGAAAATTTTGTAAAATAAGCCAATAAAATGTTCTCGCTAAATTTATTTAGCTTATCAGTCCTTCTTCACTCCACACATGTATATGATTGATTATATTTCCTCGATTTTATGGCATTTCTTATTGAGTTAATGAATTTTCTAGTTCCAAACTGTTAGGTGGCGTACATATTTCATTCTCAGTTCGTTTTCAAGTTTCATTTTCTGTTTAATGAACAGTGCGAACTGTATGAAAATATGAATACATGTGTATATTACGTATATGAAGGTGCGAAGTTTTTCACTTGTTTACCGCGGTTCAAAAGAAGGCGAAATGCAAAAAGAATGCAATTATGTTCGTGTATTTGGAAATTTCTAGGAATGTGATTGATTGACAGGTCGTGAATTTTAAATTGGAATGGAATAAATGTCATTTCTCAATGAATTACACAGCAGGAATACTATATTATTAAATGGTCATAATGAAAAAGTATTACACTTATTTCTGGAAAATTTATCGCTAGTATACTATTTTGCAACAACATTTTCATACACCTACAGGCGATTTAAAAACCACATGAGGCTCCATGTGAATGAAACCGGACATAAAGTAAACGGATTAGAATGTTAATAGAAAATCAGATAAATACGTTTTAATAGGTTTCACTCAAGAAATATATAAAGACATATAGACATCACTATCTCCACTGTATACAACATTAATATCTTCAAATTAATTTACACTAATTCATTCGTATAGAAAAAAGATGAAATGCTTTCTCTCTAACACGTATCTTTAGACATTTTCATGATGGCATTCGCCTAAAATTGTAGGGATGGGATCAACTAAGAGGCCTACCTCAGTGAAGAAGATATGAAGCCGTTTACATGACACCTGACGTAAAACGACAACTCCAATGTATCGTCAGCCGCTCTGTACCGACACTATGATTAAAAAATAAATTACTGGGAAAGACAAGTCATACAGCTCTATTTGTAATGCAAGAGCTCTTCCTTGCTATTTGTGTATGAGGGAGGAACGACCGAGTTTGGTTGCCCCGCCCCCTCCCCTGCACTTCCCTCCCTCTCCCGCACGGGGCTCCCAAACCCTTCTCGCTTTCCTGCCTCCGAAGAATGTCAAGAATTTCACTAAGCCGAGAAGCCCACTGCGGCGACGTGGCGGCGGCGGCGGCGGTGACGGTGCGGCTACGAGCGTCGGAGCGGTGGCGCAGTGGCAGCAGGGGCGGCGAGGGCGGCGAGGAAGGTGGGGGAGGCGGGGGAGGGCGGTGAGGCGGGGGAGGCGGGGGAGAGCGGGGGAGGCGGGGGAGGGGGGGTGCTTGGGGACGCAGCAGCTGCCGTGCAGTGGGGACGCGACGCGACACGACGTGAGCGGACGAGGGTGTGTGGGCGGTTGACGGGTGGCAGGGGGCGCGGCGGCGTCGCCAATGGCTGCTGGTTGGGCGCGCGCGGTTTTTCTGCGCTTGTGGTGGAGGCCTAGGGTACGCCGCTGCGCCCCGACCGCTGTCCCCTGTCGCTGTCGCTGTCGCCGCCCCCGCCGCTCGCGCGCCCCAGTAGCCGACCGGCGAACGGCGACCGCGGGCGCAGGCAGAGCGCCAAGTGAATTTGTCTTCCTGATCGCCGGCGAACTCAAATTTAAAAGACAAAGAATGCGATGACGCCAACTTTCAAGATTAAGATGACAACTTCCTGTTTGACATCAGGGCGGACAATACGTACACTGAATCAAGTTTCCTTAGGGCAAGTTTAGGAGTTCTAAAGGTCTCTAACGTCCGACCATTATTTATCACGTCAAATACTGTTATATTATGTATTAATGTTCGTGGAAATGTTTTCTATTCTTTGTATTAGTCTTCAGTTTACTTTGTATTATGATTACCACTTACTGAATATTAATTACCACTAATTGAATAATAATATTGAAATTCAATATTCACTTTGTATTGCCTGCATAATTTTAATAGGATATATTCGATTAAAGTTTTTGCTCTAAGCTGCGAGAATAGCAATGTTCACCAAAATGTTGTAGTATTAATGTAACACACATTCGCTTCTGAGAGTTCACAAAAACGCATCCTGGGCTTTAAGATAATAATAGAAAAATAATGTTAGAGGTATTATGAACACTTTTTTTCCTTTAAACTTCACTTCCCTACTTTTGTCCCTTGCTATACTACATTAATAAAACATGCTTAATACTCAAACTTATACCTATGTTTCATTATTGTGCCACAGTCTTCAATCTCTTGCGGCAATGATAGTATTAACTCTACTCATGCCTTTGGATCTTGCTACGGAAGTGTTTGTATTTAAATTACATTTCCATTTATAACAGTCTTTTTAACCTATAAGATCAACTTCGGCTCCCACGCCTATGTGTGCAGAAAAACTGAACGACGTAGCGGTGAGAAAAGATTCCAAATCTTATAAGTGCTAATTGACAAAGCAGTTACATGCATGATACAACAAACACATGGTATTACAAAAATATTTTTTTAGCCAATCTGATTTTCTCATTTCCATACGTGGGATAATAACAAATGCTGTCACCGGCGTCTGGTAACAGTTTCGTTAAAGACGTTGGGGGTAATAAAATAATTGAAGTTGGGAAAAACATATTTTCTGGAAATTGGTACATGGTTTTCAACTTTGTTTTCTTTATAATTGATATAAGGAAGAATTATGAAAATTGTTTCCTTCAAAAATATCGCCTTTGCAATCAATTTTGGAAGGAACTACACAATATCCCTCTTAAATGTATCAGTGTAACTCCCCATTTGGAAAATTCGAGTAAATGCAAGCAACTAATTATAAATACGGAAAACTATTTGTGGGAAAAGTGGTGGAACTATTTCTCCAAGCAGACGTACAGATGACAGTACAAGACTAAGTAGTCAGTGAAGTCCTGTTGACAACCAAAAGGGTATATCTGACAAGTACAAGCTTGAACAGGAGCTTCACCTACTAGTGCCTGAGAAAGGAAGAGATATGGGAGGAGAATGAATAGTCGGCTTCTGATAGCTTTCTCGATTTGAAGTAGATATAATTTTCGAAAGTTAACATATCAAATTACTTATTATAAACATAAATTTCACATTGTTACTTATACACATTTGCTTGGAAGAAAACGTAATTTATACATGTATAGCTGAGGCTATCAAGAGTTATCAGCAGATGTATGTTACATGGTTCTCAGGGGTTCACAGAAATTCATCTGCATCTGAAATCAAATATAAATAAAACTAGTGGTGATACAGAATGGCGCAAACTTTCTCGTAGTAAAAATTTCTAATTTCTTTGGTGTGGACTGGCTTTACGGTCTTGCCCCATTCCATACCAGCTGCCATCTATCGCCGCCCAAAGTACATATTTTGACATTTTTTCAATTTTTCGGGTTCCTAAGAGGTGGAACTGAAACATTACTTTATGAATATTAAAGTAGAGTAAAACACGTCATAAATGGCAATTTTCATTGATAAATTTGGAGCCAGTTTTAAGAAAATGGCATTTCAGCGTTACTGTAAAAGCGAAATTTGAAGCTTTTTTCACAAAACGTTTCTGAGTTCTCGAAAACGTTCATTTAAAATCATTTGAGGCACTTTAAATATCTCTCATGCAGTTAATATGCACATTTACAGCGATTTGTAAACACTATTGCATTTTTAGTTAAACAAATACATTTGCGTAATTTTTGAAGAAAAAATAGAATACAGAAAAATGAACTTTGTAATTTTTAACAGTGCAATTAGTACTACCCATTGAAAAAGTTTGAAGAAAACATTTGGAGCCGTTTTTGAGAAAATGGCGTTCGAGCGTCTCTGAAAATGCGCAAATTTGGGCTCATTTTAACAGAAAACTGTTGAGTTTTCGAGAAACTTTGTCTGACATTATTTAAAGCACATGTACTCATAAATACAATAATGTAAACAAACTGCCGCTAATGTAAATATTAACGACGTGAGAGACAAGTCAAAAAAATTACATTTTTGTAACTTTTGCAAAACAAAAGGAGAGAGCAATATGGCGTTTATGTAATTTCATAGAGCACGTTTAGCACTATCCCTACAAAAATTTTAAAGAAAAATTGGAGCCGTTTTTGAAAAAATCTGGTTTTTGTAATTTTTTAAAATTGCAAATATTGCTTTCAATATTTGTAGTTCTACGAAGACGCCGAAAAAATTTCACACTCTTGCAATTTTCAAAAATTTAGATCTAACCGTGAAAATAGGACCTATGCTACCTTTATAAGTGTATTTTATTCTACAGTTACAAGAAATTTAAAGAAACAATTTGGAGCCTTTTTGAAAAAATTGAAAATTTCCGAGAGGCTTCAGGTAGAGTACCCCCCAGGAACTCCAAAACCTGTATTTCAGTTGAAATCGCGAAATCGATTTTCCGCATACATTACATAACTTTCTCTATACTATGTATATTACTCTGTATATACGTACGTATACGAGGAAGTAAAGCATCAACAGAAAAATAGTTAATTTTAGTGACATATGTACAGGGTGAAAGCGAAACTAGTAAATGACATTAAAGTTCACGAGACTATTTGTAGTAAAGACAAAAAATTGCAATCACTGGTGAAAAAGTTATGTGAAATGGATATTCCTAACCATTTATTCCCCTACTTCGGATCAATCGGTCTTATGGCAAGAGACAAAAGATTTATTGTTCTTCTGACTTCTACCTCTTTCGAGTTATAGCTCTATGCATTTTTCACCTTACTCTGATGTTCAAAGGGTGTTTATCCAAATGATCCATGAAGAAATCCATTCAATATGCAAGTTTATTAAACAAAATAACTAGTTTCCTGACTACAGATGCAACGGTTTCGGTACTCACAATTCAGACCCATTTACAACCTTTTACAAGGAGAGAATGCCTAATGAGCTTCCATTTTCCAGAGCAAAACATTAAACCATTAGCTAAACAATAGGCAAGTAAGTATCACTGGCAAGCGTAAACCTTTGGGATGCCCCTGCAAAGGATCAATGTCTGTGACAACAGAGGAAATAAATGCATAAACATTTGTTTCACATTCCTCTCTGTCAATCATGCATACTATTTTAACCTTCACCCTTTCGATTCGGCTGTAGACAAACAAGACAAACACGCTATAATCTCCAAATATTCATACATCAACGCACAAACATTCTTATTAAGATTAATTATTGAAAGAAGAATAAGTATTGCTGAAGTCGATGTGTCGTTATCAACGTTTCTTTATAATTGGTTGGATTAGCACTTTTCGATGAATCAGATCAGGTCTAGTACTAAGATATATAATGTTAATCATCAATTAAACTCGGGAATCACAATAAACCAAATATAGTACGAAAAACGAAAATATTGAACATACATATAAATATAATTAAATTGCAGAAATAAACAAAAATTATATTAACTTTACAAATGACAAAAGCAACATAAAAAGAAAGAAGTGATCCGCCAGAAGAACATAATTTCTTGTTTTAATTGAGCGGTACGTATTATAATAACTCGTCTCGTCTCCTACTAACATTTCTTTAGCTAATGTCTTATGAAAAGATGCTCTACAAACAAAAAATACATACATTTAATTTTTTTGATAATTCAAAAGTTTAATGAAAATTTCACTTTTGAAAGAATTCATTGCATTGTGCTCTATTACAAACAGTTGAAGAATTCAAGGCAGCGTAGGCCATGATTCAGAACCAAGACATCCAGCTCTTCATTCCCGCTCTTTACCAACTGAGCTAATGAGCACATAGGACAGCACGTTGTTACGTATTCTCAATATTGCCTTGGTTCTGACACCTCAGAAAATTCCCTCAAAAATACTCCGAAATCTATTCACGTTTTGAGAAAACAGTACCTCAGATGGTTTAAAGATCTAATTTTGACGAAGAAATTACATTAAAATTTCTTACTTCAATATTGAAAATTTGGAAAAGTTTAAAAAAATTGAACTTTTTCACGATGTAACTCAAAATGACTGAAAATTTCAGGAGTTTAAGTAGGAAAAATGGTGAAACTATTGAAACTTTAAAACTGATGAAATTTTTTAAATGTCAAATACCGACGTATAGATTCTATTAATAAGGAGAAATTGCGATATAATCATATGAATTATAGACACCTGACATAAAATTGTAAGAAACAACCACCGTGTTATATCTTCTATAGGTATTAGTTGTATTAATGAGTAATATTATGCTGGAAAACCAGTTTTTAGTTTCTCTCTTAGAAATAAGTTACCAGAACTCTACATTTGTATCTTTATCCTCTGTTAACCCGCCAGTAAATATGTTTAGTTATGGAGAGCAAGCCGTATGTGATTTACTATATTTCTTTCTATTCAGGGCAGCAGCTCCATTGCTGATTAGCTGCTTCCATTGCCTGTATATCTCTATTATGGCAGTTGACATGCTGTCTGAAAGCTACGTTGTCTTATAATCAGAATTTTATGCATTAAATTTTATTGTTTGGGTCCAGAAGATCAAAACTGTTCATTTAAGTAATTTTCCTACTTTTTGTTTCCATTTATTTTTTATTTTGCTATTTTTCACCATTAGACTGTGAAGACCTTTCCATCGTATGTGCTTGCAAGGCCTAAGGAATATTTTGTCTTGAAGAGGAGGAGGGATGTCTCTCAGGCGTGCGACGGTGATGATTTCGATATTATTTCTAGTTGACGTCAAGAAACCAATAACAATTCACGCGTTTGTTACTCATGGTATTCTTCTATCATAACGACTTCATTACAGAAAACAGGGTTACTGATATAAAGATGACAATACAAGAAGAAAATAAAATAAATAGCATGCAGCGTAAAAACGAATACGCAGCGATCGTTCATTAACTGCGACAGTCGACCCGGGCACTCAAGGGATACTATCCTCTCCTATGGCGAGTCAATGCCAGTTACTTTTACAGTCAATCTCTCAAAGCAATGGTAAATATCACGGGGAAAAGTATGGGCGCGTGGATACCATTCGCTGTGGTAATCACCTGTAAAAGCTGGACAGTAAACGGACTCCACACTGCCACTCTAGAGCACTCCCTCGCACGCACGTCTTCTCCACGTGGGCGGGGCGCTCGGTACTTACTTCAATTGAAGCAATTAAATCCCGCAGGAACCTACGCGCCGGGACCGCAGTCGTTCGCCAACGCGCAGTCTCAGGGAATGGAAGTACTGCGGGGGTCTCGATTTGCATCTCGAAACGAGCGCGGCGCGGGAGTGCACTGTGGGTGTGGGGGTGAGGAGTGGAGTGGGACGGAGAGCGGGATGTAGGATGGGATGAGGAACGGAGAAGGACTCCCGAGGGCGGCGGGCGGCCCGCGTTCCCTCCTTCCACTTCAATCGATAGCTTCATGTCTTCAGCACAGTCCACTGTCGGAGCCCCACAGGCTCAGCTTTCTAGATTGCTCAACCGATCTCATTTTGCGATTCTCGAGATGAACGGCGCTTCTAAACAATTTTAATAAAAAAATACGAAATGACAAATACAAAGCACCCTTTTTAGTTGCTATCATGAGGAGGATACGATATCAAATACGTAGCACTGACCTATTCCTTTTTGAACAGTGTAGTATTCTTCGCTTAGTATTAAAACTATCCTGGCTGCGTGATACACCATGAAGCACGAGAACTGCAATGTGGCCCTTCTTTCGATGATGTACCAGTTAAAAATCATATTTTCTAGAAACCAATATTCCGCAAATCATTAGTCTCCATTATCGCAAAATAACAGTAACTACATATTATGAAATCAAATTTGCGATGCGGTTTGAGTCCAGTGTAATTAACAAAACTATCACAATATTGTCGAAAATCTGAAATTCTTAATAAGTTCTTTCTTTGCCATCTAATAAGGGACATTTACTGTTTAAACTTGTAGTTTTTTATCTACCCACTTAGTTTATGTAAATACAAATTACTGATAAATTAAAATTCTCTAGGTTTTTAATAACTCCAAAAGTCCTAAGGGTTACAAGAGACTGATTAATTAATCCAATAACTGCACTGTTGACTACAACTTGTTTACACGTGTTTCCAAGCTAAGGGATTAGCCGGTCTTATCACTGCACCACCTGATGAAGCAAGTCCACAAATACGATGGCGTCACGTTTCAGGACCTTTCACCTCTGCTAGAGTCAATTTTACGTCGTTCGTACCTGTCTCCCTTTATAGATATCGCAGAAATTAATGATCCTGGATTTAGAATTATTACTAGATGCCCTCTGCTTCCTGTTTAGATTTGTACTATTCATGCGGAAACATCGTACAACAGAGTATCTGTTATTTTTATAAAGTAACACTTTCTTCTTTTTCCATCAAAATTACAAGCTAAATTTACATAGGAGAAAGTTCAGTCACGTACACGGTAAAAAGTTGCTTTATTTACAGATTAAAATTTTAAAGCAGAAAGGTATTAATTAATGTAATACATGTTTAATTTTGTAAAGTATAATTTTTCGTTCATTCGATCTAAGCATTTAACAAAAGGGTTTTGGGAGATGTGCAGATGAAATTTGATGTCAAAATTGGCAACGTTTTCTTCTGCCAAACTTTACGCCAGCGATGTCAAAGCTCGGTGCGTGCTCTCACAATAGAATTCAATAAATCAGCACGAGAAAGCAAATAATATGCCATGCAACGGTCATTGTACAGCACAAAACCTCGAAATACATGTAATTCGAGAATAGCTGCCAATGTAGAACCATAATCCACAATTATGCACAGCCCATGTCGAAATGTTAAAATGCTAGTACCACGAGTACACCGCTTATCACATAAAGGAATAATAATGAAAAAAAATATTGGAAAATTGTTTTCTAATTGACAAACACGTGCACATATGTTAGTGCTCGAGGTAAAAATTTGACGATGCCTAATAATTGAAACTAAGAAGAAAATCAACAACGAATATTATCTATATATTAAACGTAACTTGTTAGTTACCTTACATACACGTAGAGCAGCAATTACACTGAATTAAATGGTCCAGTTGACTTCACTTTTTCAATGAAATGCTTCGGAATTATATCGCGTCGTGGAGTCTTTCGAGTATTCGTACATAAAAACGAGACTAGAAAACAATATAATGGCCCCCACACCCATTAGCGCCGACCCCGTAGTAACGGGAAAGGGCAAAAGAAGAAGAAAACGAGAAAACAATACAGTATGACGGCTTGAGGAATTAGAGCAAGTAGATATAACAGTTAAATTAATAAAATAAAATACACTCCAAAGTTATGCTCATCAGATTAAAGCGCATTAAGCGTCCAAATGATTGACTGAAGAAATAGTGTTATAACTTCTCGTAATAGTCGTCCTTTCCTTATGATAAATACTTTCATATTAGCCCGGGAGAGGTCACGTCTTGCCTATGTTACTGGTCGCCTGGGAGAAAACGGACCTCAGAAAAAAATTCCTTTCTCTGAGGTTTCTAACATTACGATTTAATATAATTCGGTACTCTTATCTAACTGTTACATCCTTCACTTGGTTCATCGAGTCATTTTGTATTTAAAATTGATAAAATCAATTTCTAAATTTCATCGAACATTTGTTGGTGGATAAAATTATTATTTTTTTCTTTCAGGAAAACACGCAATCACGTATACATTGCAAACGTTAGTTGGAGAAGGTATGTTCAAAGTTCAGTAATCAATTTTTATATAATCATTATAAACAATAAATTTGAGTTGCATATTATTGATTTCTTTCGCTTTGCACGTTCTCGCGATGCATTGCAAACCAAATTTCTTAGATAAATTCCACATCTTGTCTTGTAAGTTTTGTCTTGGAATTTTCTTATTCTTTCGTTTATTCTGAGTGCAAGTATTGTTACTTTAAATATCGACTTTCGTGAAAATCGTGTTAGTCGC